>JAWPHD010004091.1:0-197595 GCA_037043455.1 Cyrtodaria siliqua
ATTGGCCGAGATATGAATCGAAACAAAACGTGCCCAGCGTAACTAATTCATATAAGAAGATGCTGATTTGTGTACGGAGTCTTGTCCATGTACTGTACGGGGTTTTGCAATGCAAAGATTGTTTTCGCTGCTCTGCACTGATGTTATTTACTTATATTTGTAGTAATTCGTAGACATTATTTATGTCCTATATGTCTATGCCATTTTGTATTGTTAAGACGAAAAAATGCAGAAAACTAAAACTTAAAAGGGGTAATTCTTGAGAAAGACTCCGTACTTATTCCAAATAACTACATGTACTACAAACTAAGTCCAGACGTATATTATTGTCTGTTAGAATTGATACAGTTGTCCAATTTTAGCTCATTGTGACCACAGTTAACGTCATATAATTTTTTTTGTCATTTACAACACCATTAGTATTATATATAATGTTGATGTGTTGTGTTGTATTATATAGTGGAATGTAACCGCTATGATTGGGTGTAGTTTATAATAATAGTAAATAAATGTGTAGAACCCCATATGTAGAACCTGATGTGTAGAATTTAGTATGCACAATATGATATGATATTTTACCACCCCTCACCTACTAATGATGTTGGAACATTGCATAAACATTTTTATTTTCTTTCATTTTTCTTTCGAAGAATTATGTCCAATTTCTTTCTAAGAAAGGACACTGAACCCTGTCACAAAAAAGTTAGATAGATGCTTCCAATGGATCTACCTTTCCAAAACGTATTTAAAGAGTGAATTTCAATATGTTTTATGACCTACGAACGGGCAGACAGACGAATGGTTGTCAAAGTATTATTATACGTCCCACAGGCGTTAAAAATCCTTACCGTGTTTTTTCAAACAGTTTGCCTGTCAGGTTAAAATTAATTCTATGCCCCATACTGACATCTAAACTATGTCAAACTTTCCTAAGCATGTTAATAGGAAATGTAAAGTTGGTTCTTAAACTACACTGACAACACATGATATAGATAACGGCATGGGTTAATATTAATTATCTGTATAGCTCGCATGATTATATCTGTTCAAGGAAATCTACGTTGATTCAGTTCTAATGACACTACATTGACTGTTTACAAACATTCAAGGAATGTTTTATGTATTACATGTAATGCAAGTACCATTAAAACCATAGTTTCATACAATATATTTAAAGCAAAACTCCGTACAGTAAAAAGAGAATATTTGCAGTACTCCGTACAAAAGTGCCCAAGACCCCGTACACAAACATTAATTTTGTTTCGATTCATATCTCGGTCAATTTCGGATGAATGAAGTTGAACATTTGAACATGCACGTATATTGGAAAAACAAATAAATCTGCCAATTCAAAATTTTCATTAACTTGAAAATTAATGAGATATTTATTGCTAAAGGGTACTTTGGGCGAATTTCAGCACCGGCAATTGTTTTTCTTTGATCCGAATTGTAGCATTTAAAGTAATATGTCAACTATGTACGGTAATATTTGAACGGGGAAATGTTTCCGCACCATATAGCAATACTGATTATTCATATAAAATGAACAAAAATAGGAGAAAAACGTGGTTAACCTACCTTTGCTGTTGTAATCCGTACGTTTTCTACAACATGGCTGACCAAAACTCCGTACTAGTGAACGGGGTCTTGACCAAGATCCGGTGTACGGATCCCTACAGTGATTATGTGGCATTAAGTGTGCGGTATATACAATATATATAAATTCCCGATGAGGCGTTTCTTTATCTCGTCAGTATATATTTCTTATAATTCACATCTATCCCACAGACGTGGACGAGTGTAAGGATAATAATTGCAGTCAATACGCCACGTGCGAGAACACAGGTGGCTCTTACAAATGCACGTGCAACGCGCAAGAAGGCTTTATTGGAGACGGTTTCACCTGTGAACGTAAGTGTTCATTTTTAGGGTTCATGTATGTCCAACAGGTTACTTGAACATTAAAGAATTTAACCCGCTAAATGACGGCAAAATTACACTACAATTTTATTGATCAAAACTCTGTCCAGATGTTCAGGTCATATAATAATGTATATATGCCGATTAAAAGAATATGATTGTTCACGGGTTCCTAAAATACCCGTGACTGAGTATGCGTAAAATGAATTGTGAGTTGGTAACTCTTAATTCAAAGCTCCAGTTTTGGGTTTGGTCTGGCTTTTTAGAGCCGTTTATATTGTGTCTATAGAGTTTGGGTTCTCTAAATATGTAAGTTATATATACATGTACCTCCTCGTCAACAGGTTTATAAACGGTGTTCATAATTATGTTGTAAAATGTGGCTGTTGTTGGCGGGATAGCTACTTTGACATTTCAATTTTAACAAGATTCGTAACCAGGCAGTAAACACGTATAACAAGGGGTGATTTATGTGAAGAATTTACATTCCTTAGAGTAAGTTTTTAATTATTTAAAACTGTATTTATATAACATCCCGTACTTAACTTTTTGAAGAAAGAAACAAGTACACATTTTAACTACACTAAATACACAATATTCTTGATAGTTCTTTATTGTTTTATAACAACAAAATCAAAAGTAAAATATGCTTCTGTGTCTTCTTACACATGTATTTAATACATATTTATACTTTATTGGACGGGACTCATAATCTGATACAAAGACGAATAACAAAATTGTTTTATGCTCATGTCTGTCTAAAAGTGATGTACATGTATGTATGCAAATTCTCCCACACTCCACTTCCCCACCCTCACGGACAACCCCTAAATACAATAGGCTAAAGCTAGGTCCTTCAATAAATACAAACACATGATCAGACGCAGTTGTATTGAGTTCGTTCATGAGAGGTAATATGTATATGGTCAACACCTCTCCGGTTAAGTGGTGGCATTCAACTTTAGATCGGAGCTAGCCTCGGTCACCCGGCCCCCTTGTGATTTCTTCGTTACGCTATGCTATGCCGATCCAGAACCAGATCTCTGCACGTAAGACATATGCATGACACGGTCTTGGCATGCCGAGACTAGATCGGAGCCCGAAGATCCCAAAGGACCGGGAAAAATATTAAAGACTGGGCTCAAAAACTCTATTTGGGTATTGAGCATTTCTAACTGATTTTTAAATGGTTTATGTTTCTAGTTGTTTCTAGTTACTACACAAAACATCCAACATGGCATCTAGAAGTGTTGATGAAAAATCATACAATATTTTGCAGACACATGTACAATGGATTATGAATGTGGAGCCAATGCGAGTTGCAACCTGGAACAACATTGTGAATGCAAGCCGGGATATGAACAAGGAGTCACGGATTGTGTGGGTAGGTATTGGTGAGATATGAACAAGGAGACACGAGTTGAGAGACACCGTTTGTGTGGGTAGCTATTGGCGAGATATGAACAAGGAGACATGGATAGTGTAGGTAGATATTGGTGAGATATGAACAAGGATAAACGGGTTGTGTGGGTAGGTATTGGCGAGATATGAACATGGAAACACGGGTTGTGTGTGTTGGTGTGTGGATAGGTATTGGTGAGATATGAACAAGGAGACACGGGTTGTGTGGGTAGTATTGGCGAGATATGAACAAGGAGACACGGGTGGTGTGTTTAGGTATTGATGAGTTATTAACAAGGAGACACGGATTGTGTGGATAGGTATTGGTGAGATATGAACAAGGAGACACGGATTGTGTGGGTAGGTATTGGTGAGATCTGAACAAGGAGACACGGGTTGTGTGGGTAGGTATTGGTGAAATATGAACAAGGAGACACGGGTTGTGTGGGTAGGTATTGGTGAAATATGAACAAGGAGACACGGGTTGTGTGGGTAGGTATTGGCGAGATATGAACAAAGAGACCGGGTTGTGTGGGTAGGCACTGGTGATATTTGAACAAGGAGACACGGGGTGTGTGGGTAGGTATTGGTGGATATGAACAAGGAGACACGGGTTTTGTGGGTAGGTATTGGCGAGATATGAACAATGGACACGGGTTGAGAGACACGGGTTGTGTGGGTAGGTATTGACTAGATATGAACAAGGAGACACGTGTTGCGTGTGTTTGCGTGTGTGGGTGTTGGCGAGATATGAACAAGGAGGCAGTGGTTGTGTGGATAGTTATTGACGGGATATGAATAAGGAGACATGGGTTGTGTGGGTAGGTATTGGCGGGTTATGAACAAGGAAATACGGGTTGTGTGGGTAGGTATTGATATAATACAATATTTTCTTTGAATGAAAACGCATATGGCGCAGGATGCAGATATCAAATATATCGTATTTCATCTAACCGTTACCTGAACATATATATTTCACCCACATGCGTTTGGTACTGTATTACTCAGATGTGAATGAATGCACTGACTGGATCCAGCCATGCGACGAAAACGCCGTCTGTGCGAACGGGAATGGTAACTTTACATGCACCTGCAGCAATGGGTACACTGGTGATGGAGAGACTTGTATTGGTAAGCTTGGTGCCATAATATGACTCATTCTTGGCAGCAGACGACATTTATTTGGTTTTAATTTTTTTTTTATATTGGCTCCTTTCGGGTAGAAGACTTAATTACTTCTTTTTTTTTTATTAGCTTTATAGATATATAAAGTAGTTAAATACTTTACATGTTATGTTATATATTCATATTGTTAAATTAAAACATGCATTCGAGGAATATTTCTGAAACGAATTTGTTTGTATTATTTCTATTCTAAGACGCTCGAGCTTGTTTGGGGTTGTTTGTGTGAGTACCGTAACATACTACGCCGGTGGACACATTGTACCGACATTGTGCCGCACTGCTGACGACTTGGCATTTTACGTCTGCAGGCAGAACGATTCATATTTATTGATGTTTTTTTTTCAATTCTTAGCCATGCCCAGGAATTGCCATGAAATTAAACTGGCACTACCCAAGTCCAGATCTAACAAAGCTTACAAGATAGATCCAGACGGCACAGGACCTCTCGGTGTAATCGAGGTAAGAAACAATTAATACATTTCATTTTGTAGATATTTATATTGTTTTACGTTTCTTATTTTGCAAATAGATTTGCTTGCAATACTGAAATATATATATATTACTACTACTACTATGACGACGACGACAACGACGACTACGACTACCACTTCTCCTCCTTCTTCTACAACTGCTACTGCTACTGCTACTACTACTACTACCACCACCACCACCAACAACAACAACAACAACAACCACCTCCACCACAACAACCACCCACCACCACTACAACCACCCACCACTACTACTGTTACAACTGCTACTGATACTGATACTACTACTACTACTATTACTACCACCACCACCACCACCACCCCCACCACCACCAACCACCACCATTACAACCACTACTACTGTTACAACTGTTACATGTACTACTATTGCTGCTACTATTCATTTATAGACTTATAAAACATGTTAATCAAATCTGCTTTCGTTTAAAATAACAGTAAATAACCATGATTACTAGCATACTAAATATTATGATAAATTCATTTGTTACAAAATGCTTTCTTGTACAAACGTAATTACACAAACATGACAATAATCACATGTGAAACTGAATTTAGAAATACAAAACTGCCATGTTTATAAGTCACACTTGATTAATATCAGCCCAGTATACCGACAGGGAATGAAGCAGTTGGCAGCGACTGATACAGTCGGTAGTGTCCAGAACACAATGTATGACTAAGGTAACCAGAACACAATGTATGACTAAGGTAACCAGAACACAATGTATGACTAAGGTAACCAGAACACAATGTATGACTAAGGTAAGTATTTCTAGTATTGTCCCCCTTTGTGAGGAGTATTGTCTAAAAGAACTACGTAGGCTTAATGTGCACTAATTTTAGAATATACATGCCATTTTTGGTGAAATATAAAGGTATATTGTTTGAAATAGAGCGACTGACAGATAAGTTTTTTCTGCAAAATTTTTTTTTTTGACATTACGGTCATATTAATAACATCTTCTGCTCATTGTGTCATCTGTGAACTCCTTTAGCTCTATTTGACATTTAAATAAATTGATCAGTATTTTTAAGTACTTAAATTTGACATTAGTGCTGTAGTTGAATGTAATTACGCCACGTAAGCAAAGGCTACAGATAGTTGTTAAGATCTGAAAACGTAAGTTTTGGTCTATTAGGTCAATGAATAATTGTATATTTACCAAATTACCAATTCGTGAATATAATGTGAGTAGAGTATTCAAAAATGAAATGAATATTTTGTAACAATTAAGGTGGTCGCAAATGTTTGTTGCTGATTTATAACACAAGTTACACGGTATTTTGCGCATATACCGTAAGCACGATACGAATAATTTTAAAATTACTCCATAAGCGACAGCATAACGTAATGCTTATTTCTTAAACGTTTTTTTTTTGTACAAAACTGCTTATTTTTGCAGATAAAATGATTATTAATGTTTATAAGTCCTATTCCACCAAGGAAACCCATAGATCTATATACATCGGTTTAGTTAAAGAATGGTAGAGCTTTTTTGAAACAAGTGCAACTTTTCGCAAAAGCAATACTGTTGTAGTGGTTGTTTATTGTACTGTTTGAACAGATGCATATTTTCTTCGGATATTGAACTATATATATTTGATATTGTATATTTATATAATTTAAGTACGGTTGTTCGTGTATATTTTCATTAGAATAAGTTTACAGTAGCCCTTCTGAGAAAGGCATGTTATTTCCCCACCTAAAACCTTTAACAGTAATTTAAGGACTCTTCCGCGTCAAGGATTATCACAACTTGACTTCTATGGTGATGTGATTTATAAACTTCGTAAGATTCTTGGTCATGATCACTTTCATACTATCTTTGTTATACTTGTTAAACAGTTTATCAAAAGAGTTATGACCCTATCATTTTGCAACGTACTGCATGCTTGGTGTTGGACCCTTTGACAGTTCGCCACTATGCTTTCCTCTTTAATTGTACGATGACCGGACAGGCTGTGGACCTATGATGACGCCTACCTAAAGCCCATTGGGACGGTGGCGTTTGATGTTTGTCTATGATTTTTCTTGTCGTGCCCGTAATGGTTTATTCTCTTGTTGCTCTGGCTTCTGCCAAGTCATTGAGTACATACATTGTGGCTTTCTAGGCTATTGTTTTTTTTGTATTATATTTACACGAGCATGTTTGTGTTTTACTTATATTGCCTAATGATGCTGCCTTGTTGGTTAGAGATTAGATCATGGCGGGTATTTCTTTATTTACACTGCCATGTTTTAATGGGATGACAGTAGGGTATTTGTGAGGTTTGGTGCACCCTAGAACCGGTTTAAACCCCCAGTGGCCTACTTTGTCACTGACCGTTCCAATGCGGTAGCCCTATTGTCAACCCTACTGTGATGTCGTTTGCTTTTATTGTTACTTTTGCCTCTTGTTTGTCTGTTTGATTGTTTCTTTCTGTGTTTTGTGGTTGACTGTTCTCCTTGAATGCTATTTTCCGTGTCCGATCGTTTTATATTTCTTTTATCAATTTAATCGAAAGTTTCAAAATCGTTGAAATCTGTTTTCTTTATGCTGTTCAAATATGCATTTAACATGTTTAAGAATAATGTCGAAGTACAGAAATCATTGGTATTGTTCTTAAAGGCGTTGATGAGTAGCACTATTTTCAAACACGATTTATATAAAAGGGCTCTGAAAAATTTGAAAAAGCTGACAGAATTATTAAAATACCATGAAAAGTAAAGGAAAAATGACCTATTGAAAATTTGCAAATAACATAAATGGAGGCGCATTCATTTTTCATGGCAATTTGATAATTTTTTCAGCTTTTTTCAAGTTTGTCAGAGACCTTTAAAGAAAACTTGTTTGAAAATAGTGCATCAACCCATTTAAGAAAAAAGATACATTAGTGAAAACGTTTACAGAGGATGCAAGTGTTCAGAAATGTTTGCAATAATAGCTGTTCATTCTTAGTTAAGCTGAATATACATTCTTCAACGATCTGGTATAAATATAAGCTTTAACATCGCAATTTCATTTTGTGACGAAAAAGTCTTGATCAACTGATTCAAGTCGCTGCAA
Source organism: Cyrtodaria siliqua (assembly GCA_037043455.1). Lineage (NCBI taxonomy): Eukaryota > Metazoa > Mollusca > Bivalvia > Adapedonta > Hiatellidae > Cyrtodaria > Cyrtodaria siliqua. The sequence goes on from JAWPHD010004091.1 coordinate 8,066, forward strand.
ACATATTTTGCAACTGCTGCATTTCGCTGCATTTCTTCTTAACCTAATTCACAACTCTTTTTGCGCGCTGAAATTATGTCAGTCGCCCTATTTTAAAAAATATACCTTCATATTTCGCCAAATATGGCATGCATATTCTAAAATTAATGCACATTGAGCCTATGTAGTTCTTTTAGATAATAGTCCTCACAAAAGGGCAAAATACTTGAAATACTTACTTTAGTCATACAATATGTTCTGGACACTACCGACTGTATCAATCGCCGCCAACTGCTTCATTACCTGTCGGTATACTGGGTGAACATTATCAATGTAAATACAATAGATTGTATTTTAATTGATCGACTGCTGTGTGCCGTTTTCATTGCACTGACATTCACACAACACTCCATTCATCGACAGTCATCGACAGTCATCGACGGTCAAACATCAACATGTGCCTGCCTGTATGTAATGCTTTTGTAAACATAGATAACTTTATCCAGCATCCCAGGTAATTTACTATTCAAACAAGAGGCCCTCACATGGGCAACGTGGGGAGGGGATGTCATTGCTTCCTTGATTCCTGAATGTAATGACCATTGTTTCAAAAATCAACAAAAGTATTTTCTTTCTTTTAAGGACGCTATTCTGTAGATCCTTAAAAGTATGCCTTTGCTTCCTGGATCCATTAAAGTAATTGAATGTGGCCACCAGATAACGTATATAATCAATGTTCCCCAGAACCCCAAAACATCTGGGAGACCCTCAGGGTTTAAATCACCATCCTTATATATAAGGTTCATTATAACATCCATCTTCTTTTGTAAACGAATACAGATCAACGAAAGGTCACTAAATAGCAAGCATGGGTCGCTTTGGCGCTATGTGATCAGCTGATTTATAACGTTTTTTTTGTGAATTAGTCTTATTTCCCTCAACATAGCGATAACATCCGTAACGTAGGTGATACTTGCATAATTAGCATGTTTGTTTCATGATTTCCGATAACGCGTACTTGACAAGCAACCATGTGTGTTTGTGTTTGGTTTACTGTTACATCATCATCTACTATATAATACGATGAATTAGCTTTAACACATATAACAAGACTTGGCAGTAGAAAGCGAACAAGACTTAGCCGTAGATGGAAAGCAAGACTTAGTCATAGTAGTATAGAACAAGACTTAGTCATAGAAGACCGAGAACAGGACTTAGTCATACCAGCAGACGGAGAACAATACTTAGTCATAGCAGTAGATGGAGAACAATACTTAGTCATAGCAGTAGACGGAGAACAAGACGTAGTCATATCAGTATAGAACAAGACTTAGTCATAGCAGCAGACGGAGAACAATACTTAGTCATAGCAGCAGACGGAGAACAATACTTAGTCATAGCAGTAGACAGAGAACAATACTTAGTCATAGCAGTAGACGGAGAACAAGACTTAGTCTTAGCAGTAGACGGAGAACAATACTTAGTCAAAGCAGCAGACAAGAACAATACTTAGTCAAAGCAGCAGACAAGAACAAGACTTAGTCATATCAGTAGACGAAAAAAAACAAGACTTAGTCATAAAAGTAGGCGGAGAACACGACTTAGTCATCGCAGTGGATCGAGAACCAGACTTAATCATAGCTTCAGACGGAGAACACGACTTAGTCATAGCATCAGATAGAGAACAAAACTTAGTCATAGCAGCAGACCAGAGAGCAAGACTTAGTCATAGCACCAGACGGAGAACAAGACGCAGTCATAGCAGTAGACGGTGAACAATACTTAGTCATTTCTCCAGACGGAGAACACAACCTAGTCATAGCAGTGGACGGAGAACAAGACTTAATCATAGCAGCATACGGAGAACAAGACTTAGTGGTAGCAGAAGACGCAGTACAATACTTAGTCATAGCAGCAGACGGAGTACAAGACTTAGTCATAGCAGAAGACACAGAACAATACTTAGTCATAGCAGCAGACGGAGAACAAGACTTATTCATAGCAGAAGACACAGAACAATACTTAGTCATAGCAGCAGACGGAGTACAAGACATAGTCATAGCAGAAGACACAGAACAATACTTAGTGATAGCAACATACCGAGAACAAGACTTAGTCTTAGCATTAGAGTTTAATAACCAGTGTTTCGGAAATACAGGAAATATCTCCCGAGGTAGAAATATGGCCCTGATATAAGAACGAGTTCGGAGAACGAGTTCTTGTATTTGGGTCATTTCTCTACCGAGGAATATATTTCCAGTATCTCAAAAACACTGGTTATTAAACTATATATTACATAACTTAAAATGATATTTTATTAATATTTCTAATGATTCACGCCTTTTTACACCAGTTTGCACGAGAACGCCAAGCCGACATTACGTCATTCAAACAAAACAAGTGGAATCGGAACTCTTCGTTAATTTCCGTGATCGTTATTTCCTAGTGGCGGAATCTGACGACGACGTCCGTAAAACAATCGGAATGTCATTTGGTGTTCCCGACACTGACGGAAAAGGCCGAGCAATGTTACGTACAGGGAAATATCTCCCACTGGGAGATATTTCCCAGTAGAGCAAACGAGTAGATATAGCTTTTCTGTTCCCAGTATTTCCTATACAAATCACAGACAAATATGTAATATTTAGTCATAGCAGCAGACGGAGAACAAGACATAATCATAGCAGCAGACGAAGAACAAGACTTAGTCAAAGCAGTAGACAGCGAACAATACTTAGTCATAGAAGCAGACGAAGAACAAGACTTAGTCAAAGCAATAGATATCGAACAATACTTAGTCATTGCAGCTGACCGCAAACAAGACTTAGTCATAGCAGTAGGGAACAATACTTGGTCATAGCAGTAGACGGAGAACAAGACTTAATGATAGCAGTAGACCGAGGACATGGAATGAATCATAGTAGTAGACCGAGTCATAGAACTAGAGTTCAAAACTTACTCATAGCAGTAGACCGACAACAAGATAATCATAGCAGCAGACAGACAACAAGACTTAGTCATAGCAGTAGACTAAGAATAAGACGTTGTAATAGCCGTAGATAGAGAACAAGACTCTGTTATAGCAGTAGACGGAGAACAACACTTAGTCATGGCAGTAGAGCGAGAACAAGACTTAGTCAGAGCAGCAGACCAAGACCAAGACTTAATCATGGCAGTAGACAGAGAACAAGACTTAATCGTAGCAGTTGTCGGAGACCACGAATTTGTTATAGCAGTAGACCGAGAACAATTCTTAGTCATAGCAGTAGACGGAGAACAAGACTTAGTCATAGCAGTAGACGGAGAACAAGACTTAGTCACAGCAGTAGACGGAGAACACGACGTAGTCATAGCAGTAGACGGAGAACAATTCTTAGTCATAGCAGTAAACGGAGAACAAGACTTAGACATAGCAGTAGACGGAGAACAATACTTAGCCATAGAAGTAGATCGAGAAAACGAGTTAGTAATAGCAGTGGACCGAGAACACGATTTAGTGACAGCAGTAGACGGAGAACAAGACTTAGTCAAAGAAGTAGAGCTAGAACAAGACTTAGTCATAGCAGTAGACGGAGAGCAATACTTAGTCATAGAAGTTGTGATATCTTCTGATCTATATTATTAATGAGTGGGTGTTTATACTAGTATAGTATAATAATGATAGACACAGAGTTATGTTATGATGTTTACTACACAAGCTAAAGATAGGAACTAACCAGCATGGTAGGAGAGGCATCAGCCTGCAATGTAGGATTGACAGATAGAGAGGAGGAGCTAAGTTAATTATTAATGATTATAAGAAGTCCATGGCCTCTCCTTTTCTTGAAAGAATAATGATTAACATAAACAAATGTTCTTGATTAATTAATCTCCAAGTAGTCTGTCGCAGGATGACCCTAGTGGTTGGGGGCTAACTCAGGAAAGAATCGTGTCCCGGGGGTTGTCGCTACTAGAACCTGCCATGCTGCGCAGGTACGGGGACCTTCTCCACCGCTCTTAACGTTAGGCGTGGAAGCTTATCTCCACTCCGGAAGGCTTACATCCACACCTGAATGGCTTATATCCAACCCTGGATGGCTTAGGCACATATTGCCTGTGAATTTCGCCGGCCAACTCCTGCTCCAAACAAAGCAACTATCGAGCAATCCCCGCCAGAACTAGAAGACAATGAATTTTATAGCAAACGCCCAAACCATTATTTTCCCCGTTCAGTCCGTGACAAACGTGGCGAAATCTGCAGTATTGAATCTACATGAAAGGACCTTTACACAATGTTGCCTTTTAAGGAGATAGACCCATACTTTTACATGCATTAGCACAAACTAAACTTATTAAACGGCCCTTCCTGACGCCCTCTGGCGGCCACTTAAAATGTGCACGGTTTTCCGTGTTACCTGAATATATCTCGAACATTGTGTATTTGGTTCAACTAAACAATGAATTAGGGTGTAACTAACAGGTGCTTACAAGTGCTATGTGCGACCACTACGCTCTACCCGTAACATTTTGTGACATTGTCCATAAAGAGAATGAATGTTGTTAAGCTGTCGATGTTGTTTTGGCAGCAATGATAGGAATATCCTTTCACAGATTGGTATCAATATAATGTTCACATTAAATCCAATTTGAACTTTGCGTCGTGGAATTGACCATGTCAAACAAACATCTAACCACAGTTGTATGTCTTTAGTGCCAGAACTTTTCAATGTCAAAACACTCAAGCATTTATTTCACAGTGTCAAAATTGCGTTGATATGTTGCAGTAGTTCCAAGTACTAATTAAACTACCTAATCACTAAATCTCGCTGAATTGTCTAAAGTCACTTTTACAATATGTTAAACTTGTAATTAATATAAAAACAGTTTACATATAGACTTGTTTACAGGAAATCCCCAATACCTGCAAATATGAAATTTACTGTAAACTGCAAATAATTCTCTAGTCATATCTAATATAGAAATGATTAAATTAATCATACTTAATGTTTAGGAAATAGTTGGATATTAATTGCCTATTGAGGTTTTACTGTAAACATACACGTTTCGGGACTAAGAGGTTACTAGCACATTAGCCCTTTTATTATCTGATATTTACCATCAGATTAAATGCATAATCAATCTACACAATCACCATCCCTGTATCTGGCTTGTTTCCTGATATTACCTCTAAAACGCAGTGATCTTGTCGTAATGTTCTGTCGCTGAATGTTAACAGTTGAGTTATGACTCTGTTGGCTGTTTGTTATTTCATGATCATTAGTGGACGAGCCAATGTAATCATCGTCCATGATCACCACAGGTGTTGACTCTGATGTTTCCTGGAGATGAACTCTGTTACGTCTGAGGTTAAAGCCATTTTCTGTTGTATTGTTATACGACCTAGGTGTGGAATGTTCACTATCAATGACTGCAGGTTCCCACACTTTATTTTTCCATTAGCGTACTGAATCACCATCCTGCAGAGGTTTCAAGATTTTTGTTCTTTTATCATACTAGAACTTTTGTTTCTCCTGGCATTTGAGTAATTGTTGCTGAGCATCTTTTGGCACTTGTGGTTCAAGTAGTGCTGAATGGGTTGGTATTTTATCCCGAAGTCTTCTGTTGAACAACAATTGTGCTGGTGAGTAGTCACAATCTGTGACTGGCGTATTTCTGTATTCTAGAAGCGCGATGCTTTCGTCTTTGCCATTTTCATGTGCCTTTTTAAGCAATTTCCTCACAGTTTGAATCGATCGTTCTGCCATGCCGTTGCTTTGACTGTTTGTCGGGCTACTTGTGGTTATTCTGAAGTTATTAGTTTTTGCAAAGTGTTTGAACTCTCTGCTATTAACGCCATATTGTCTGCAATAACTTCCTCAGGAATGCCGTGCACAGCAAATATTGCTAACAGCATCGTTTGTACTGATTTGGCGTTTTTCCCGTTTAGTTTTCTAATTTCCACAAATTTACTGAAATAGTCCACACATAAGACATAATCTTTGTTTCTGTACTCAAATATGTCGACACCTACATTCTGAAATGGTCTTTGTGGTATTTCGTGCTGCTTCAGGGGCTCTTTTTGATTTTGCCTTTTATACTTGTTGCATGTCGCACATGTGAAACAGGCTTTTTCAATGTCATGTTTCATTCCTGGCCAATACATAGACTCACAGGCTCTGGCTTTTGTTTTTACCATTCCAATGTGACCTTCATGAAGTAGGGTCAGCATTTTACTTCTCATTTCTTCTGGAATTATGACTCGGTTGTCTAGGAACAAAACACCATCTATAAAGTCTATTGATGTTTTGAAATTCCAGTATGGTTGCAGAGTTAGTGGAAGGCTTTTCATAAGATGCGGCCATCCTTCGCTGACAGTTTTATGCAGTAGCACGAGGGTTTCATCATTTGCGGTGGCTGTCCTAATTTCATTCATTTGATTATCATCCATAGGGTGATTTTGCATCAATGAGTGAACTGTGACGTTCAGTTCCTCAACATTTTCCATCGTTTCCGGATCCGTCTCATTTAGATATGCACGTGACAGTGTATCAGCTACAAACATGTACTTTCCAGGGTATATTTCAGATTTATATCATATTTCTGGAGCTGTAATAACATTCTTTGAAGTCGTGGCGGTGATCCACTTAGAGGTTTCTTCAATGTGCTTTCCAAAGATTTATGATCGCTTTGTACATTCAAGTTTTTTCCATATATGTACACATGATACGTAGATGTAGCGAACACTACGGCTAGTCTTTCCTTCTCTTTCATGTCGTACCGCTTTTCAGTTTCCGTCAGTGCTCTTGATGAGTACGCGATGGGATGTCCGTCTTGCAGTAAGCAAGCACCAATACCATTTTGAGAGGCATCGGCTTGTATTGTAACTTCCTATGTTATGTCATAGAAAGTCAGAACAGGTTCTTTTGTTAGCACTGTTTTTATTTGGTCTAATGACTTCTTTTGTTCATGTTCCCATATAAAACGATTGTCGATGCGTAGCAAGTTTCTGAGAGGCGCGGTAATTTCAGACATATTGGGAATAAATTGTGCAAGAAAGTTCACTGTCCCCAGGAGGCGTTGTACACCTGCCTTATCCTCAGGGGATGGCATTTCCAGTATAGCTTTTATTTTATCTGTGTCAAGCCTCAGTCCTTCTTCGCTGATGATATTTCCCATGTATTTTACCGAGTTGACTTTGAACTGAATTTTGTCCTTGTTGAACTTAATATTCTTCTGTTCTGCCCTTTTCAGTACTTTGTGCAGAATTTCGTCGTGTCACTTTTCGTCTTCTGCGGCGATTATCATTTTGTCTGCTATCATAAATACACCTTCAATGTCACCAAATGTCTCAGTGTTTTTCAGTTGAAAGACATCACTGCTGGATTTCAGTCCAAATGGTAGACGTGTATATCTATAACGACCAAAAGGCGTTTGAACGGTACATAAGTACGAGCTTTCTTCATCGAGTTCAACTTGATGGTAGCCGTCCTTTTCATCTAAGATTGTGAACACTTTCTACCTACTCAGTTGTGACGTAACATCTTTGAGTGTTGGAATCTTGAAGTGATGCCTTTTGACTGCCTTATTCAAGTCACGAGGGTCTATACCTATTCTTAAATCGCCATTTTTCTTTTCGGTCACTACAATACTGTTGACCCAATCCGTCGCTTCCTGTACAGGTATTAATATGCCATCTTCAACCAAATCATCTAATTTGTTTTTTAGTTTAGGCAAAATTGTGTACGGTACGTTCCTCGGCGCGTTCACCACAGGCGGCACAATTATCAATTTCAATATGGTATTTGCCTTCGAATTTGCCAAGTCCTTGGAATAAGTAGCCATAATCACTTAACACAGTTTCTAAAATGTACTGTTGATCAATTGTGTCTACTTTTGACACAAGTTGAAGTGTCTGACAAGCTTTAAGCCCAAGTAACGGTATGCATTGTTGTTCACTGTTTTTCTTTAGTAGCTGGCAATTGACTGTTGTTTTCCCAAGTGGCATAATTGTAGTTTGAGAATGTTGACAGTTTAGTTGTTGTCTTTCTCAATCTGGCGTTTTTTAATTTGTTGAAGAGTGTTTCTGGAATGATATTCGCCTTTGCACCAGTGTCTAGCTTAAATTTTACAATTGTGTCACCCATTTTGACTAAGGAAAAATACTACGCTTTATCCTCCTTCATGGCTGCTATTTTCAGTTCTCCTGCAAACTCACAATCTGACGACGAGTCTTGCAATTCTGCATGATTTACTGCTCTCTCTTTATTGTAGAAGCATACCTTTGAGAAATGATTTAAGCGATTACACGTGTTGCAATATCTTTCCGTAATCAGGACACGCTGATTTGCTATGTTTCCCACCACATTTATTACAGTTCACCTTAGGCTGCTGCTGTTTTGTGTGCATATAATTATAGCTCGTGGGGCAATGCTGCTGTTTGCTCGGCGCACTATAAGTTTGTGCCGGCTTTCTAGCTTGATTTCTGTAGTGAGTTCCTTTTTGTACAACATCTATTTTCTGATCCTTTTTATCTCTTTGATTTGATTCTTGCTGCACTCTGCTGCTCTGCATAGGTCGACGACACGGTTTAAATCTGGACTTTCAGAGTGTCTTAGGAGCCTTTCTTTTAGCCGTTCATCCCCAATGCCAAATATGATTCTGTCCCTGATCATAAGATCTCGTTGTTCTCTGAAATCGCAGTTTTTAGACTTTGTTTTGAGTTCATTGATGAATTCATCGATTGACATGTCATTTTGTTTAATATTCCAAAATGTATACCGTTCAATCACAGTGTTTTATCTTGGTTCGCAGTAGTCACTAAACGTTTGTTGTATTTTTGCAATGTCTTGTTTGTCACCATCGTTTTCCCAGGTAAAGTTATTAAATATCTCAAGGCCATCATCTCCAATACAACTAAGAAGTACTGCAACCTGCACATTTTTATCCTTCTCGTTTTTACCACTGGCTATTAGATAATAGTCGAATTGTTGTTGCCATCTCTTGAAGTCTTCCGCAAGATTAGCATTTCCGCCAAAAGCAAGAGGTTCGGGAGGTTTAAATTCCTGTGCCATTTTAATTTTCACTGAATATAATCCAGATTTCGCATCTCATTAACAACTATGATCGAACATAATCCAATCAGTCACTCTTAATATTCCAAAGATCGAATATAATCCAATCAGTCACTTTTATTATTCCAGTGATCGAATATAAGCCAATCAGTCACTTTTACTCTGACTCCATGTGATATCTTCTGATATATATTATTAATGAGTGGGTGTTTATACTAGTATAGTATAATAATGAGAGACACAGAGTTATGTTATGATGTTTACTACACAAGCTAAATATAGGAACTAACCAGCATGGTATGAGAGGCATCAGCCTGCAATGTATGAAATTTGACAGATAGAGATGAGCAGCTAAGCTAATTATCAATGATTGTAAGAAGTCCATGACTGAAGTAGACCGAGAACACGAGTTTGTCATAGCAGTCGACCAAGAACACGACCTAGTCATAGCAGTAGACGGAGTACAATACTTAGTCATGGCAGTAGATCGAGCATTATATTTAGTCACAGCAGTAGACGGAAAACAAGACTTAGTCATAGCAGCAGACCGAGGAAAAATACTTAGTCAAATCAGTAGACCGAGAACAAGACTTTTTCATAGCAGCAGACGGATACTACGGCTTAGTCAAAACAGCTGACGGAGAACAAGACTTAGTCATAGCAGCAGAGAGAGAACATTGCCTTAGTCCTAGCAACACAGAGGACAAATAAGACGTAGTCATAGCAGCAGAGGGAGAACACGACTTAGTTGTAGCAGGAAACAGAGATCAAAACTTATCATAGCAGTAGATCGAGAACAATACTTAGTCATAGCAGTAGACCGTGAACAAGACTTAGTCATAGAAATAGATGGAGAACTAGACGTAATTTTGTTCTCTGTGCATGCACGTATATTATTTAAGATGTGTCTAATTGAAATACGGTTGTTGTTCATGTCGGTATTCATGATGTCTTCAGAAACCTTTTCAGGAAAGTTCGGAAGTGGTGGATCCAGATACCTACTTACTCGGTAAGATATGGTGTTACACACCATAATAGCTATACCGAGAACAAGGCTTAAGTTTTAGCAGTGTACAGAGACGGACATCTTTTCAGCGTTGAGAAATCATTAGATACATTTTATATTGGGTGTAATCATTTTGTCTGCATGTTTTAGCGTCATCCAAATTGCAGTTTAACGTAAGATATAAATTATATGTTCGTAAATACACATTATATAGATGGCAATGAGCCTTTCGATGACCATTTGATTTCAGGTTGAATATGTACTGTTATATATTTCAGGTTACATGAGCAATTAGAATCTGATGTTTTGATTTCAGGTTGAGTGAGCAAAGAGCATCGGATGTTTTTGATTTCAGGTTGATTGTGAAATGAGCGTCTGATGTTTTTGATTTCAGGTTGAATGTGCAATAAGCGTCTGATGTTTTTGATTTCAGGTTGAATGTGAAATGAGGCCTGGATTTGGAATAACAATAATATATCCAACCAAGACATCAGCGAAAAAATTGACCGTGCGCAGACCCAAATTTGATATTACTTATACTCAGCCTATAGCTGTCATCAAGGCTATAATTGCTACTTCCGGATTCTGCTATCAAGATATGCAGTATGTAATCAACCGGGATTTGTATATATTATAAATGTGCAATGCTCATGATGTATCCCGCCCTCAGGTAATTTTAACGTTCTTGGTCATACACCAATATTTCATTTCCCATAGGAATGAAATGCAGGCTCATCCTCCATGTACATCAAGATAGCATGATTGTGGAAAATCGGCCTAGAACCTTCCAGCCTGCAGAACTGCAGAGTTGCTGCTAATTCTAAAGTAGACATTTCATTTAAGATGGAACTACGTTTCAACATTTATCCTCGCGGTGTTATGATGAAGCCCTTGAATTAACATGATAAAAAAGACAAAATTAACATTAGAATTGGTGTGTGTGGGACGGGTATGTGGTGAGGGGGTGTCAAACCCGTCTGCCTCTATCGGAATTTGCAGTGGATGTATACTCCGGTAACCGCACGGGGATTGAGTTCTAGTTCGTTTCGAATTTGAAATATATACATTGTTATCCGCTACAATTTAATGTATGATTAAGCCGTCGAACACCTATGAAGCCGGGATAGACATGCTGCATTCATGATGGTTGTAAATTGCTGTAAAACTAATTCTGTAATAGCCATGACGTACATACGAGTTAATTTATACACACAAGAACAAAAAATAATAAAATATTTGATGGAAACAACATCTCACTTTAAATGTCCGATTTTATTTCATCGAATGTCGTTTTCCGCCATTCAGCGAAATTTGAATTCTAAAATCAAAAATGAATTGTTCATTTCATACTCGGTTTAAATAGGAAACCAGGAATCAGATTTTGGTTCCTAATACCTACTTCTGAATTCCTTTTCCCCCAATTTCTAACCGAGAAAGAAACCAGTAACTAGAAACTGGAAAACAGGAACCGGAATCCGGGAGCTAACGTCGTTTGTTCATGTCAGTTTATAACAATTAAGAGTTTGTTTGTGTTTATAACAGATATCAATGTCGAGATGGGGCTAAGTTCATGGATGGAGATGACTTTTGGGTGAATGTAAATAATATCCCGGAGGAAAACTGGGGCGGTGCATCGATGTTCCAAAAGGTAGGGAAAGCATGTTACACTTGTAAGGGAAAATCATTTAGCACATGAACGATTACAGATATGCAAAATTATGAGTACATAAAGTATGCGCACGTGCATACGTGTATAAAGTACGTGCACATGCATCCACGGGTAGACGAAGAATGATCACATATATAAATGCCCTAATCCAACAACACATATCAACATATGTTTAGCTTTTTATGGCATGTCTTCAAGCTCAAAACATTTAACATTAACTTTGTCAACAAAAACGTGTGTTGTTTATTTACTCCGTTGGTACAGTTCGTCCTTAGCAGTAAAGGACCTATTTCGGGCCTATTGTATTTAGGGTGTGTGGAGAAAACGTGCATAAACGTGAAAAAGGTAACAGTAAATCGCTGTTAGACATACAAAAGCACGAGAAAATGGAGTTCTTCAATTACAGCTCCCAATACAACTGTTGTATGAAGCTAACGTATTAAAACATTGGGTTTTCCATCGTTGTGCTTTGGTTATATATTTTGTTCTAAAACAAAATATTAACAAAGTGTTGTATTTAGTACAGATTGTTACGTTCTTGTTTTGTCTTCATAAAAGTAATATACTGTTAAATATATCAATGCTATTGAACGAAACAATTTTACTCGGGCCACAATTTATATACTTGAGCTACTCAGTCATGTAGCATGGTAGCAATAATTCTAACACGACCTGCGCAGTCTTACATATACACAAAGAAGAGAGACAACTGTATGTTATTTTACGGTAAAATACGGTTGTTCCATTAATTCACCGCGTATTTTTTATCCGTTGGAAGGGCCACGTTACATGACGTCACTTTTTAAACAGTTAACGTCACAGAACGAAAGGAAATAAACATTTTTACAACAAACTTGCCATGCTCCCAAAACTTGCCCCCCCCACCCCCACCCCCTCCCCCCCCCCCCCACCCCACTTCCCCCACACACCCCTATATAAACCCATCATATGCATCAATACACATAACAGTAATAAGCATCTTGAACAAGTTGAGAACGCTTGACGTCATATAGCGCAATGACCTAATTGTTTGTCACGTGACTACTAGATAATATAGTGTCCCAACAATAGCGTAAAGAATGAGGTTATTGTCGTGTTGGAATCGAAATAATAAATACGTACCTGTAGACTAAAATACAATTAGGCGTTCGGATGCGAGTATTTTAATTACTACGTATCCGAACTCCTAACTGTATTTTATTCACCGATAAAATACAGGTACATATTTATTATTTCTTAAATAGACAAGCCTTCCAACAAGCTTGTTTTCACAATGACCATTTAACGTTGGTTTACTACCAAATAAAAGGGAGGGGTTTTACACATGGTTTACTACCAAAAGCAAGCTGGTGAAACATGTATATCAGGTGAGAAACGTTTACCAGGCCTGGAATTCACCAAACTCTCTTCAGACTCTTCTTAGACTTGAGCTCAAGTACTCCAAATTTGTTCAAAAGTATGCCAATGACCTTCAAAGATAAACACTTGTATGAAGTTCTATTTATTAATATTTATCATATGTTTCCGTAGCAGCTTGTTATGAACGTTTATCCTTTAAACTCATAGAAATATGTGTTATTGAAATTTGCATACTTGGGCATAAGTCTAAGAATATTCTCAAGAATGGCTGGTGAATTCAAGGCCAGGACATCATTTTAATTTAATCCGTCATTCGTTGTTGCAACATCGATATCAAACATTGAAAAATAGTTCGCTCAACAGGGGATTCAAACTCGAGACCTCCGGATTGACAATGCATATACATTACCATTAGGCCAGTGACAACTGATATACTACTTTTTATCTTTACTATTTATTCGTTTAATGATGGATTTTTGGATTTTTCTCTATGTTCAACAAAGCATACACTATTTGGTCAGCATATACTAATCTAATGTTGAAATTTTAATCTATATTTTCTCCGGCGTTTAACTTCCGAAGGTCTTTGTGAACGTATGCCCTAAGAAACGCATTGAATCACACAGACACACACACACACACACACACACACACACACACAAAGAGTAAACAAAGGATAACGTATACAGTGCTAACAGTATAGCGATAAAATAGCGCTATTGATCAACTGATTGAATTTAGCCCAATAAAAAAGTGCATTGCTTGTCAGTCCGAAGGTCATGGGTTCGTTACTCGCGTAGGCGATAATATTTTTCAGTGAATGGGTGTGCATTTTTGCTGTTACTTTGTCGATCGCAGGTAAATAAATGAAATAGGTTCGCTATAAAACTGCCTTATATACTGGTTTCCAGCCATGTTTTAGTAGCTTGCATATGGTAGTAAACCAAGCGTTAAACCACGCCCACTGGCCTTATATACATCTATAGTAGCTTTAAAAGCCTCTTATATGTTTTTAAACATGTACGTTAAAGGAAACCATGAGCTGCAAATGGGACGTCCTTATATAAAGGTTTTATGAAGCTAATCTATTGTAACTAGGAGAGTCTAATCAACCGAAAAATGAGCCACATATTAACTGTTAAAAAAAGACATCACACAAACCCTAAACGGACCCTAACCATAATTTTAGAACGTATTTCCATGACGTATACGATTTTATCGTTTTTCAGTGTGCTTGTGGTCAGTTTGGCTATTGTGCTGACAAGTCGGCCAACTGCAATTGTAATGGTACAACTGCAACAATGTCGGATGTTGGAAAGATCGTAGACAAAGACAAGCTACCCATACTCTCCGTGACGTCAGCTCCGGGTTCCAATGGACGCGGGTTTGTGACAGTTGGAAGTGTTATGTGTGCTCATACGTCATTTGGTAACTATACACTATTTATTATTCGGGGCATTTGTTTCAGCCAAATGTTTTTAGACTTTCCGAAGTCCAGCAGAGCTTATGGGATGTCGAGTTGTCCTTCGTCCGTCGTCCGTCCGTCCTCCGTTAACATTTGGCTCGTTAAGACGATAAGGCCTTAATTGTTCATCGGATCAGTATCACACTTTACCAAATTGTAATATCAATGAAAGCTCGGACAAGTTCGAAAACTGGCCAGATCGGACCAGTAAAACCAGAGTTATAGCCCTTGATTTAGTTAAAAACATTATATTTTGTCTCGTTAAGATGATAGAACCTTCATTTATCGCCGATATTTACCAATCTTTAGCAGATTGTTAGTATTGTTGACAGCTCGGACAAGTTCGAAAATCAACTAAATCCGACCAATAATACAAGAGTTATTACCCTTGTTTTGCAGCAAAATGCCATTCTCTTCTCTGTGAACACTCTTTTTGTATTTGATATTTACCAAGCTTGTCCAGATTTTTGATATTGATGAAAGCTCAGACAAGTTTGAAAGCCAGCTATATCGGACGAGTGTGAAAACAAGCCAGATCGAACAAGTAACACCGGAGTTGTGACCCTTTTTATTATTCGGTAATGTACACTGGAAACCCCAGGGGTCGTAGTTTCAAATCTTACTGAGTGATATTTCTTTCTTTTTTTTTATCTTAATAAACCTTGGTATATGGGTTCTTTTTTTTTTAATTGGGAGCTTAGGGCCCCTTGTTGGATTAATTAGTTCTACTTAGAGTTATAGGGAATAACACAAATATTCTTCTCTGAAACTACAAGAGCTAAATGTTTAATATTTTTATTTGTTATCAACATATGGATCCTGTACCAAGTTTGTTCAAATGGTGACCATGGGGTTCAAATTTGACCACGCCCCAGGGTTCACAGTTTTACATAGATAAAATAGATAGGGAAAAACTTAAAAAATCTTCTTATCTGGAACTACAAGAGCCAGAGGTTTAATATTTTATATTTTACCATCAGCTTATAGTCCTCTACCATGTTTGTTCAAATGGTGACCCTGGAGTCAAATTTAACCCTGCCCCTATGGTCACATGTTTTATATAGACTTATATAGGGACATACTTTGGGTTGACAGTAGAGTAAGTATGAGGTTTGGTGCACCCTAGAACCTGGTTTAAACCCCCAGCGTTCTTTTTGCCACTGGGCGTTCCAAAACGATAGCCCTACTGTCAGCCCTTTTTTGTGCTTGTGACGTAATATACCCTTATTATTACTATTGCCGATTTTGTTTGTCTTTTTGCGAGTTTTGGGGTTTACTGTGTTCTGTGTAAGCTTCATTTCCTATCCGATTTTTATATTTACTTTTAAAACATCTTCTTTGAAATTAAAAGAGCCAACGGTTTAATATTTTGCATTTACACTCAGTTTATGATCCTCTACCAAGATTGTTCAAATGGTGACCCTGGAGTCAAATTTGGTCCCTTCCTGAGTGACATGTCAAACTTGATTTGAGTGTTAATATTAACGAGCGTTTGATTTGTTTTAAAGCTAGCCAAACTTGAGCCAAATACATCCCTCCCCAAATATCTTGGTAATTGAAGACTCTTTGTAAAAATACTAGTTTGATACTGCCATATATGAGACACAATCCTTATATCCCACCCCAGCCCACCAGACCCACCCCAACCGACCCAAACATGGACAACATATAGCCAGTAGAGCGATGCAGGCCCTCTTGGGTCATTTGTTCAGCAATAACATGAATAATTTAAGAAATACGTCCACAAATTATACATCATTGGAACTGGCATATTAAGTGGTAAATAAATCTACCGTAGTTTTGAAAACAGGTTTAGAAATACATATATTACAGCCAACTTCTGTTAACCTCAAGAGTTTGCTATAAAACGTTCATGATGTTTTAATTTACATTTGCGAAACACATTAAAATCATTTTTGGATAAAAGTTTTGAAAGAAAAAAAGAAAATTTGTCTAAATGTTGACTCAGCAGAATATGCATTCAGTGAAAATTCACTATCAAAAACTACTTTCAAAAGTGTTGTGTTTTTTTATCGAATGATTTTGAAAAGAATGGTGTTTTTTGCACCACTAAAGATTTCTGTTACACTGATATTCAACTGATTTAGGTAATATTCCAAATAAGCCAAAAAAACTTTGGCGGAAACAAGCGACCCGAACAATAGTCAATTAATTTTACTCGTAAAACATGATGTCTTATCTTTATGGGTACATTCCCTTTGAAACCAAACAAGAGCCTAGCTAAAATAATTACAATGAAAACAAAAATTAATCAACCAAAGACAGATAAAAATATCGGACAGGGAAAGCAGCATTCAAGGACGACAGTCAACCACAAAACACAAAAACAAACACGCAAACAGACAAACGAGAAGGCAAAAGTAATAAAAAATACAAACGACATCACAAACACAAAAGGGTTGACAATAGGGCTACAGCCTTGGAACGGTCAGTGGCAGCAAAGGCCACTGTGGGTTTAAACCGGTTCTAGGGTGCACCAAACCTCACACTTACCCTATTGTCATCCCATTAAAACAGGACAATGTAAATAAAAAATCCCCGCCATTATCTAATCTCTAACCAACAAGGCAGCATCAATAGACAATATAAGTAAAACACAAATATGCTTGTATAAATATATTACAAAAAATACTATAGCCTAGAAAGCCACAATGAAGGTACTCGATGACTTGGCAGAAGCCAGAGCAACAAGGGAATTAACCATTAAGGGCACGACAAGAAAGATCATAAACAAACATCAAACGCCACCGTCCCAATGGACTTTAGGTAAACGTCATCATGTGGTCCGCAGCCTGTCCGGTCATCGTACAATTAAAGAGGAAAGCATAGTGGCGAACTGTAAACGGGTCCACGACCAAGCATGCAGTACGTTGCAAAATGTTAGGATCATAACCTCTTTTGAGAAATTTTTTAACAAAGTTGCATTTCATTTAGAAAAGAGTTAGCTTCTATTAGACGACTCGGTGAGATTTTATTGTTGAACCATAGAAAAGTTATTTAAATGAGGATCATTTTTCTTTCAGTTGTACCGATTATTAAGAAAAATGTTCTTATATAAAATGTTAACAATAATAAATACTGATAAAGGTGATCCTTTGAGAGCAACAAACACACTTCAGAGAATAAAGCAGCAGACTCGGTTTTATTGAGTCTGTTCATGAGAAGTAATGAAAGAAACAACACTTCTCAAGCCCCCTTGCACCGGCTTAAGCGGTATTCTACTTCAAAGTCACCTATATTGGGCTCGTTGGTCCCAAAGGACCAGTAAAAAAATAACACTACTGATTTTTTTAACACTACTAGTTATTATAGCCTGAGAGCATTATATGAATTAATCATTTGTATTTATACAGCAAAAGCTAGCCAAGTATTTGAGTTTTCCGGAGCATATACTATACTCAGCAAAATATGAAAGTATCCCCTTTTTTGGAGGTATTCCCATATACCAGATTTTGAGGGCGTAAGACACCTTGAACAGCGGTTTTATTAAACAATGTTTTATGTTTTGAGGCACACTTTACTGAGTACTATATATTACTTTAAACAGTTTAATATTTTGCCAAGTAATACTCTTTTAAGGATGCTTTGGAAACCTTAAAAGTAGACAATTTGATGGTTTTTGATAATCAAAATCTGTTACCTACACAATCGGTGTTTTTCTGTGATATTGTTCGAAAGCAACACATATAGAATATTGTCTTGAACAAATTGAGGTAATGTTTGTAGATTTTATGTGTTTTTACCAAAAATGCATTGTTTAAAGAAAAGGGGAATAACTCACTTCTGTACTGAACTTTGAAAAAAAATCTTTTGTTTGGACTATTGGTGGTGGTAGATCTAATTATTCTATATACATCATTTATTATTTCCTGTTTTGTTGTCTATTTAATAAGGGTAAGAAAAATGGGTACTTTTTATTTTTGCTCAGTATATTTCATTACAATCACAAAATCTTAATCATGGGACCTATTTTAACGCATATGCACATTAAATATGAAACTAAATCACATTATGATGGTTTTAGTAGTCCCCTACTGGTCGTAACTATAGTATTGCACTGCGTCCGTCAGTCCGTCAGTCTTTCACACTTCGTTTTCGCGCTCAAAAACTTTAGTTAGGAGTGTGATATTGGAATGAAACTTTCGAATTGTATACTTATTATTATGGGTAGGTAACTTATATCAATGTCAAGGTGACGGTTACTAAAAATAGAAAAAAAGGTTTCTGCTCAATAACTTCAGTTAGGAATGCGATATTGTAAGGAAACATTATGGGTGAGTAGCTTATATGAAAAGAAAGCTCGAGATTGCATTTGAGGTCACTGGGGACAAGGTAACTGTTACAAAAAAATAGAAAAACGAGTTCCGCTCAATAACCAGTTAGGAATGAGATATTGGAATGAAACATTATGGGTAGGTAGCTTATATGAAAAGAAAGCTCGAGATTGCATTTGAGGTCACTGGGGTCAAGGTCACTGTTACAAAAAAAAAGATTTCCGCTCAATAACCAGAAATGAGATATTGGAATGAAACATAATATGTGGTTAGCTTATATGAAAAAGGCGCATGGGATTGCAGTTGGATGCACTGGGGTCAAGGTCACTTTTACTAAAAACAGAAAAATTGCAGAGATTGCATTTGGGGTCACTGGGGTCAAGATCAAAACATCCAAAAAATAGGAAAGCAACTTTCGCTCAATAACTTCAGTTAGGAATGAGCTAATGGAATGAAACTTGATGGGTAGCTAGCTTATTTAAAAAGTAAGCTTGTGATTGCATTTGGCGTCACTTGGTAGAGGGGTCACCGCTACTAAGAATAGAAAAACGGTTTCCGCACAGTAACTTCATTTAGGAATGAGATATTGGAATGAAACTTTCTGAGCAGGTAACTTTCATGAAAAAGAAGCTTGGAGTTGCACCTGGTGTCACTGGAGTCAAGGTCAAGGTCAATGTCACTGTTACAAAAAATAGAAAAACGGTTACCCTTTAATAACTTCTGTTAGAAATGAGATATTGGAATGAAACATTATAGCTGGGTAGTTTATATGAAAAATACGCTTGGAATTGAATTTGGGGTCACTGGGATCAAGCTTAAGGTTACTTTTACTAAAAATGGAAAAACGGTTTCCACTCAATATCTTCAGTTAGGAATGAGTTATTTGAATGGAACTTGATAGGTAGCTAGCTTACTTAAAACGGAAGCTTGGGATTGCATTTGGCGTCACTGGGGCGAAGGTCAAGGTCACTGCTACTGAAAATATAAAACGGTCTCAGCTCAGTAATTTCAGCCTTATGGATCACTGAGTTTCAGGTCAAGGTCACTGTTACAAAAACAGAAAACCGGTTTCCGCTACATAACTTCCGTTAGGAATGAGATATTGGAATGAAACATTACGGCTATGTAGCTTACTTAAAAAAGAAGCTAGAAAGTTCATTAAGTGTCTCTGGGGTCAAGGTCAAGGACATTGTTACTAGAAATAGAAAAACGGTTTCCACTCAATAACTTCAGTTAGGAATGAGATATTGGAATAAAACATTATGGGTGGTTAGCTTATATGAAAATAAAGCGCGAGATTGCATTTGAGGTCACTGGGGTCAAGGTCACTGTTACAAAAAAAAGGTTTCCGCTGAATAACCAGGAATGAGATATTGGAATGAAACATAATAGGTGGTTAGCTTATATGAAAAAGGCGCATGTAATTGCAGTTGGATGCACTGGGGTCAAGATCACTTTTACTAAAAACAGAAAAAACGGTTTCCACTAAATATATTCAGTCAGGAATGAGATATTGGAATGAAACTTTATGGGTATCTAGCTGATATGAAAAGAAAGTTAGAGATTGCATTTGGGGTCACTGGGGTCAAGATCAAACAGGAAAATGACTTCCGCTCAATAACTTCAGTTAGGAATGAGCTAATGGAATGAAACTTGATGGGTAACTAGCTTATTTAAAATGTAAGCTTGTGATTGCATTTGGCGTCACTTGGTAGAAGCGGTCACTGCTATTAAAAATAGAAAAACGGTCTCCGCTCAGTAACTTCAGTTAGGAATGAGATATTGGAATGAAATTTGGGGTCACTGGGATCAAGCTTAAGGTTACTTTTACTAAAAATGGAAAAACGGTTTCCACTCAATATCTTCAATTAGGAATGAGTTATTTAAAAGAAACTTGATAGCTAGCTAGCTTACTTAAAACGGAAGCTTGGGACTGCATTTGGCGTCACTTGGGTGAAGGTCAAGGTCACTGCTACTGAAAATATAAAACGGTTTCCGCTCAGTAATTTCAGTTAGGAATAAGATATTGGAATGAAACTTTATCTGTAGGAAACATATATGAAAAGAAAGCTTGGGATTGCATTAGGGATCACTGGGTTCAAGGTCAAGGTCACTGTTACAAAAACAGAAAAACGGTTTCCGCTACATAACGTCCGTTAGGAATGAGATATTGGAATGAAACATTACGACTATGTAGCTTACATAAAAAAGAAGCTAGGGAGTTCATTGGTGTATCTGGGGCCAAGGTCAAGGACACTGTCACTAGAAATAGAAAAACGGTTTCCACTCAATTACTTCAGTTAGGAATGAGATATTGGAATAAAACATTATGGGTGGATAGCTTATATGAAAAAGAAGCGTGAGATTGCATTTAGGGTCACTAGAATCAAGGTCAAGGTCATTGTTACTAAAAATATGAAAACGGTTTACACTCAATAACTTCAGTTAAGAATGAGATATTGTAATAAACCATTATGAGTGGATAGCTTATATAAAAAAGAAGTTTCGGATTACATATTGGGTCACTAGAGTCAAGGTCATTGTCACTGTTACTAAAAATAGAAAAACAGTTTCCACTCAATAACCAGTTAGGAGTGAGATATCGGAATGAAACATTATGGGTAGGTAGCCTATATGAAAAGGCAGCTCGATATTGTATATGGGTTCACTGTGAACAAGGTCACTGCTAATAAAAAATAAAAACGGTTTTCGTCCAATAACTTAATCAGTTAAGAATGCGATATTGGAATCACAGTCAAGAGCACTGTTACAAAAATAGAAAAACGTTTCCGATCAGTAGTTTTCGTTAGGAATTAGATATTGGAATGAACCGTTATGGGTGGGTAGCTTATATGAAAAGGAAGCTTGGGATTGTATTTGGGTCACTTGGTTCAAGGTCAAGTTCACTGCTAATAAAATTAGAAAAAACGGTTTCCACTGAATAACTAAAAATTAGGAATGAGACATTCGAATGAAACTTTAGGAGTAGGTAGCTTATATAACAAAGAGGCTTGGGTTTGAGGTCACTGGGGATAAGGTCTAGGTCACTGTTACTAAAAATAGAAAAACGGCTTCCGCTCAATAACTTCAGTTAAAAATAAGATATTAGAATGAAATTGTATTGAGTAGCTAGCTTATATGAAAAGGAAGGTCGAGATTGCATTTCGCGTATCTGGGTTCAGGGTCAAGGTCAGTGTTACTAAAATAGCAAAACGGTTCCACTCAGTAACTTCAGTTAGGAATGATATATTGGAATGAAACATTACGGGTAGTAGCCTTTATAAAAACAAAGCTTGAGACTGCATTTGGGGTCACCGAGGTCACTGTTACTAAACATATACAAATAACTGCTTCCCCTCAGTAATTTTCGTTAGGAATCAGATATTGGAATAAAACTTTATGTGTAGGAAGCTTATATGAAAAGGAACCATGGGATTGCATTTGGGATCACTGGGTCAAGGTCTAGAACTCTGTAACAAAAAACAATAAAACGGTTTCTGCTCCTCAATAACCAGTGAGGAATGAGATATTGTAATGAAACATTATTGGTGGGTAGCTTATATGTAAAAGAAGCTTGGGAGTGTATTTTGGGTCACTGGAGACAAGGTTAAGGTCACTGTTACAAAAACAGTAAAACAGTTTCCGTTAAATACCTTTAGTTAGGAATGAGATATTGGAATGAAACATTACGGCTAGGTAGCTTATATAAAAAAGAAGCTAGGGAGTTTATTTAGGGTATCTAGGGTTAATGTCAGTCACTGTCACTAGAAGTAGAAAAACGGTTCCATTCAATAACTTCAGTTAGGATTTAGATATTGGAATTAAACATTATAGGTGAATAGCTTATATGAAAAAGAAGCTTGGATTACATTTGGGGTCACTAGAGTCAAGGTCAAAGTCACAAATACTAAAAATAGAAAAATGTTTTCCACTCAATAACTTCATTTAGGAATTAGATATTGGTATGAAACAATATGGGAGGACAGCTTATATAAAACAAAGAAGCTTAGGATTGCATTTGGGGTCACTAAAATCAAGGTCAAGGTCACTGTTACTAAAACTATAAAAACGGTAACCACTCAATAACCAGTTAGGAATGAGATATTGGAATGAAATATTATTGGTAGATAGCTTATTTGAAAAGAAAGCTCGACATTGCATTTGAGACACTGGGGTCAAGGTCAAGGTCACTGTTACAAAGAAAAAGTAAACGGTTTCCGCTCAATAAACAGTTAGGAATGAGATACTGGAATAAAAGATTATGGTCAGGTAGCCTATATGAAAAGGATGCTTGATTTTGCATATGGTGTCACTGTAATCAAGGTGACTGCTACTAAAAATAGAAAAACGGTTTTCGCTCGATAACTTAGGTTAGGAAAGGGATATTGGAATTAAACTTTACGGGTAGGTAGCTCATGTGACCAGGAAGCTTGGCTTACTGGGGTCAAGGTCAAGATTAATGATACAAAAATAGAAAACAAATTTGTTTTCGATCAGTTATTTTCGTTAGGAATGAGATATTGCAATGAAACGTTATGAGTGAGTAGCTTCTACGAAAAAGAAGCTTGAGATTGTATTTGGGTCATTGCGTTCAAGGTCAAGGTCACTGTTACTAAAAAAAATTAAAACGGTTTCCACTGAATAACTTTAAGTAAGGAATGAGATATTGGAATGAAAATTAATGAGTAGGTATCTTATATGACAAAGAAGCTTGGGTTTGCATTTGAGGTCACTGTGGTCAAGGTCTATGTCACTGTTAAAAAAATAGAAAAGTGGCTTCCGCTCAATAACTTCAGTTAAAAAAACGATATTAGAATGATATTGTAGGGGTAATTAGCTGATATGAAAAGAAGCTTGGGATTGCATTTGGGGTCATTGGGGTCAGGCTCTAGGTCAGTGTTACTAAAAATAGAAAAACGGTTACACTCAGTAACTTCAGTTAGAAATGATATATTGGAATGAAATTTGATGGAGTACCTAGCTGATATGAAAAGGAAGCTCGATATTACATTTCGCGACTCTGGGTTTAGGGTCAAGGTGGGTGCGTCCGTGGGCGAGTGGTTAACGTCTCTGACTTGAAATCACTTACCCCTCACCGCTGTAGGTTCGATCCCTCAGGGCCCTAGGACTCTTTATGTGAGGAAGCTATCCAGCTGGCTTGCGGAACAACGGTGGTTCTACCCAGGTGCCCGCCCGTGCACGAAAATTTCCCGGAGACCCTGTGGTCGTCCTCCACCAATGGATGCTGGAAAGTCGCCAAATGACCTTAGCTGTTGGTGCGCTATAGAATCCAATTCAATCACTAAAATCAGAGTCAAGGTGACTGTTACTAAAAATAGAAAAAGGTTCCACTCAGTAACTTCATTTAGGAATAAGATATTGGAATGAAACATTAAGGGTAGATAGCTTATATGAAACGGAAGCTTGGGATTGCATTTGGGAGGATTGCATTTGTGGTCATTGGGGTTAAGGTCACTGTTACTGAAAATACAAAAACAACTGTTTCCCCTAGTAATTTTCGTTAGGAACTAGATATTGGAATGAAACTTTATGTTAGGTAGCTTATCTGAAAAGGAAGGAAGGGATTGCATTGGAGTCACTGCAGTCAAGGTCAAGGACACCGTTAGTAAAAATAGAAAACAGTTTCCGCTCAGTAACTTCAGTTAGGAATGAGATATTGGAATGAAACTTACTGGGCAGGTAGCTTACACGAAAACAAATATTGGGATTGCATATGGGGTCACCTGGGTCAAGGTAAAAGTCACAGTTACTAAAATAGAAAAACGATTTCCACTCAATAACTTCGGTAGGAATGTGATATTAGAAAAAACTTTATGAGTAGGTACAGTATACGATAAAAAGAAGCTTGGGTTTGCATTTGGGGTCACTGGAGTAAGGTCTAGGTTACTGTTACTATATACGAAAAAGAATCTTGGTAATACTTTTGGAGTGATTGAGGTCAAGGTCACTGTTCCAAAAAAATACAAAAGAATTTCCACTCAATAACTTCAGTTAGGAATGTGATATTAGAATAAACATTTATGAGTAGGTAGTTTATATGATAAAAAGAAGCTAGTGTTTGCATTTGGGTCACTGGGGTCAAGGTATAGGTCACTGTTACTAAAAATACAAAAACGTCTTCTGCTCAATAAATTCTGTTTTGAATGAGATATTGGAATGATTGTTTATGGGTAGGTAGCTTATATGATAAAGAAGCTCGGGATTGCATTCGTGGTCACTTGGATCAAGGTCAATGTCATTGTAACTAAAAATAGATAAACGGTTTCCGCTCAATTACTTCAGTTAGGAAAGTTATATTGGATAAAACATTACGGCTAGGTAGCTTATATAAAAATATACTTGGGATAGCGATTTGGGTCATTGGGTTCAAGGTCAAGGTCACTGTTACTAAAAATCAAAAAAACGGTTTCCAGTCAGTAACTTTAGTTAAGAATGAGATATTGGAATGAAAATTGATGGGTAACTTTTTTAAAAGGGAAGCTTGGGTTTGCATTTTGGGTGACTGTGGCCAAGGTCAAGGTCACTGTTACTAAGCATAGAAAAACGGTCCACTCAGTAACTTCAGTTAGGAATGAGATATTGGAATGAAACATTACGGGTAGGTAGCTTATATGAGATTGCATTTGCGATCACTGGGGTCACGGTCACTGTTACCAAAGATAGAAAATCCGTTTCAGTTGAATAACTTCAGTTAGGAATGAGATATTGGAATGGAACTTTATGAGTAGGTAGCTTATATAAACATAAAGTTCGAGATTGAATTTGCGGTCACTGGGTTCAAGGTCAAGGTCACTGTTAAAAAAGACAACATTTTCCGGTCAATAACTTCAGTTAGGAATGAGATATTGTAATAAACATTATGGGTAGGTGTCTTATATGAAAAAAAAAACTTTGGATTGCATTTGGGCTCAAGATCAAGGTCACTCTACTTAAAATAGAAAAACGGTTTCCACTCAGTAACTTCAGATAGAAATAATATATTGAAATGAAACATGATGGAGTAGTTAGCTTATATGAAAAGGAAGCTTGTGATTGCATTTGGGGCCACTGGGGTCAGGGTCAAAATCAATGTTACTGCAAATAAAAAACGGTTCCACTCAGTAACTTCAGTTAGGAATGAGACATTATAATGGAACTTTGCGGGTAGGTAGCTTATATGAAAAGGAAGCTTGGGATTGCATTTTGATTCACTGGAGTCAAGGTCACTGTTACTAAAACATGAAAAATAAACAATTTTCACTTAGTAATGTTCGTTATGAATGAGATATTGGAATGAAATGTTATGGGTAGGTAGCTTATATGAAAAGAAAACTTGGTATTGCATTTGGGAACACTGGGAATAAGGTCAAGGACACTGTTACTTAAAATAGAAAACTGTCTCCGCTGAGTAACTTCAGTTAGAAATGAGATATTGGAATGACATTTTCTGGGCAGGTAGCTTACGTGAAAGGAAACTACGGATTGCATTGTGGGTTACAGTAGTCAAGGTCAAGGTCACTGTTACTAAAAGTAGTAAAATGATAGCCACTGAATAACTTTAGTTAAGAATGAGATATTGGAATGCAACTTTATGAGTAGGTAGCTTAAATAAAAGTAAAGTTCGAGATTGAATTTGCGGTCACTGGGGTCAAGGTCAAGGTCACTGTTAAAGACAGAAAACATCTTCCGGTCAATAACTTCAGTTAGGAATAAGATATTGTAATAAACATTATGGGTAGTTATATTACATGCAAAAAACAACTTTGGATTGCATTTGGGGTCACGATCAAGGTCACTGCTACTTAAATTTATAAAAAACGGTTTCTACTCAGTAACTTCAGATAAGAAATTATATATTGGAATGAAACATTATCCAAAAAAGAAGCTTCTGATTGCATTTTGGGTCACTGGGGTCAGAGTCAAAGTCACTATTACTAAAAAAAACACGGTTCCACTCAGTAACTTCAGTTAGGAATGAGATATTGGAATGAAACATTACAGGTAGGTAGCTTATATGAAAAGGAAGCTTGGAATATCATTTGGAGTCACTGGGGTCAAGGTCACTGTTACTAAAAATTGAAAAATAAAAATTTTCCGTTCAGTAATTTTCGTTAGAAATGAGATAATGGAATGAAATGTTATGTGTAGGTAGCTTATATAAAAAGGAAGCTTGGTATTGCATTTGGAAACACTGGGCCAAGGTCAAGGACACTGTTGCTAAATAATATAAAACTGTCTGTGCTCAGTAACTTCAATTAGAAATGAGATATTGGAATGACATTTTTTCTGCAGGTAGCTTACATAAAAGGAAACTTGGGATTGCATTTTTAGTTACTGGAGTAAAGGTCAAGGTCACTGTTACTAACAATAGTAAACGGTTTCCACGAAATAACGTAAGTTAAGAAAGAGATATTGGAATGAAATGTTATGGGTAGGTAGCTTATTTGAAAAGAAAACTTGGTACTGCATTTGGGGACACTGGGGTTAAGGTCAAGGACACTGTTACTTAAAATAGAAAACTGTCTCCGCTGAGTAACTTCAGTTAGAAATGAGATATTGGAATGACATTTTCTGGGCAGGTAGCTTACGTGAAAGGAAACTACGGATTGCATTGTGGGTTACAGTAGTCAAGGTCAAGGTCACTGTTACTAAAAGTAGTAAAATGATAGCCACTGAATAACTTTAGTTAAGAATGATATATTGGAATGCAACTTCATGAATAGATAGCTTATATAAAAGTAAAGTTCGAGATTGAATTTGCGGTCACTGGGGTCAAGGTCAAGGTCACTGTTATAGACAGAAAACATCTTCCGGTCAATAACTTCAGTTAGAAATAAGATATTGTAATAAACATTATGGGTAGGTATATTACATGCAAAAAACAACTTTGGATTGCATTTGGGGTCACGATCAAGGTCACTGCTACTTAAATTTAGAAAAAACGGTTTCTACTCAGTAACTTCAGATAAGAAATGATATATTGGAATGAAACATTATCCAAAAAAGAAGCTTCTGATTGCATTTTGGGTCACTGGGGTCAGAGTCAAAGTCACTATTACTAAAAAAAAAACACGGTTCCACTCAGTAACTTCAGTTAGGAATGAGATATTGGAATGAAACATTACAGGTAGGTAGCTTATATGAAAAGGAAGCTTGGAATATCATTTGGAGTCACTGGGGTCAAGGTCACTGTTACTAAAAATTGAAAAATAAAAAATTTCCGTTCAGTAATTTTCGTTAGAAATGAGATAATGGAATGAAATGTTATGTGTAGGTAGCTTATATAAAAAGGAAGCTTGGTATTGCATTTGGAAACACTGGGCCAAGGTCAAGGACACTGTTGCTAAATAATATAAAACTGTCTATGCTCAGTAACTTCAATTAGAAATGAGATATTGGAATGACATTTTTTCTGCAGGTAGCTTACATAAAAGGAAACTTGGGATAGCATTTTGAGTTACTGGAGTAAAGGTCAAGGTCACTGTTACTAACAATAGTAAACGGTTTCCACGAAATAACGTAAGTTAGGAAAGAGATATTGGAATGAAATGTTATGGGTAGGTAGCTTATTTGAAAAGAAAACTTGGTATAACATTTGGGGACACTGGGGTTAAGGTCAAGGACACTGTTACTTAAAATAGAAAACTGTCTCCGCTGAGTAACTTCAGTTAGAAATGAGATATTGGAATGACATTTTCTGGGCAGGTAGCTTACGTGAAAGGAAACTACGGATTGCATTGTGGGTTACAGTAGTCAAGGTCAAGGTCACTGTTACTAAAAGTAGTAAAATGATAGCCACTGAATAACTTTAGTTAAGAATGAGATATTGGAATGCAACATCATGAATAGATAGCTTATATAAAAGTAAAGTTCGAGATTGAATTTGCGGTCACTGGGGTCAAGGTCAAGGTCACTGTTATAGACAGAAAACATCTTCCGGTCAATAACTTCAGTTAGGAATAAGATATTGTAATAAACATTATGGGTAGGTATATAACATGCAAAAAACAACTTTGGATTGCATTTGGGGTCACGATCAAGGTCACTGCTACTTAAATTTAGAAAAAAAACGGTTTCTACTCAGTAACTTCAGATAAGAAATGATATATTGGAATGAAACATTATCCAAAAAAGAAGCTTCTGATTGCATTTTGGGTCACTGGGGTCAGAGTCAAAGTCACTATTACTAAAAAAAAATCACGGTTCCACTCAGTAACTTCAGTTAGGAATGAGATATTGAAATGAAACATTACAGGTAGGTAGCTTATATGAAAAGGAAGCTTGGAATAGCATTTGGAGTCACTGGGGTCAAAGTCACTGTTACTAAAAATTGAAAAATAAAATGTTTCCGTTCAGTAATTTTCGTTAGGAATGAGATAATGGAATGAAATGTTATGTGAAGGTAGCTTATATTAAAAGGAAGCTTGGTATTGCATTTGGAAACACTGGGTCAAGGTCAAGGACACTGTTGCTAAATAATAGAAAACTGTCTGTGCTCAGTAACTTTAATTAGAAATGAGATATTGGAATGACATTTTTTCTGCAGGTAGCTTACATGAAAGGAAACTTGGGATTGCATTTTGAGTTACTGGAGTAAAGGTCAAGGTCACTGTTACTAAAAATACTAAACGGTTTCCACGGAATAACGTAAGTTAGGAAAGAGATATTGGAATGCAACATTATGAGTAGTAGCTTATATGAAAAAGAATCTTTGGTTAGCACTTCCGGTCACTGGGGTCAAGGTCTAGCTCACTGTTTCTAAAAATAGAAAAATGGTTTTCGCTCAATAATTTCAGTTAGAAATGAGATCTTGAAATGAAGCTTTATGGATAGGTTGCTTGTATAAAAAGAAGCTTGGGATTGCATTGAGGTCACTGTGGTCAAGGTCACTGTTACTAAAAATAGAAAAACGGTTTCGGCTCAATAACTTCAGTTAGGAAGGCGATATTGGAAGAAACATTACGGCTAGGTAACTTATATGAAAAAAAAGCTTGGAATAGCATTTAGGATCATTTGGGTCAAGGTAATGGTCACTGTTACTAAAAACAGAAAAACGGTTTCATCTGAATAACTTAAGTTAGGAAAGAGATATTGGAATGAATCTTTATGGGTAGCTAGCGTATATGACAGGAAAGCTTTGTAATGCATTTGTGGTCACTGGGCACAAGGTCAATGTCACCGTTACTAAAAATATATATACAGTTTCCGTTCAATAACTTCAGTCAGGACAGAGATAAAAGAATGAAACGATACGAGTAGGTAGCTTATATGATAAAGAGACTTGGTAAATCATTTGAGGTAATTGCGATCAAGGTCAAGGTCATTGTTCTTAAAAATACAAAAACGATTTCCAATCAATAACTTCAGTGAGGAATGCGACATCAGAATAAAACTTTACGAGTATGTAGCTAATATGATGAATAGAAGCTTGGGATTGCAGTTGGGGTCACTAGGTCAAATTCAAGGGCATTTTACTAAAAATAGAAAAACGCTTTCCGCTCAATAACTTCATTTAAGAATGAGATATTAGAATGAAAATGGATGGGTAGCTAGCTGATTTAAAAGAAAAGCTTGGGTTTGCATTTTGGGTCACTGTGGCTAAGGTCAAGATCACTGCTACTAAAAATAGAAAAACGAGTTCCGCTCAGTATTATTCAGTTAGGAATGAGATATTGGAATGAACCTTTATGGATAGCTAGCTTATATGAAACGAAAGCTTGGGATTGTAATTGGGATCACCGGGTCAAAGTCACTGTAACTAAAAAATAGAAAAAATGTTTCCACTCAATAACTTAAGTTAGAAATAAAATATTTGAATGGAGCTTTATGGGTAGCTAGCTTATATGAAAAAGAAGCTTAGTATTGTAATTGGGGTCACTGAGATTAAGATCAAGATCACTGTTACTAATAATAGAAAAACGGTTTCCCCTCAAAAACTTGTTGGGAATGAGATATTTAAATGACATTTTATGAGTCTGTAGCTTATATGAAAAAGGAATCTTGGGATTGCATTTGGGGTCACTGGTTTTAAGGTCAAGGTCACTTTTACTGAAAATAGTAAAACGGTTTGCGCTCAATACCTTCAGTTAGGATTGAGATATTGAAATGAAACTTATGAGTCGGTTGCTAATATGAAATTGAAGCTTGTGATTGCATTTGGGGTCACTTAGTTACGGTCAAGGTCACTGTTGCTAAAAATAGTAAGAACAATTCCGCTTAGTAACTTCTGTGAGGAAAGACATATTGGAATGAAACTTTACTGTTTGGTAGAGCTTATATTTAAAGGAAGCTGCTTGCGATTGCATTTAGGGTCACATGGGTTAAAGTCAATGTCACTAGTACTAAAAATAGAAAAACGGTTTATGATCAGTAACTTCAGTGAGGAATGAGATATTGGAATGAAACTTTTTTTGTTAAAAGCTTATATAAAAAACGAAGGTTAAGATTGCAGGGTCACATGGGTCAAGGTCACCGTTTCTAAAAATAGAAAACGGTTTCCCCTGAATAACATAAGTTAGAATGAGATATTGTAATGAAACTTTATGGGTAGCTAGATTATATGAAAAGGAAGCTTGGAATTTCATTTGGTTTCACTTGGGTCAAGGTCAAGGTCACTGTTACTAATAATAGAAAAATGTTTCAGATCAGTAACTTCAGTTAGGAATGATATATTGGAATAAACCTTTATGAGTAGATAGCTTATATGAAAAGGAAGCTTGGGACTGCATTTCGGACCACTGGAGTCAAAGTCACTGTTACAAAACGGTTTTCGCTCCGTAACTTCAGTTAGGAATGAGATATTTGAATTAAACTGTATAGGTAGTTAGCTTATATGAAACGAAAGCTTGGGATTGCAGTTGAGGTCACTGGGTCAAGGTCAAGGTTACTGCTACTAGAAATATATAAACGATTTCCGCTCAGTAAATTTAGTTAGGAATGAGATACTGGAATGAAACTTTACGGTTAGGTAGAGCTTATATAAAAGGAAGCTTGGGATTGCACTTGGTGCCACTGGGTTCAAGGTCACTGTTACTAAAATATAATAACGGTTTCCGATACCTAACTTCAGTTAGCAATGAGATATTGTAATGAAACTTTATAGATAGCTAGCTTATATGGAAAGAAAGCCTGGGATTGCAGTTGAGGTCACTGGGGTCAAGGTCAAGGTTACTGCTACCAGAAAAAGATAAACGATTTCCGCTCAATATCTCTATTAGGAATGATATTTTGGAATGAGAGCTTATATAAAGAAGCTTGGGATTGGATTTGGGGACAAATGGTTCAAGGTCAAGGTCACTGTTACGAAAAAAATAATAACGGTTTTTCTTCAATAACTTAAGTTAGGAATGAGATATTGCAATGAAATATTATATGCTTATAAGCTTAAATGAAGAGAAAGCTTGGGATGGTAGTTGGTGTCACTTGAGTTAAGGTCAAGGCTACTGCTATTGGAAAAAATAACGATTTGCTCTCAGTAACTTAAGTTAGGAATGAGATATTCGAATGAAACTGATAGGTATGTAGCTTATATGAAAAGGAAGCTTAAAATTACATTTGGGGTCACTGGGGTCACTGGGGTCAAGGTCTAAGTGACTGTTACTAAAAATAGAAAACGGTTTCCGCTCAATAACTTCAGTTAGGAATGAGATATTGGAATGAAACTTATGGGTAGGTAGCTTATATGAAACGTTATGTTTAATCTCTTATTTTTCACTTAATTGGGCTTCTACATTTAACATGTTATCTAATGCAGTATCGCATTACATTGCTGTTACGTTAGATTATGAATTTACATGTTCATGTGTCACTTTATCCAAGGAGAAAATTCAGTATCCTCAAAAGAAAAAAATATCACACAATGATCGTTAGGGGACATTGTATTGCATAGCTTGTTCTATTTGGATTGACACCTATATTTCTTTCTAGATCATCTAAAGTGCTTTTAATATGTGAAGTAATGTTTTAATATTCTCTTATTGTTACTAAGTTATTATGTAATACTAATTGCTAAGGGCCGCTGAAAACCTGACCTGAATTCTTGTATACATTCTACTGTAATGTACATGTCTTATGAACACATTTTATAATAATATTATACTGAATGGAAAAAGAAACGCATAGTCACAATCAAAAGTATCGCCTCGATTCATTAATTCAGTATCATTTTGACTTTAAACCTGCTTGCATGTAATTAAATAACATTTTGAGTTTTCATTTTCTCTTTTTATTTTACCATAGATTTACATAAATTATTGCTGCACTATGTAGTTAGTAGTATGCAAAAACAACTTGATTTGAAATAATCCTATAATTAATACATGTAACGATTGAAACAGAAGTTATGTGAAAAAATAACGGGACGCCGAGAGTGTAAAAAAAGGTACATTAAGAGTGTCATGGCCTTTAAAGGGACACATGGTAATCTTGATTTTTAAAAACTCACGGCGTCCCTTAGATTTTCTACATAAATTGCATTTGTTCAATCAATATTAATTAAAAGAATAGATAGTACAAAGTGCCTTATTTTTGCGTATTACTAACTGTTGATTACATTTCACCAATAATACAGTCAAACCTATGGTAGATTAACGAAAGAAATGAAACTTATTAAACTTACCCGACGAATTAACCAACATTTACAGTTGTGTCTTAACAACAGATTTCCCGCTCAACTGTCATGACGCAAAATACAACCCATATTATTAATAAAAAGAATAGTACAATGTGCCTTCTTTTTGCATATTACTAACTGCTGATTACATTTCACCAATAATAAATAATATAGTCAAATCTATGGTAGATTAACGAAAAAAATGAAACTTATTAAACTTACCCGACGAATTAACCAACATTCAAATTTGTGTCTTAACAACAGATTTCCCGCTCAATTGTCATGACGCAAAATACAACACATATTATCAGATCAAAGTTGACGGCCCCCAGTTCATAGATGTCGACGGTCCAAATGGAACCCTGGAGCCAGTACTAGCCTATTGTGATATGGAGAAATACAATCACGTCGGGGTGACAATCATACCCCATTCAGAGTAAGTAATATTGGTCCCATTACACATATCTTATTTTGGACAAATCCGACCTTAAATCTTTCAGATGGATAGATAGGTAGGACAATGTTTAGCTCTACTGGCCAGCAGAGCTATTGGGACGATGTGTTGTCCGTCGTCCGTCCCTCCGTTAACTTTTGCTTTTTGAACACTCTAGTCCCTTCATTTTTCATGCGAATTTAACCAAACTTGGCCAAAGTGTTTATATCAATAAGAGCTTAATTGAGTTTGAGAACCGGCCAGATCGGATCAGTAACACCAGAGTTATTGCCCTTGAATTAACGAAAAATGCAATATTTTATCTTGTGAACACTCTATCCCCTTCATTTTATATGCGATCTTAACCAAACTTGGCAAAGTCGATATATTAATGAGAGCTCAAATGAGTTTGAAGACCGGTCAGATCGGATAAGTAACACCAGAGTTATGGCCCTTGTTTTGGTCCATGAGTACACAGGCACAACACAATACATACATATATACACAACACAATACATACATATATACACACGGAAATAAATGGCAACATATAAAGTCTTTTTTGTCACATATCATTTTTTTATCATACATTTTCTCCATTTGTCGTATATATAACTTAAACATTTTGAAAATTCGATCTCTATAGAGACAATATATACGGCTTAAACCAGCCAAGCCAAAACCCAAAACTGGAACTTCGAATGCGAAGTTACCAACTCATAATTCATTTTACGCATATTCAGTATTTATATTTAAGTAACCGATGTATATATAGTTTTATTAAAACTTCATAATGTTACTCATTTACTCAATATTTCGGCTCTCGGCCTTTCTCATGATGTAAAGATTACACGAAGCACTTATGTCTCGTCCATTTTGCGTGTAAGCGAGGAAGTTATCGTAATGGCCAAGGGGCCGAAATATTGAGTAAAATAGTAACATTGTGAAGTTTTAATACCACTACCCTTTATGAAAGGTGTATAGAAGATTATATAGTGTTATTGTACATACAATAACATACACTTATTTCGGGATTGCCTCTAGTCATTTTAACATAAAAAATACAATTGGATTCAGAGTCATCGTTCATATGCATATAAAGGTATTCAATGATTGAGAAATAAACTTACTCTAAGGATCGCCATAACAACAGCAGCAGCAGCAATAGCAAGAAGGAGCAAGAAGGAGAAGCTGTTCCGGGAAGTATGGCGTCCATGCGGTATCTTTCATAACGACATAGTCGAACCATTTAATCAGCCTGTTATACAATTCGATGCTTTACAGATATAATTCTGACTTTTAACATTTAGCGGTTAACGGATTCAATTAAACGCTAAATGTTAAAATTTATAACATTTAGCGGTGAGTAAATGTTTAACGTTTAGCATGTTTAGCGGAAGTTTAACATTTAGCTGACATTTTTTAACATTTAGCGTAAGATTTTTAACATTTAGCAGCATTTTAACATTTAGCATTGGTATGATTTCTAGTTGTGTCTATTGCGTTCGTTAATTATTGATGGAGTTACGACCCCTAGACATATTTACTTTAAATTTCTTAAACGCCTGGTTGGATTTCGACGAAATTTGGCAGGAAGCATCGGTAAGACCTAGTTGTGCATATCGCGCATTTTTCCAGTTCGCTAATTTTAGACGGAGTTAAGGCCATTTGACATTTTTAGTTTAAATTTATTGTCGTCCCTACTCCTCCTAAACGGCTTGCTGGATTTCTACGATTATTAATATAATCAACATCTCCCTTCCCACACACACAAACATTTTTATGAATCTCATTCTTAGAAGAAAGTGGGAAAAATAAAAAAATACCCATGCCAGACTAGACACAGCAGACATTGCCCATAACTATTCTCTTGTTTTGCAATGTTTTCAAATAAGTACTGATGGGAATTTAACCCCTGATATCAGAGCCGTTTAAGCATCCACAGGCTCTCTTGGGACTCTTGTATTTTTTATAATTTGTTCTTCCATGTATGTCAGATTCTTTCGTGAATGCTGTTTAAAGTTCAACTGCTTGTTTGGATTTACAACACTAGTTTTTGTACTCATTAAATATGATTTTAGTATATAGGGAATGTTGAAAATGAATCTTAATTTCATACATACAATTCCAATATAAGACAACTGGTTAACCAGTTAATAACGATGAAGAGGAAATACTGATGTTTTTTCACTGTCAAATTTGACCAGGTGGGGGAGTGAGAATGCAATGTTAATGATATCATATTTTCACTGAAAAACAGTGTAGGTTCGGGCAAACATAATTTTAAGTATGATCTGGATATGTTTTTTTAATTCATCAGCCTACCTCACAACTAAGGATTAGTCAATACCATACGTTAACATAGTAAGCAAGATAAAAATATCGGACAGGGAAAGCAGCATACAAGGACGACAGTCAACCACAAAACACAAAAACAAACATGCAAACAGACAAACGAGAAGGCAAAAGTAATAAAAATGCAAACGACATCACATACACAAAAGGGTTGACAACAGGGCTACCGCCTTGGAACGGTCAGTGGCAACAAAGGCCACTGGGGGTTTAAACCGGTTCTAGGGTGCACCAAACCTCACACTACTGTCATCCCATTAAAACAGGACAGTGTAAATAAAGCACATAAACTAGTAACTGTTCAATGGAATTTACCATGCTATTTATTTGCTAAACTTATTTTTATCAGTACATCTGCACATTAATAGATTACTCAGATTAGTATTATTTCTTTAGCTCATTACCGGTGGACATTCCTGCAGCAGGGGAGTATCAGCTTAGTTACAACGTTGGAAAACTAGCATTGCAGACACTGTTGTCAAAATCGGTATTCTGTATGCAGGAAGCCAGCTATGAATGCACGGTATGATTTTATCATTAAAGTTCATCATCTAGCCCAATTGTACATTTGCCATGGCTTTGAGATCATCGAGACCAATATTTGGTGGCTTTGAAGTCGAACGCCCGTGCCAGGCGGCGTGAGAAG
Organism: Cyrtodaria siliqua; assembly: GCA_037043455.1. Lineage (NCBI taxonomy): Eukaryota > Metazoa > Mollusca > Bivalvia > Adapedonta > Hiatellidae > Cyrtodaria > Cyrtodaria siliqua. Next base: position 44,931 of record JAWPHD010004091.1, read on the forward strand.
TGTTGCTACAACTACATTACCTCTCATGAACAGACTCAATAAAACCGAGCCTGCTACTTCATTCTCTTGGTTGTGTTTTAACTTCCAAAATATCTCCCTTTTCAGCATTTTTACACTTGCATCGGTTCCTCGCCCATTAGCGATGATGGTATTGTACACACAACATCAGTTTAAAAGAAACTCGAAATGGACTAGTACATAGCTTACACCATTCGAAAATCCTTACTGGAATCAAACATGTAGTTATGCAGAATTTTGTTTTTGCGTAATCTTAAGGAGTGGAGCAGGTAAGCATAGCGTTCAAGGCAGCATGGATGCCAGTTTTGAAATACCCAGTTGCACATGAGGTGCCTCGCCTTAAATGAAATTGACAGGCAGTAGGATTTGTAGACAAACATAACATATAGTATACTTAACTTGTATACATGACAAGTAACACCAAGGAAGACTCATGCAAATATATATTATAATTGTAGAGCAGCACAGGACAAAACATCAAAGTAAATAGCTAATAAATTACTGATTTGCAGGCGTCGCAATTAGAATTCGAAGTAGTATCCGTTTTACAGCACCGTCTTGCAATTAACACGTTATTATCTCCTTTCTCTGGCAAGTCACTGATAACTTTCTTTATGGCTTTCTCGTTGTTGTTTTTATATTCATATATACATGATCATCTTCGTGTTTAAGTTAAAACGCCTATACATGCTGCTTAGTTTGTTAGAGGACATAGCACGGAGAAAGCTATTTAGTTACAATGAGCGAGGTTTGGTGTACCCTATAACCTGGTTTAACAACCCCCACCCCACTCCAGCGGCCTTTTGCTACTGACCGTACCTCCGTTGTCAACCCATTTATGATTGATGTGTCGTTTTGTATCTACTGTTCTTTCACGCGCTAGTCATCTTTTGTGCATGTATGAAAATAAAATCAATTTTCAATCAAGAGGACTGACTCAAAGAATACAAATCGGTCTTGAACTTTTAGTTGAACACATTCTAGTCGTTATCTGTAAACATATGACGTGGCATGTGACTATCTCAAACAGAATAAAAGTTATGAGTTGATTGAAGTGATTCATTAAAATGTTCAATGAATGGAGACGACACTAAAATTATTATTCTGACCTTTCTTTAATGCAGCTCACATTCTAATCATGTTTGGAGTAATAATTATATAACGTTTTGAACTAGGATTTCAATTAGCACAGCTATTACGAATCGTAAACGAAAGTGTTACGGGCGGACGGAGATCTCAATTCATAGGCCACGGGCTACTCAACTTTTCGGTACCAACTCAGCTGGCAAATTTTAAATGATATCACCTTTTAGATATATCTTAGTGAAAAAGAAATAGCCAGGATAGTTTTTCTGAAACAGTAGCTTAAAACATTACTTTTGGACAAAAACATGCAAATCGCTAAAAACTGGAATATTTTTTTAAATATTATGATCATTGCAATATTAGGGAGCTGAAGCTTCTGAAATTTGTATGTTATATTCATATAAATAAAAACAATATTTGAAATGAACAAAATGTATACAGTTTGCCATTTTGAAGAAGATCAGCAAAAAAAGCATTTATTGGAGAGCACTGTAATAACAACACATAAAAACATTTTTTAAACTTTAATAGATTTTGGAAAATATTGGGCGTGGCATGGATTGAATGCTTGGGTTTAACAATTGGGCTGCCGGTAAGCACAAAAGACCATTATAGCAAGCCCTTACAGCAGAAAGCATTAAGCAATAAAGCAATATGAATATTACAATATTAAGGACATAAATACATGTGCACCAAATTAAATGCTCATTATGAAAGCAACTTTTCTGGTAAGCATTTAAGCAAGGGTTGAAAGCACGGTTGATATTCAAGCATAATTACAAGTGCACCGAATTCAATCAATTAAAATGTTTTTTAGCAATTCGTACGGACAACAAATTTGTATATAATTTATGTTTAGATTACAATTCAGTCTCTGGGTATACAGGAGCTGAATAAAGTTAAACTGAAACTTATATATCCTTCGCTGCCCGCCATATGGATGGGCTTCCGGACACTCCAAATCATAGATTGTCCAGGCTCCCAACCACCGCCAAAAATAGGGGAATTTATTTTTGGCGGCAGCGAAGAGTGCATATAAAAAGAAAAATGTCCAAATGCCACGCCCAAAACAGACACGGTGCCAAAAAAGAATATATTTTTCCTTATCACTGCCTACTTTCAATGAAACATTCAAATCCAGCCTCTAACTGATTACGAAACAAGTTGATTCCCACATTTGATAAATGAACATCATCCTGTTCAAGAATGGTATCATCAGCCTGAATGTCTGGGTGTAGCATACAATGGCCCCCAATATCTATTATCGCCTTAGCAGCATAACTGTCTAGCCGCTTTCTGGCCCTTTCCATTGCAGCAGGGTTGTTATAATAACGCCATGAAACTCTAGGACATATTTGAGACCAATTAACGACCACACCAGGTAAATTGACCCTAAAAAGCTCGGTCTGAAGCTTAACATGCTTTCTAAAAACCTTTAATGCGTATTTCCCTAAATCATTTCACCCACAGTGCAGAAAAATGTATGCGGGGGCTGGAACATATTCCAGCAGGTACTAAATCTTGCTCTGCACGTCTAGGAGACCCAAACAACTATTGCCTTACCATCATACTGTTACATTAAGTCGTACAAGTTCTAAATTGAGCCCATCTGGTCTTGTACGCGCCACCAAAAACGCATTCTTGACAATCGATGAACCCAGACACCAGATTGTTTGATCACCTAAAATGACTTGGTTATTGTTAATATTTAGCTAATAACAGGACTGTTTTATTAGCTAATCTGACATAATTGGGAGAACATGCACTGGGAAACGAATATAAGTTGTATGCGCCTCAGAATTCCATCTCCCCATTGCTTTAATATACTCTGGGAGGAAACTACTTGCGGCTAAAGTAGCTGCCCCTATTCTGAAAGAATGTGATTTGTATCTTGAACAGTCAATGCCAAGAAAAGCTAAGGATTTTTTTAGAACAGCTGAAAATTGGTAACGGGACAATGGACGCCCATCAAAATGACAAAATAACGAACCCGGTATATGAGGCCGTACCGTAAGGAACTTTTCTAAGGCATCTATTGTACGTACAAATACAAAGTTCCTCCAGATCTCGTGAATTTCAGAATGATGCCGCGACCAAACTGATCTGTTTTTTAATACCTAACGTGTACAACAAGAGTCCCCTTCTGGGAACTCAAACTAATATCATCAATTGATTACTAGGAAAGGAACTCTATAAGCAACTGCTTTCGTTCCAATCCATTTTCACATTTTGTATTATGTACATTTTCACAGATTGTATAAATATTGGAAATAGAATAAGTTTAAACCAATTGATAAGATATTGGCCAAAGGAGCCCCCTTTGTGACTGCTAGTTCACCAACCCTAAAAAAACGCAAAAAGCCAAAGTAAATGCTGTGCTAAATAAAGTGGACTCATATGTGTTAGTGCATGCAATTTTGCTAGTACTGAGGACAAATTGGAAGACGGGTATCCCGTTCTTTCCAACTCGCCTAAAACCTTCTATTAATTTCTCTACGATGAAATTCTTTGTGACATCCTCGACATTCCTAACTTTACACTGAAAACCAATGGAAGTAGTGTATAACCATGCAGTTGAATACGATAAACCCTCCAAGGACAGCCAAACTATAAAGTGTGTTAAGTGTTCTAATGCTGGGGGCAAGACATCAGGTAAACTGTCATGACGCTTGAACAAGCAGAATTTATTCAGGCCAACATTATACGAGTCTATGGTGTTGGACGCTAAGGACATATTCAGTAGTCTTTTAGCTTCTCCTTGCAAGTCAGTGAAAGAATATCCGGAGGCCATACCTTTGGCTTATTGCTGGCCTCCGGGGCTACATGGCGAAATCTGGTCCACTGTTTGCGAGAAATAGCATCAGCTATAACATTATGTATAGGATAGAGCATGAGTTTTGCACGTGTACGGGGAGATAATGCACGAGCGTCAGCGAGTGCATTATCATCCGTACACGTGCAAGACTTATGCTCTATTGTATTTATACCACAATAACTAACATATGCTGTGTATATCCTCGGGTATTACACGATGTATCGTGCGTATTTAGGCTATTGTGGTATAAGTGTAGAGATATGAGTGGCCTTAAACAATATATTGAGCTTCATGGTCAGCAAGACAAAGGGCCTTATCAGATGCATTAGTCTTTGTGACTTAGAAGATTTCTTGTTGATGACCTTAAACAGGGCTACATTGTCAATCCTTAACATAATTGTTTTATTTGCCATAATGGCTCCCCATAGAAACATTGCAAGAAGCACAGGAACCATTTCTAGAAAAGTAATGTCTCTGAAAATAGTACTTTTGTGCCAGCTAACTGGCTAAGGAAAACATGACCACCTCCCTTGAAGGAAACAACCAGCACCAAATTCTGCTGAACCGGCGCTATCTGTAAACAGCTGCAAAGTGTCACTACCATACCAAGAACTGTCTGGAATTACAGAAATGCAATTATATCTTGTTAGAAATGTTAACCAGAGGCCGCGGTCTTCTCGCAGCTCGCAAGAAATCCTACGTTTATGATGTGGCTTACGTAGACCAGACATTGCATCATATAAACGCCTAATAAATGCTCAAATGGATCTTACTGCTTGGCAAACAAAATTCAACATTCCAGATAGAGACTGAAGCTCCTTAAGAGTGACTTTTTTCTTATGAAGGAAACTATTTATAATATGTATCAACTTCTCAATTTTGTGCAATGGTATGCGAATGACCATTTCATCTGAATCGATTTCCAGTCCCAGAAAGACTAAAACGGTTGTAGGACCAACACATTTGTCTTCAGCAATAGGGACACCTACTTCAGAACAACCCCGAGTAAAGGTTGAAACTAATGTATTACATATTTCAGACCCACGCTCTCCAGCAAAAACAAAGTCATCAAGAAAATGGTCAAGAGTGACAAAGCCTGAAGCAAAACTGACAAGCCAATGTAAAAAAGTAGAAAACTTCTCAAACAGAGCACAAGAAATACTGCAACCCATAGGCAAACATTTGTCAATGTAAAACTTCCCACCAACTTTTAAACTTAATAAATGAAAATCCCCTGGATGTATATGTAGTAACCGAAAAGCGGATTTAACATCCATTTTTACCATTAAAGCAGATTTACCAAGATTAAAAATAATTTCCACCACCTTGTCATGAAGTATATTTTACTGTACAAGGATCATCCGTTATCCCGTCATTAACACTGCTACCTTCAGGGAAAGACAAATGAGTTATCAAACGCCGAGAGCCATCTTACTTGGACACAACACCAACTGTAGGCACTTTTAGAATAGCCATAGGAGGGGAATCGAAAGGACCAATCATTCTCCCCAAAGCGATTTCTCTATCAATCTTTGATTTCAATGCTTGAAAATGCTGTTATTTTTTTTGCATCTGATTTTGTCTTGAACCCGTGTATTGAAGCTTAAAACCATTATTGAATCCATCAGCTAATAATTTTATCAGATAATAATTTTGCATCGTGTCGGTTGGGATAAAAAGCTAAATAGTTCTGTAATGTCGACACATTAATCGGACTTTGGCATAGGGCCCATAAATTGGACGGACTGACTTCTGGGTATTTGTTACTGGAAGAAAGTGGGCGAGCTCTGGGGTGCAGTGGCTCGCACAGGTCTGCGCCATACATTTTCCTCTGGCTTTCTGGAAAAACACAACCTAGAAGGATGATCACCATAACATCATAAGCACTTATGACTGTATGAACACATGGCGAGAACACTGGCTCAAGTTAAAATCAAAACATATTTACTGTTCAAAATGACCACCAGTACTTGCACCAGCTTGACCACTTGAGGACATATAAAGTAACCAAAGCTCATAATCTATTTCCCCCCATGACATTGAAGGGTTAGAGGCAAAACGAAGACGAATTGTTGGTCATAGTGCTTCCATCCAAAACCACCATGACGCTTTGCCCCAGTTCTAATGACATTCATGTATTTCAACAATTCCTGGACTTTTCCCGGATGTGCCGATACATAGATGCTTGAAAACACCATAAATGCATCGGTCCAAGTTCCAATACTTAGTCTTTTTGTCATGGGATTGGTAGGTTTTACCATCAACTCACCAAGTGGAGATATAACCAAGTGTTTGTCTTTGTCCATGGGAACTTGAGTCTCCAATAAACAGGCAAAATCAATGTACTGGCCAGATATAAGCTTAGACTTAACTGAATGGGATACAGAGAACACAAGTTCCGCATGAACGCTTGGTAATTCAAAGATAGACGGGTCTACATCTACTGAACCTGGCAAGCCCGAGTCCAATGGCACTTCTGGTAAAGTGGCAACACCGACATCAACTGTGTTCCTTGGCCAAGGAGACACATGTGCATCCGACTGGGGAGGCCCACTGGTTATGGAGGAGGACTTTGGCGGCTGAACCTTGGGAGACACGTGTACATCCAACAGGGGAGGCCCACTGGTACCCGTGGACTTTGGCGGCTGAATCTGAGAGCGCTGACTTTTCCGGACGGGGCATCAACCACGTGAACCGGCAGAGTAGTAGCACTGGCTCGCTTTCCTCGACGCATTTTGCAGTGTGATTATGAAAACAAAACAAACATACAAAGTATAAGCCCTAGCAAAAAGGAAAATATACATATCTTCTAACATTACTAAAAACTTTTTGCAATAACTATTTGCAGTTTTCGTCTCTTTATGTATATTGTATTTTTTATTTTTATTTTTGTTTTTAAAATTTAAATATAAATTTCAAAAATTTAATTTTCTTTTTTAAATTAAAATATTTTTTTTGTTATGCAACATATACTGAATATATACACTTTTCACTTTTTTTATCATTAGTCACTGATCAATATATTATTATTATTATTTTCTATTTATCGTATAATTATATATATATATTTTTTTTTTTATATTCATACATCATTACTGTACAAATATTCAATTAAAGTGTATCCAGAAGCATTACTCGTACAATTAAAGTAAATACAACCCACTCATTGTTCAATAAAAACAAAGAAATAAAGTTGCCAATGTTTACAAACCACTGCAGAACGACCCCGATATTGCTGACGTCACTCATAAACCACGCAAGATGAGAATACATCGATCAGTTTATCTAGTGCAAAACTTCCACATTTCGGGAATATTAAATAATTTACGAGAACGTTTTTATTTTTTTACAGTTATATTAATTAGAAAAGAAATCTCACAGAATATAAACAAAGAAAGAGACGAAATAAAGCTTTTGTTAATAAACTTGAAAGAAAAAATTGTTCTGACGAGAATCAAAATGGCCGAGCAAATAAGGTGAAATAGAAAACGTTATTTGCATCCAGCAACAACGTAAACATCTGTATGACTAAATTGAAACGAATACAACCTAATCGAAGATAAAATCACGTATCACAAAATCATAGATCCTGCGAGTAAATACAATAAATTTAAGTTTTAAACTGTAAGCTCAAAGCACATCTTACCTCTTTGTTAAAATTTAGGATGAAAGAGGGAGATGCCGGTGTACATGTACGAACAACTGTACCGTGAAATTTACTCAATCTCAATAAGTTCAAAAGGCTAATGTATCCTCCAATAACCGTTGACTATAATAAATATGAGATATTATAGTCAGTAATAAATCGCTGATTTTTGGAATAATTATTAAAAAAAAAGATGTCCCGAGATATAGGTAAAATTCTAAAGGATCAGAGATTTAGAAAAAGTGAGGCAAAATGTTACAAATTTGACTGAAATGACTGAAAACGGGATTAGTTTTAAAAATATAGTTTTCATTACAATTTAAGGAGATTGAAAGTTCTCAAAGTAATAGTCCTAAGGATAAGAGATTTAAAAATGACATTTCTTTTGGCCCAGAATATCGAAATGTAAAACAAAACTGCCGAAATCTGGACAATTTAAAATACAATTTTATTGCAATAAATGAGAGATGCATGTTCTTAAAACATTCTTTTATATTAATGTACATTGGAAACATGTTTGGAATAAGCAAATTTTATACATCTTGTCATTTTTGGAGAAAATCTACAAAAATAAAGAATACATATATTTGGATATTTATGTATAACAAAACAAATGTATTTTTCAAAAATGTAAATAAAGATGTATGAAGGTACAGACAAAAAGTTAAGAAGTAACTTGAAAACTGCAAATAAAATTTACGAAAATTTGAATATTAAAAAATAATTCCTTTTGAAATGAAAGGGAGCTGAAGATCTTTAACCTTTTCTTATTATTCGTGTATATGGAAAAAAGGGCGAACACAAAAAAATAGCTTAAAAAAACGAATTGCATGAAAGTCATACCATGTATTTATAATCAGTAAATTGAAAACATTTTAAACGATTTTTATAATCAAACTCAAACTAACAAATTGCATACGTAATTGCCATTGTAGCATTTCTTTTATTAAACTATTGCAAAACAATATATGCCAATTAACAGAAGTGATATTTTGGTTTTGGGTTGAGAAAAATGAAATTCAGAAGTAAACGTAGTTTTAAAGACAATCATGACATTAGCATCTTTAACAGAATACTACGTTTCATCTGCCGGCTGTTGACGCATGTTAACATTCTGAATCTGTTATACATGCTACAACAACAACCAACTCCCTGCATTCAAACCATGTTACAATATAGGGAAGTCTATGCTTTCTGCAAGCACAGCGTAAAGTAAGTTTCGCAAGATACTTTGGTAACATTCCGAATTTATAAAGGAACAGATGGTTCATCTGTTATAACAGTCCATATAACAAAGGCCAAGGTGTACCATCCCTATTGTAAAGGTATTTAAGACTTTCCGCGGTCCTTGTTTGTGTGGTGGTTTGCCCGCAAATGTTGTACTGCTGCTGCTGCATATGTATGGGGAATATTGCTCATCAAGAACTGACCAGTTGAATCCACAACACTATAGGATAGACATACAACGAGCCGTTGTAATGAGACACTGGATTATTATTATTAACTGATATCCATTTGATAACTATTCCAGGGTCTCATTACAAAGGCTTGTAGTATTCCCATCCTACTGCGTTGTGGATTGGGTTGGAAAATCTCTCATACAGATTTTACTATAGACTGTGAGCCCATTTAGACAACGTGCTGTTTAAAATAATATTTAACTACCGTCTTTCAAAACATGTCTTTCAAGATGCTCTGTCCTATTGCCTTAGCGGAATCTAGATTATACTTCACTTTTCTTTCAGCAGTCATATACTCAAACTATTTTGTACATCAGTTGTTTTCGTTTATGAACGATTTCCTACTCCAAAGAACTGAAGCAAATACTACTTAGCTAGTTGTCTTCGTATCTACCATGTGTTAACTTGCATCGGGTGTAACAACTATTAGCTGCTGTATATGTAAGGACTATTGATATGCCATATTTCAACCAAATGCATACTTTAGGCATGAGCAATGTCAACCATAAAGAACACGACAGTAATTCAATAGTATTTACATAATATCAGAAAGAATACTTATATGGCTGAAATTGTGCCCTTTTTATCCGAAAAGGTTGACGCAATTTTATTCAAAGATTCTTTTTAATGTGACACTACCAAATAAATTGTTCCATTTATCCAGCGAGAGCAGACATCATTTCTAAATAAAATAAGCCATGTTATCATATCATCCAAAGTTCAAAGTGGACCATTGTAAAAAGGCAAAGATATTCTTTCAATGACATATGGTTTCGAAATAATCTCAATGTTATAGTATAGCAACTATATTTGTGGATGTGTTAAACATAACTGAGCGATTATTTTGCATAGAAACATAGTCAAACAAAACCAATTGATCATTAGCATTTCTATATGCGATTAAAAATGGTCCAAACCAAATAACAAATCTAATAAACTGTTCATCCAAACGTTTCACCATACCACATATGTCAGTTTACAATGTAAGTGCACGCTTTTCTATGTGTATCATTTGTGTAGTGAATGCACATGGGATATAAAGAATATTTTTCCTTTTTTAACAGTGGTGTACTTTGACAATTATGCAGTACATATTGCCAGTGCGAACGTGAATTTAACAATAGTATATTATTCAATCATGGAATCAAGGACTGATAATCACATAGGCGTTTGCATATGTTAAAGAAATACATAGAAGAGTGTTCCACGGAACACTTTTGTAGGCTGGCATCGGTTGCAGGTAAAGGTTTAATGGAAAGGAGCATAACTTTGCCGAAATGAAAGACAAAGTTATTAGACATGTGTAACGACTTTGCTTGGGGTGAGATGAAAATGTTGATGAAAATTCATGAACATACATTAAATACTTTTTAAGTTATGACCAAGTTGCAGGCTAAAGCGTGACGGACAGACGGACATAGACGACGAATGAAGACAGATGGCGGACAAAGCGATCACTACCTGTCTGCCATGATACGAAGGTGACACAAAGACAAATAAAAAGGAACTTTGAATTGTAACATTTCTGTGAATATTTTTTTAATGTTAGCTCAATCTTTTTAATTAAAAACTTAAAAGTGTGTGTGTGTGTGTGTGTGTGTGTGTGTGTGTGTTTGTGTGTTTAGTTCTAAGGTTTATAGTCCTGCACCAACATACTCGATAAAAACTTAAAAGTGTATATTATTTCCCTTTATAGCAACACCTTTATTACAGAGAGGTCACACAATTATATTATTTTGTATTGTTTTCTATATGCACATGTAATTTGCTTAAAAGGGATAAGTATATTCTAAGTGGTTTGGTTATCTTTACTTTATTTCGATAGCATGTACGTTTAATGGTTAAAATGGTTAAATGTTTGCCTCCATATGTTTGTATACGTTTTTAAGGGTTGAACTATTGAACTCTTATATGTTTACATGACTTACCTATCCATTTTGAATGCAATCAAATACACACAAAAAACAAAATGGTGGAGTTAATCTATGCAATACATCCATTTTATATCAATTTAGAACATTTTCTTAAAATTACGTCCCTTTATAAAACAATAGTTTTACACACTTAAGCTTAATGCTTATTAGAATTTGCCAGCTTGAGTAGTACCAATATGTCAAACTTTGGGGAGCTACCAACGGTCTATCAATGTCCCATCGCTTTTCGTGTAATGGCCACGCCGTCTTTAGAAAGACATACAATGCATATGTCTTTTTACCTTGCATTGGCCTGGCAGCCTGACCAGAGATTCTGATATAGAAATGAACATAGTATTACATATTGGAACGAAAAAAAGTAGTAAACAAGTGCTTACCTTTCATAATAATTGTACCATAATTTCATTACCTTTCGAATATGTTCTGTTATTCAGAATTCTCGACTCCTTAACAACGGCGACAAGAAAGGCTATTTCTCCGACCAGGCAGGTAACATCAAAAACTACTGGCCAGGTGGAATGGGCGAGGCCAACAAATGTGCGTGCGCTCTCACGGGCAAGTGCGCTGCGGGTAATTCATGAAATAACATTCAATTTGTATTGCCATTAAGAAGAATAGAACAGGTTTTTCAAATATAGTCCTTAAAATAATTTAGGGACTATGTTTTGATTTGTGTCGTTTTTTAAAGTGCTGCTATTGAACGATTTACTGTTTTTTTGTAATTTTTAAGTTTAGTTGTATTTGGTTTTATATAGTTTTATGTGACACAAATTGATCAACTTATATCAAAATGAAATTTAGAATATTAAAGATTATGTACTTATTACTATTCTTTTGTGTATGTGGTCCTTACATTATTTTGAGGATTATAAATGTCGGAATATATTGATATTTACATACTTTACACACTATTTATCATCGTCAACTCATGTAATCATACAACTGTGTACTACTTAGACGCTAATGTTCCCTTTTATACCGATATAAGTGGCATTTAATAATCATATATAGATACATAGTAGATACATAGATACGTCATAATCATGATCAAAAGATGCCAAATCAACAATATTTCAGAAATGTTTTACAAAATAAACTGACTGCTGCGAGAATATAATTTGTATTGCATATAACGCGGATGGAATTTAGTTTTGTATTCATCACTTAAAATCAGTAATTTAAGAAATTATTTTTAATGAATTATTAGTAAATCATTAATCTCATTTTAGATATCCTGTTAAGATAGCATACATGCAAATCTCTGATTCAGTATTTATCTTAAATAGACACATTTGTATAAATGAATAATCGCAAAAATATGTAATAGTTCTGTGTTTCATTTGTATTAAATAGGGAATTGATTAAGACATATATAAAATAGTCGTTATATCTATTGTTGTGCACTAGACGCTGTCATGATGTACAGACTTACTGCCTTTTATCAGCTGCATTACCATATTATATCCCATCTAGACAATTTCGGCTGCAACTGTGATGTAGCAGACAGCAAAACGCGCATGGACTTTGGACGCGTCACTGACAAGAATGATCTTCCCATTGGTTCTGTCACATTTACTGAAATTGGAGGCGGCAAGACAGGCAAATACTACGTAGGACCTCTTATGTGTAGTGACTGGGAATTTGGTGAGTTATGTTGATACATTATTAAATTCTCTTACATTGTACCTCATATATTGTTATAACCATGCGTTTTGTGCTGAAATGTATGCCTTTGTATAACGAACATATATTGAGAATGCAAATGTTTGATTTTAAAAATTAGAAAAACTTCCCGAGAAAGATGTTATTTAGATAAACATTAGAAAACGCTTTCATATCGCACTGTCGTGTATCACATATCCCGCTTTTTAACATTAACTCTCCGATTGTCACCCACCTGCACTCTTTTAAACCCCAACACAGTCCAAGGCCACTACCTATTTCCTAAAAGTGTTTTGTCACAAGTGTCGCCAGTATCCTACTCACCGTTCAACCTTCGGCGTGATGGACCACAATAGTTATCACAGTCTAAGCATAGGCACACTACCTTTCTCCCAGCGTTAACAGTCACATCTGTTGTCATCTTACCTTCCCACCGTCGCCATGGGCGCCACAATGATAACCTCACCAAATTCCAAAACACAATACCTCTTCTCCCACCGCGTACAGTCATATCTGTCGCCAGCATAGACTCCTAACTACCCTTCCTACCGTCGCCCTGTCAATCACATTAATAAGTCCACCACAGTCATAGGTCAACTGCCTATTCTCTAATATCTTACAGACAATCTGTTGCCATCAGAGACTCCTAGCATTATCCTGGCAATCACATTAATAACCCAACGTAGACTCATTACTCATTTTCGTTCCGGTGCACTGTCCACAACAATAATACATAATACCAAACGCATATCTAGACCCACCACATCTTTTTTTTTCTTTTTTTTTTAATTTTCAACCACCAATTTGGTGATCCATTTATTCTCCCCATCATTGGTGCATGGGGTCGGGGAGGGCAATCCCCCGATGCACCTTACAATAGTGTATGCATTTATTTATAAACAATACAGAACAGAACATTAACATAAGTGTTAAATTTGCATAAGAGAGTTGTTAACTGGGGAATTTTCTCTTTCTACCAATTCATCAGGTCATGGGTTTTCAATAATTTTAGTTGGTTGCGACAGCGTTGTATTCATATTAACGTTAAAAACATAGTTTACAGAGCTGCTTTAGGGCGGTAACTCGTATGAGCGTGTCTTTTTTGTTACAGATAGTTATAGCCTGTAATTTTAAAAAAAACTGAATATGTCTCATGTTTTTTTCTAAACGTTAAGGGTATGTGGCATGATATTTTTAAACTGAGGGTGTTTGCAGGAAGACTGAATCTCTTCTTTAGTATCTAAAGCTCTCTAAACTATAAGCTTTTAGCTTCGCATACTCAGCTTATATAAAGCTCTGTAAATTATTAACTTGTACTCCACCCATGACACCCATGACCAAGTAATGGATAGAAAGTTTTTTCTCTAAGTATATGAGTTATGATGTATGATTCAATGCATACTGACATGAAATGTGTACTTGTTTTTACTTATACAAGAAATATCTCACATCATGATGTAGATTATTAAGGGGTAATGACAGGTATCTAGTTATCATTTAAACAACATAATAAAGTAAATATATTATTAAAACCAGTAGAAGAATGAATTATTTTGTAAAGTTTAGTGTTTGTCATACCCCTTTATTACACAAACATTCATTCAATATATTTTGGAAAAAGAAACATAGTGAAGGTTTTTGGTAGAAAAAAATGGCATGGTAATTATACTCAAGAAAAAAAAATATGTATAAAATGGAAAACATACTGGAAAAAAGATAATGTAGAAAAAGGAAGGGCAAAAGGTAAATGCTATATATTGCAGCAAGTGTCCCACCACATCTTTGTCACTGTCACATATGTCGCCATCACCGTCCCCTAAATTTCCGAAACAATAACATAAATAGCCTTGTCTGTTTACAGGTATTCCAGCCACTTGCCAAGGCTACGTAAATGAGGGATACACGGAAAGCCACACGTACCTTGTAGATTCTGACGGTCCTTTCAACTCAAAGTTTCGCAGTACGCAAATTTATGTTAATAGAAAGAATAAAATATAAAAAAGACCATTTTGATTAAGTACATCCGACAATTACGTCCCCGTTATAGCTTTTGAAATAAGAAAAGGGTAATTTGCCAGGAGCTTTACCGTTAAATGGAAGCAAATTCTATTATCGAACTCTGGGCTTTAGAAACAAATAGCATACGTACCTAACACACAACTTGCTGACAGACCGTACAAGTCTTCACTATTTCTTAATCTGTTTCTTATACATTTTTGGTAAAACTACAAAAGTACATTATTAAGTTGCAATTGTCTGATGTTCAGTTTGAAGCTATTGAGTTAATTGTGCACGTTTATATCAAACGTATTTAAGAATTGAAAGTAAAGAACAATTTGACTGTCCAACTGTTGAAGCTTAATGGAAAGAAAACAATGCAATATTTTTTCCTAAAAAGAAATATAAAAAGATCGGACAGGGAAAGTAGCATTCAAGGAGGACAGTCAACCACAAAACACAGAAACAAACACGCAAACAGACAAACAATAAGGCTTTAATGACACCTCTCGGTATCTGGATGACATATTGAACATTGACAACCCTTTCTTTCCAACTATGGTTAATTATACTGTCCTCCTTGAATGCTACTTTCCCTGTCCGATCTTTTTATATTTCCTTTCAATAACATCTGCCTGGGTATCTGGTGAAAGACTCAACATGAAATCCCTTTCATAGCAAAATAAAAACAAATATGCGACAAGTGGTGCACAGTTCGTGCCCATAGGGATACCAACAATTTGTCTATAAACGGTGGTTCCATACCTGACGAAAATATTATCTAATAGGACGATGAGTGCTTCACAAACTTCATAGCAAGTCCACATAGTATAATTGTCTAACACATTAGTTTCTAAGCACACATATTTTCTGTTAACATCAACGTGAATTTATTTTCATGAATATGTAAATCCATGAATCTTTTCATTTTTTTTACAGGAAATTGAGTTTTATGTTCATATTGTTAAGCAATTGAATAGCCCTTAATCAACTTCTTGGTTATTATGCTTGGTAGGAACCCCGTGTATATAATACATACTGAAAAGGTGATCTTTTGGGAGCAACAAACACAATTAAGAGTATAACACTGTTTAAATACTGAACTCGTTGGTACATAATTTCATTTGAAATGTTCAAGAATTTAAATAGGTGATATACTACACTTATAGACGCATACTTTCAGTTTAAGTATTGAACTTGTCGATATACAAACATAGTATTTATTTTTTTTGGTTTAAAGAATATTTAATCAAGAAATGTGTTGAACAATATGATAAAAAATACATGGACAGGAATTGAAAACAAGCTTTCGATGAAAACTTATGTAAAATTCATTTTCTTTACTTAATTTCATTTAAACAGTTTACGTATTGAACTTGTTGATATATAACGATTGTATATCTATGGGTGTGTTATTTAATGTTTTTCCGGTTCACATTTTGGTTCAATTGCGGATAGTGAATCCTACAATGTGCAGTTTCGGTGTTTGTGTACACCGCTCCACAGCCGTCAATTCAATTCACTTGTTTGAGTTTAAAAAAAGTGACAAGCGTAGTGAAGCAGTCGTATGTGTTTGTTTATCCTCATGCATAATCAACCAATCGTTGTTTGCGTATTCCGACAGAGGTCAGGCTATGTGTCATAGCGGTCATGCATATTGTAATAAACATGATATGCAGGACCTTCTTTTCGCAAAATTGGAAAGATAATGTTATTTTCGTGCTTTAGAGATATTACAAGTTTGTACTTTTTCATTTTAAAGGGAAGTTATTTTAATATTTTAGACTTTGGTTCGTTATTCTTTATAACGTATTATCACATACACACATTTTAAAGCATGCAAAGTCCTTTATATATTTATAATTATAAGCATTATACATGCAACTGGATACTAAGGAATTGTGTTCTACATCTCGTATTATAATATAAATAGTTTTTTATTACTTATCTCGGATCGTCCTATCTTAGATTTATTTCGTAAACTACAGATAACCTGCCACCGTTCCCAGTGTATTGTGAGATCATCGGAGAACCAGCCTATGCAACAACCATCGTGTACCACTATACTGAAGAGGTACAACACCTAAATTTGACGTTTATATAAATCATTTAAATTATCACCTCCAACTATTAATCCAGTATAATGTTGACTTTAAACTTGCTTGCATATAATTAAATAAAATGTTGATTTTTTTATTTTGTCTTCTTATTCTACCATAGCTTTAAATGTATTATATATGCAAAATTAGTATTAGTTAGTAATATTAAACAACAAGTTGCTTTAAACTTTTCTTAAAATTAATAAAACTTTTGCAAAATTACAACTAACGGAACGCCACGACTTTTAAAAAATACAAAATTGCTATGTGTCCCTTTAAACAATTAAACTATCTGTACTTAAGGTTGTAAAATAACCAAAAAAATAAACATGTTACGCTGTTAAACATAACTATGCTTATTGTAATTATATCAAACATATATTCTTTGTTGAGAAAGGCTTGAAATCAGTTGTACTGGTAATTTCAAAGAATGATCTACTTGTTGTGACACGTTGGCAATATCAAATCAGAGGGATTGTCTTTGTTGAAACCTTGCATCGCCATTTGTTTGTTTTAATTGGTGTTATTATTACTTATCCTGATAATTTTCTGCATTAATAAAAGTTTAATAATTGCTAAGAGTTATGTCCTTTCATTAAAACAGTTAACCTTGAGACAAGTATGTCATACGACATGCATTGTTGTAGCATGGACACTGAAATTTCTCATTGGAATAGCACAGGTATAAATCGTTGAATTGAAAATAAGACCTGCTAGAATAACAGTTAGAATAACAGTGAGAATAACTGCAATAGAGCTGAAATGGACATGCTACGCCAATCTCTATGTTTAAATTAACCAACTCAATGAAACCATACTATATCAATTACTTATACGAGGAGGGTATATACTCCGCTAGGCGTTGCTCTTAATTTTTAAGCAACTAACCCGCCAACTAACGGCAAATTACACTACAAAACTGGTTATAGAAACTCTATCCAGGTGTTCGGGTCATGTGATAATGTATATGTGCTAATTAAAAGTTCTTATATTACCCGTGACTGAATATGCGTAAAATTAATTACGAGTTGGTAACTCTTAATTCGTCGCTCAGGTTTTGGGTTTTGACATGGCTGGTTAAAGCCGTTTATACGAGAGGTGTTCAACTTATAACGTAACACTTTTGTTTAAGATACTTTTTTTCAGCGGACGTGATTATCAAAAAAAAAATCGTGATTTAATTATGTGAAACTGTCATTTAGAACGTATACATTTAAAAATAATCTCCAATTTCACGCGGTTCGTTTTAAATTACATTTTGAATTAGGTGCATGCTATTTTTCAATTTTAAGCCTATATGATTTTATTGCCAAAGAGTTTTACCTTAAACCAAATAATTCCACAAATACATATCATAATTGTTTAAAACTTTGTTTGCAATTTAAATGTGATCGTATGTTTTTTTTTAAGACAAAAATATAAAGGTTGAATTAAAAGTACGAATTTTATCGCAATATTAAGAAAATAAAAAATGATAGGACTGTTTGCTGGTATGTTAGGTATGCTTTATAAATTAACCAAAATAACCATTTTATTCATATTTCGTACAACAAAAAATGAAGTTGTTTTGCTGTATTATCACATACCATATAAAGATATATTTTGTCATATTATTTTTATCATTATTTGCAAATGTGTGCGTTTTGCCCCTAACTCTTAAGTTATATATTTTTTCTTTCTTTTCCAATAAGAAAGTAATGAAACATTTTTTATAGTGGAAGACATCATAACAAAGCATGCAGCTGATGTTTCGAACTAGAAGTTTTCAAAAATTCAATCATTTTCAAAGTCAAATTTTATTTTCGTTGAAATCTTGAAAACCGACGAATAGCAAAAAAAAATGACCTTCAGACATGGGCATATCAGACTACTATAACCTTAAACGACAATTTACAAGCATGTTTTTTTAATTGCAGTTATTTTTATATTTGAAGTTTTTGCGTGTAAACATCATTCTCTACCCTTATTCAAAAATACGGATGAAGCAAAATTAGGAAGCACATAAAATTTCATGTCATAATATTTTATATCGAAGGAATCATTAGACTTGACATTAAAATAAACGTATTTGACGAGAATATCAATTTATTTGATACAGTTACAAAATGAAAGTGTAACACCTCTGGTATTGTGTCTATAGAGTTTGGATTCTCAAAATATATGTTATACATATACATCGTCGTCAGTAGGTTTAGAAACGGTGTGCATATGTTGTCAAAGTCAAAATTTGCCTGTTGATGTTGTAATAGTGACTCTAACAATGTAGATATTGCGTGTTTATGAGTCAAGTGTTTCAGTTTCTATTGGACTTGTTTAACTACTTTTTAAACATCGATTTATTTGTGAAAATAAGTAAAAACATCCATATTGTTCACATGACATATCGCAGGTGACAGTCACCCAAAATGGTATCGTGGAGTACATATACAGGCGTGCGAACAAAGCACAGCTTCTGGCCCTCATCACCAGATCTGTCACGTGTACACAGAAAGTCAAGTACATGTGCAAGAAGGCGCCACTACATTGTATGTATACCTCATGCACATCTTTCTAATTATGCCCAGTGTGTCAACATATACGTACATTTGTACTTATTATGGCCTATCATTATTGAATGCGTGACACTAATTCAAAACGATAAAACTCTTATTTATGTAAAGAAAATATTCTTATTTCTTGGGAACTTGTATACAAGTCAATTTATTGGTTTGCCCATACATTTTAAAAACTTCCTTTTCGATCAGAGTTCTTGGGGGACCCGAATACTTTTAAATATTATACTGTATTAAGGTAACCTACGTACTTATTTCTGGCAAAATGAACAAATTAGAAAAACGTTTTATTAAAAGATTTAACCAAAAATGACAGGACAAGCCTGTTATTGTTTTCAAATCGTGGGGCGGGATGGGGAGGGTATATCATTAAGACTAGACAGTAACCAATGACAGGTACGCGGAATAAGAACAAAAACGATGACACGAGGGATAGGGGGAGTGGGACGAGCCTGACAGTCGTCTCGCGTATAGGGTGGGTGAAGGCGGTGACTAGATGATTTTTCTCAGAACTCCCAGTACTTACGTAAATGTCAATTTCTTCTGTTAAACAATTCCAATAAATACTTAAAAGGGAATCCATTCGAAGCGACGAAAACAAACAAGAGAGAAAAGTAGTAGCAGACTTGTTTTATTGAGTCTGTTTGCAATAAGTCTAAAATATATCTCATATACAAGAAAGGCCGTTCGGTTCATTTTGAAACTTTGCTTTAAATGTATATACGTTATGTGTGGTTAGTAACTTATAGTTTTAGCTGTATTATTGCTAGTGTAAGGTACGGGCTATACTAGTATTGTTTTATAGTCATGTTTAATTGTAAAGATTTCTATTGAAGCTGGATCAGAATCATTGACTACGTGGCAGACACAGGAAGGTCGAACGTTGTCGTATTTTGCCGGAGACGGTGAGCAGGCCTCGTCTTGCGCGTGTGGATTAGTTGGCAATTGCACTGGCGATGGAAGTTGCAACTGTGATTTAGGGGGTATCCTGCCGAGGTTAGTGGTATAGGGTTGCATATGCCTGGGAGTAATATTTTTCACCAGCATATATCTTGCAGATGAATATCCATAATATATTTCAGTTTGTATTGTTCGTCTTTTTTTTGTGCAAAATTCAGTATATTGGTGTTATATAACTTGAGACTAATTTCAAGTGTTTCCACCAGTTTTCATTTGATCATGTCATTTGTCGTTTATATTTGCTATATGTATCGTTTCTATACTTTTTTTAAATTTACCAAATTTTACATTTGTTGTAACCAATCGCTAGAACACACGTTTGCATACGAACACGATCTGTATATTTATAACATCTTATAACTGTGATTGTTTTCCATAAACTTTCGATTTATGTTTGTTTTAGTGTGGATGAAGGTGTATTGTTAAACAAAGATGACCTCCCAATTGCATCCGTCCATTTTACTGACATTGGAGGGATTTCTAGTGAAGCAACGCTGGAGATAGGTCCACTTATGTGTAGAGGTATGTCTACCCGGAACTACGTGTTGATTGGTGGATGTTTGTTTCATGGGCGGAGTTAAAATACATATTACTTAACTCGGGGATCAATTTATTGTACATGAATATCCAAAAAAAGGAAAGTGACGATATGAGATGAAATTAATGTATACGTAACATATCTTTTTTCCAAATTAGAAAAAATAGACTTATATAAATTAAATTCTCTATTTTAGAACTCTTCCCAAACTGTGCCGAGCAGAAGTTGTTCAATAAGAAAAATCGTTTAGAAAGTGAGAATAAAATGGTTGACGGCCTCTATACGATTGATCCGGACGGTCAGGGCGGCATAGAGCCATTTATTGTGGAGTGTATAAATAGCAAGACCGTTATTCAAGTCGTTATTGGTAAAGTATTGCTTTCTCTTGTTGACATTTTCTGTAAAGTGTTTGATAGTAAAGGCTATTGTTCATGCCGTTATTGGTAAAGTATTGCTGTCTCTTGTGGTTGACAATTTCTTCAAAATAATTGATTGTAAATGCTATTGTTCACGTCGTTATTGGTAAAAAATTGATTTCTCTTATTCACGTTTTCTGTAAAATGTTTGATTGTAAATGCTATTGTTCACGTCGTTATTGGTACTGCTTTCTCTTGTTGAAATTGTCTTCAAAGTGATTGATCGTAAATGTTCGTGTTCATGTCTTTATTGGTAAAGTATTGCCTTCTCCTGTTGACATTTTCTTCAAAGACTTTTATTGTAAAGGCTATTGTTCATGTCGTTATTTTCTCTTGTTAAGATATTCTGTAAAATGTTTGATTGTAGAGGATATTTCTCATGTCGTTATTGGTAAGGTATTACTTTCTCTTGTCGACATTTTCTACAAAGTGTTTGATGTTAAAGCTTGTTGATCATGTCGTTATTGATAAGATATTGATTTCTCTTGTTGACATTTCCTTCAACGAGTTTAATCGTAAAGGCTATTGTTCACGTCGTTATTGGTAAGGTACTGCTTTCTCTTGTTGACATTTTAATCAAAGTATTTGATCGTAAAGGCTGTTTTTCATGTCGTCATTGGTAAGGTAGTGCTTTCTCTTGTTGACATTATCTTCAAAGTGTTTGATCGTAAAAGATGTTGTTCACGTCGTTATTGGTAAGGTATTGCTTTCTCCTGTTGACATTTTCTACAAAGTGTTTGATGTTAAAGCTTGTTGATCATGTCGTTATTGATAAGATATTGATTTCTCTTGTTGACATTTCCTTCAGCGTGTTTGATCTTAAAGGCTATTGTTCACGTCGTTATTGGTAAGGTATTGCTTTCTCTTGTTGACATTTTAATCAAAGTATTTGATCGTAAAGGCTGTTTTTCATGTCGTCATTGGTAAGGTATTGCTTTCTCTTGTTGACATTTTCTTCAAAATATTTGATCGTAAAGGCTGTTTGACATGGTTGATAGTAAAGACTGTTGATAATGTCGTTATTGGTAAGTTATTGCGTTTTCTTCCCGACATTCACTTCAACGTGTTTGATCGTAAAGGCGTTCATGCCGTTATTGGTAAGGTACTGTTTTCTCTACTTCACATTTTCTGTAAAGTGTTTGATTGTAAATGCTATTGTTCACGTCGTTATTGGTAAGGTACTGCTTTCTCTTGTTGGCATTGTCTTCAAAGGGATTGATTGTAAATGATCTTGTTCGTGTCGTTATTGGTAAAGTATTGCCTTCTCCTGTTGACATTTTCTTCAAAGACTTTTATTGTAAAGGATATTGTTCATGTCGTTATTGCTAAGGTATTATTTTCTCTTGTTCCGATTTTTTGTAAAATGTTTGATTGTAGAGGATATTGCTCACGTCGTTATTGGTAAGGTATTGCTTTCTCTTGTTGACATTTTCTTTTAAATGTTTGATCGTAAAGGCTGTTTTTCATGTCGTCATTGGTAAGGTATTGCTTTCTCTTGTTGACATTTTCTTCAAAATATTTGATCGTAAAGGCTGTTTGACATGGTTGATGGTAAAGACTGTTGATAATGTCGTTATTGGTAAGGTATTGCTTTTTCTTCTCGACATTCACTTCAACGTGTTGGATAGTAAAGGCTATTGTTCATGTCGTTATTGGTAAGGTACTGTTTTCTCTTGTTCACATTTTTTTAAAGTGTTTGATTGTAAATGCTATTGTTCACGTCGTTATTGGTAACGTACTGTTTTCTCTTGTTCACATTTTCTGTAAAGTGTTTATACTGTAAAGGCTTTTGCTCACGTCGTTATTGGTAAGGTATTGCTTTCTCTTGTTGACATATTCTACAAAGTGTTTGATGTTAAAGCTTGTTGATCATGTCGTTATTGATAAGATATTGATTTCTCTTGTTGACATTTCCTTCAACGTGTTTGATCGTAAAGGCTATTGTTCACGTCGTTATTGGTAAGGTATTGCTTTCTCTTGTTGACATTTTAATCAAAGTATTTGATCGTAAAGGCTGTTTTTCATGTCGTCATTGGTAAGGTATTGCTTTCTCTTGTTGACATTTTCTTCAAAGTGTTTGATTGTAAATGCTCTTGTTCATGTCGTTATTGATAAAGTATTGCCTTCTCCTGTTGACATTTTCTTCAAAGACTTTGATTATAAAGGCTATTGTTCTTTTCGTTATTGGTAAGGTATTATTTTCACTGATTCAGATTTTCTGTTAAAATGTTTTTTGTAGAGGATATTGCTCACATCGTTATTGGTAAGGTATAGCTTTCCCTTGTTCACATTTTCTTCAAAGTGCTTGATCGTAAAGGATGTTGTTCATGTCGTTATTGCTAAGGTAATATTTTCTCTTGTTCAGATTTTCTGTAACATTTTTGATTGTAGAGGATATTGCTCACGTCGTTATTGGTAATGTAGTGCTTTCTCTTGTTCACATTTTCTTCAAAGTGTTTGATCGTAAAGGATGTTGTTCACGTCGTTTTTGGTAAGGTATTGTTTTCCCTTGTTGATATGTTCTTCAAAATGTTTGATGTTAAAACATTGATTTCTCTTGTTGACATTTCTTTCAACGTGTTTGATCGTAAATGCTGTTGTTCATGTCGTCATTGGTAAGGTATTGCTTTCTCTTGTTGACATTTTCTTCAAAATAATTGATCGTAAAGGCTGTTTTTCATGTCGTATTGGTAAGGTATTGCTTTTGCTTGTTGACAGTTTCTTCAAAATGTTTGATCGTAAAGGCTGTTGTTCACGTCGTTATTGGTAAGGTATTGCTTGCTCTTGTTGAAATTTTCTTCAAAGTGTTTGACATTGTTGATGTTAAGGACCTTTGATCATGTCGTTATTGGTAAAGTATTGCTTTCTATTCTTGACATTTCCTTCAACGTGTTTGATCGTAAAGGTTTTTGTTCATGTCATTATTGTAAGGTATTGCTTTCTCTTCTTGACATTTCCTTCAAAGTGTTTGATCGTAAAGGCTATTTTTAATGTCGTTATTGGTAATGTATTGCATTCCCTTGTTGACAATTTCTTCCAAGTATTTGATCGTAAAGGCTGTTGTCCACGTCGTTATTGGTAAGGTATTGCTTTCTCTTGTTGGCATTTTCTTCATGGTGTTTGATGGCAAAGACTTTTGATCTTCTCGTTGTTTGTAAGCTTCTTCTTTTTCTTGTTGACATTTTCTTCAAACTGTTTGATTATAAAAGCTATTGTTCACGTCAATATCAGTAAGGTATTGCGCCCTCTTGTTCGCGTTTTTTCTATGAAGTGTTTGATCGTAAAGGCTATTTAAAAATAAAACATTATCGTACAGACTTTTGTGCGGAAAATCTGGTCACAAGGATCATATAAAATGTATGTATAAGATGTTGCTATCAATCAGAAGGTACAGGTCTACATTAGCCCTTAGGAAAGAAAAGTATAACACACCATTCTTTCTGACACCTTTAAAGTTTCAATATTGAAAAAATGTGTTTGGTTGAAGCAGGTGAGCAGACTTTGGCTGTAAAATTTTGCAAACTGTTAACATTAAATACAGTATCGAAATGGTTGAATTTTGTGTAAATGTTCTATGAATAAAACGTCTACTACATCACAGTGTTGTTCTTTCTCTAGCTGTAGGCCTTATTCACATACAAAACACATTGTGATATCTGTGGAAGAAAAAAAACATGACATAAAGTTTGCCATTATAATATTAGATGTCGAATTTATAAGGTAATGTATGTAAGGTCAAACTCTTGTGTTTATTTCTATTGTAGCAACCAACATTCCTGGAAACGGCGACCCAGATAAACCTGTGTCAGCGTGTTACGATATTAGGTACAAGTCCAACGGCAAACCCGTTACAAAAGAGAAAGTCCAAGTAAGTCAATGTACCGTTCTATGCTAAGCCAAAAACAAAATAGGTGTGCTTCCTATTGCATGCTCTAAAAAATAGGGTAGATCGGTAGGCATTTTCTTTATTTTTTGCTTTTTTTTGTTTTGTTTCTTTGAAGATATTGTGAGATTTTACATGTATTTATCTCATAAACCCCATGCGATGATACAACTGAAAGTTTCTCTGCGATGTCAGTTTACCTCGATATATTGTGATAACTCATTGTTCAGAACAAATATTTATCTTATTTTTTATTTTTTCTTTCATACAAGGTTTTAGGGTCGGCCCCTTTAAATATAGGGTCGGTCGGGCCACCGGAAACACAGATCACATTTTGCCTTAGCGTTGTTCTATATAGTAAGGCAGCGAACCAATACCCACTGTCTTAACATACCAGTAAACGTCATCGATAGCACAGGGGTTAGGTTTTAGCTTTAAAGCTATAGACCTCTATAGTTCCTTCTTGGAGGAGGCATATCTGATGAGAAACCAAATCATTCATCTCAGCTCTCTGTAAGGTTGCTGTCCCAATATAACCTAATATGATGTGTTAGCGTGACTTAAAGACATTTTGTATAGTTTTTTCTACATAACAGATTTTCTTTAAACTTTTTGTACCGTAAGTCTGTTATATATATAGATAGAAAAGGTAAAAATAATGGTAGGTCACCACGCTTGTTAAAATTTTAAAAAATAATTTGTAATGCCACCGTCATGTCAATCTGGCCAAAAAGTTGAACAAGTCCATAAAATAGCTAAATATGATATTTTTGAAGTCTAATCATTTATTCATTGGTCACAGTTCTTCTAAAATTGTATTAAAGTAAAGAACATTTAATTACAATAACATTTAAAGCTCATCTTTATGTAAAACCTATATTTTTTTACAAAATCTGAGCACATAATTTAACATATATAAAAACAAAATGTGCAATAAAAATGATAGGTCCCCATGCTTGTTTAGAAAGAGAATTTGAAACCCTACCCCTATGCTAAAAGGCCTAGTTTTGTATGAAATTATATAGAAATGGTATATTGTCCTTTTTTATTATGTTCCTAATAACAGAATTTGTTCAAACTTTCTAGGCACTTATTTGAACATATATTTAGACAATATATTTAATTAAATTGATAGGTCACCATGTATATTGAGATTTAATATTGGTTTTTGGAACCGTACCATTATGCTTATTTTTTTATTTTTTTTTGGAATTTTTACAAAATGCTATATTTTTCCTGTTTTATGTATCTAATAATAGGCTTTTATTTAAATTTAGACAATAAAAAAAAAAAAAAAAAAAAAATTCAATAAAAAAAAAATTCAAAGAAAAATATTCAAAAAAAACATTTAAAAAAAAGGAAAGACAAAAAATAGAACTAGACCTCAAAAGCAACATTCCAGTAAAGTTTTAGGAAAATCCATCTAATAATATTAGAAGCAAATCGCCAAAAAAAGCTGCGCATGGAAAACTACAGCAAATGCCTTTAAGCCTCCATTTCATTTTACTTATTATATATTATATTTGGCTTACATGTTAGTGCTATCAATGTTGTTACATGTTGGCGGTATACATGTTTAAGGTGTTACATATTGGTGCTATCTGTGTTTAAGGCTTATAGTTTTGGTGCTATTTATATTTACGTATATGATGGTGCTATCTATATGTTTAAGGCCTGAGATGATGATGCTATCAATGTTTTAGGTCTGACATGAAGGTGCTATCTACGTTTAAGGCCTGTCATGATGATGCTAAGTTGAAGGCCTGGCATGGTGGTGCTATCTATGTTGAAGGCCTGACATGATGATGCTATATATGATTTAGGCCTGACATGATGGTGCTATATATGTTTAAGGCCTCACATGATGATTATATCTATTTTGAAGGCCTCACATGATGTTGCTATCTATGTTTAAGGCATGAAATGATGGTGCTGTCTTTGTTTTAAACCAGACATGGTGGTTTAAGGCCTGCCATGATGGTGCTACCTATGTTAAATGCTTATAATGTTGGTGCTATCTATGTTTAAGGCATCACATGATGGCGCTATCTATGTTTAAGGCCTACGTGATGTTGCTACCTATGTTTAAAGCCTGACATGATGGTGATATCTATGTTGAAGGCCTGACATGATGTCTCTATCTATGTTTAAGGCATCACATGATGGTACTATCTTTGTTTAATGCCTGACGTGATGTTGCTATATATGTTAAAGGCCTCGCATTATCTTGCTATCTATGTTAAAGGCGTTACATATTGGTGCTATCTATGTTCAAGGCCTGACATGATATTGTTATCTATGTTTAAGGCCTAAAATAATAGTGCTATCTATGTTTAAGGCCTGATATGATGGTGCCATATACGTTTACGGCCTGACATGATAAAGCCATTTATGTTGAAGACTTCACATGTTGGTGATATCTATATTAAAGGCCCAATAGATGGTTCTATCTATACTGAAGGCTTCAAATGATGGTGCTATCTATGCTTAAAGCCTGACATGATGGTGATATCTATGTTTACGGCCTGACCGAATGGTGCTGTCAATGTTGGAGGCCTGCCATGATGGTGCTATATATCTTTATGGCCAGACATAATGATACAATCTATGTTGAAGGCCTCACATGATGGTGCTTTCTATTTTAACGGCCTCACATAATATTTCTATCTATGTTTAAGGTCTAAAATAATAGTGCTATCTATCCTGAAATGATGATGTTATATATGTTTACGGCCTGACATGACGATACTACCTATGTTCAATGCCTCATATGATGGTGCTATCTATTTTAAAGGCCTCACATGATGGTGTTATCTATGTTAAAGGCCTCACATGATGGTGCTATCTATGTTGAAGGCCAGTCATGGCGATGCCACCTATGTTGAAGGCCCAACATGATGGTGATATCTATGTTTAAGGCCTCACTTGATCTTGCTGTCTATGTTTAAGGCCTTACATGATGGTGCTCTCTATGTTTAAGGTCTGACATAATTATGCTATGTTTAAGGACTCACATGATGGTGTTATCTATGATAAAACCTGAGATGATGGTACCATCTATGTTTAAGGCCCCACAAGATGGTGTTATTTATGTTGAAGGTCTGACATGATGATATCAATGTTTTAGGCTTGACATGATAGTGCTATCGGTGTTTAAGGCCTCACACGACGGTGATATTTATGTTTAAGGCCTCACAGGGTGGTGCTATCTCTGTTTAAGGCCTGACTTGATGGTGCTATCTATGTTGAAGGTCTCACAGTCATGATGTTTCTGTCTATGTTTAAGTCCTTACATGATGGTGCCATCTGTGTTTAAAGCATGTCGTGGTGGGGCTATCGATGTTTAATGCCTGACATGATGGTGCTATCTATGCTGACGACCTGATATTAAGGTGCTATGTTTAAGGCGTTACATATTGATGCTATCTATGTTGACGGCCTGACATACTGGTGATATCGATGTTGATGGACTCACATTATGGTGCTATATATGGTTAAGGCATAACATGATGGTGCTATCTCTGTTTAAGGCATTGCATATTGGCGATATCTATGTTTAAAGCCTGACATGATGGTGCTATATATGTTCAAGGCCTCACATGATGGTGCCCTATATATTTAAGGCCTTATATGTTTGTTCTATCCATGCTGAAGGCCTGACATGATGGTGATGTCGATGTTGAAGTTATGACATGATTGTGTTATATGTGTTAAAAGTTTATACCTTTGGTGCTATCTATGTTTAAGGCCTCACATGATGGTGTTATCTATATTTAAGGCCTCACATGATGATGTTATCTCTGTTTAAGGCCTGACTTGATGGTGCTATCTATGATAAAGGGCAGACAGGACGGTGTTATCTATGTTGAAGGCCTCACAAGATGTTGATACTTATGTTTAAGGCCTCACTTGATCTTGCTGTCTATGTTTTAGGTCTTACATTATGGTGCTATCTATGTTTAATGTCTGACATGATATTGTCATCTATGTTGAAGGCCTCGCATGATGATGATATCTATGATAAAAACCTCACATATGATGGTGCTATCTATGTTAAATGCCTCACATATGATCGTGTTTATGCTAAAGACATCACGTGATGGTTTGATCTATTGTAAAGGCCTCACATGATGGTGCTATCTATGTTAACGGTCTCCCATGATGGGGCTATCTATGTTAAAGGCTTCGCAAGATGTTCCTATGTTAAAGGCTTCACATGATGGTGTTATCTATGTTGAAGATCTGACATGATGTTGTCATCTATGTTGAAGGCCTCACATGATGGTGATATCTATGATAAAATCCTTACATGATGATTGTGTTTATGTTAAAGACCTCACATGATAGTGCTATCTATGCTAAAGGCCTTACATGATGATTGTGTTTATGTTAAAGACCTCACATGATGGTTCGGTCTATTCTAAAGGCCTCACATGATGGGGCTATCTATGTTAAAGGCCTCACATGATGGTGCTATCTATGTTAAATGCTTTACAAGTTGTTCCTTTGCTGAAGGCTTCACATGATGGTGTTATCTATGTTGAAATCCTGAAATGATGGTGTTATATATGTTTACTGCCTGACATGATGATACTATCTATGTAAAGGCCTCACATGATGGTGGTGCTACCTATGTTGAAGGCCCAACATGATTGTGATGTCTATGTTTATGGCCTTACATGATGGTGCTCTCTATTATAAATGTCTGACATGTCTATGTTTAAGGTCTGACATGATTATGCTAACTATGTTTAAGGACTAACATGATGATGCTATGGTGCTATCTATGTTTAAAACATAGCATGATGATACCATCTATGTTTAAGGCCTGACATGATGGTGTTTTATATGTTGAAGGCCTGACAAGATGATGTTATCTATGTTTTAGGCCTGACTTGATGGTGCTATCTATGTTGAAGGCCTCACAGTCATGCTGTTGCTGTCTATGTTTAATGCCTTACATGATGATGCTATCTGTGTTTAAGGAATGTCACGTTGGGGCTTTCTATTCTGACGACCTGATATTATGGTGCTATCTATCATGAAGGCCTTACAGGATGATGATAGCTATGTTGAAGACATCACATGATGGTGCAATCTATGATTAAGACCTGACGTGATCGTGATATCTATGTTTAAGGCGTTACATATTTGTGCTATCTATGTTTAAGGCCTGACATGATGGTGATATCGATGTTGAAGGACTCACATTATTTTGCTATCTTTGGTTAAGGCATAACATGATGGTGCTATCTCTGTTTAGGGCACTACATATTGGTGCATCTATGTTTAAGGCCTGCGAGGATGATGCTATCTATGTTCAAGGCCTCGCATGATGGTGTTCTATATGTTTAATGCCTTATATGTTTGTTCTATCTATATTTAAGGCCTCACATGATGGTGCTATCTCTGTTGAGGGCCTGACATGATGGTGCTATCTATGTTTAAGACCTCACATTATGGTGAAATCCATGTTTAAGGTCTCACATGATAGTGATATCTTTGTTTAAGGCCCCACATGATGGTGCTATCTATGTGTAAGTCCTGACATGATGGTGCTATCTATGTTTAAGACCTGATATATTTATTTTTTTATTCTCCCCGTCCAGTGATGTGCAAGGGATCGAGGAGGACCATCCCCTCGTACACCTTACACATTTACATTTATTTTTTTAAACAAAAAAATGTACAACAAAATCCTAAATTAATAATACTCACTCAGATCACTGAATCACTCTAGTTTACTATATATAACCATGAGTTTATAGAACATAATGTCAAAAGTCAATCTTTAAATAGCAAATTCTGTTGAGTATTTTTATTTGGTTCTAAGTAAGCTTTACGTTGTGGGTGACAAATTCACATTCACACATATACGCAAAAAAGTGAATATATTAATAATGATAGGACTAAAAATTGTATAACTTGACTTTATTAGTTGGGGAGCATGATGGAGTGGGTGAAAATATTTTTTTAAATAAAAGAATATGTGGAGTGCGGGGGATGGGGTGAGGATATGTCTCTGGCATTACTATCTGGCACTCTATTGATTAAAAATAACAAATACACGTCTGGGTCTTATTTTCCTAAGTTAACAGTTCGTGAAACTTTTCCCATGAATTTAAAACTATGTTGTAGTTGTTTTCACCAATGGATATTGCTTTGCTTGTTTTATACAAACGTTGGATTTTGTGCTTCAGTGTTGTAATTGTGGGTATGGTTTTTGATCATCTGCAGTAATATAAGTAGTATTTTGTCTCTAAAAGGATGAGCTGGATTAAGTTGATTAGATTTTTGTCATATGTTCCAAAGATAAATGATTTTTTTTCAGGAGTCATTTCGATATCTTTTGTGAGCAGCCAATCTTTAAGCTTACTTAGTATATTTTTTGTTTTCTCACATTCCCATTGAGGCCGTTGAACAGAAAGAAGTAATTTTATCTTATGTAGAAAACTATTTGTTGCTAAGATGTTATGGTTGATGCAAGTCTTGAACCATTGCAATGTAGTATCTTTGGTTATTGAAAAGGGCCAACTAAAAACTGTTTCCAAACTGGGTTGCTGATTTGGTACCGTTTATTCCATTAAAGTTTTGCAGTAGGGATTTCAAGATTTAGGTTTAGTAAATTTAAAGCTACATATATTTTATTCCCTTCTCATTTTATATGCATATTTTAATAGGATTTGGTATGTTGGGGATTTCAAATTTGCTTGTAGCTTCTATGTTGTTATCTTTTGTTCATTTTTTTACAGCAGTTACTAAACTGTGGTACTGTAGAAAAGTAATGTTTACATCAAATGCATGTTTTAGTTCTTCCTGTGTGTACAAATTCCCATCAATTTTTGTAATGCAATTTATGGTATACATTCCTTTATCAAACCAGGATTTTATGAAATTGCTTTTCGTTATAAAAGATTGGGCTTGATAAGTATAGATCTGTGTTGACTGGCTTAAGCCTGTATAGTATTAGTATGTGTGACTTTAAAACCTCTTTCCAAAAGGGGTTTGGAATATTATTTATTATTTCCTGTGCATACATAACTCCACACCAAAATAATTTGTTTATATCTAAATATGATTTTAGGATATGTACATATTTGTTTTCCTCTAACTGTTACAGTAATCTTCTAATTCATGTTGCTTTTAAGGCTGATATAAATGCAGAGATATGTGTCATTCTCAATCCACCTTCTTCATAATCCTTACATAATACAGTGTTTTTAATTCTTGAATTACCTTGCCATAGGAAGTTAAAACACAATGTGTTTATTTCATTGATAACATTATCTTCTGGATTAGGTTAGGATTAAGTGAAGGTAAAAGGAGTGACTTTATAACAATGGGCGTCAGGTATCTACGTTGCCAACAACTTATTTTTTTCGTCAAAACTATTAGTTTGTCATTGAATTTCAAGTCATTCATTGTTGTAAGATCTGTGTCGAATATAATTCCTAACAGTTTAAATCTAGAGTTTCCCCATGTCAGTTTCCATTTAGTTTTTATTGAATGTTTTTTCAAAGTAAACTTTTAATCCAGAAATATTTGCAAAGAAATCCAGCTCAGTAATATTTCATTCAATGAGTTTTCTGAATCATCTAAAACTGAAGTTGTGTTATCGGCAAATTGTGTTCTTTGGTATTCTTTATTGTTTATTTCAATCCCTTGTATGTTTTTACTATGTCTAATTTGTACAGCTAATATTTCCGCGCTTAAAAAATATATATCAGGGGACAGGGTATCGCTTTGCCTACAGCCGCGTGCAATACTGAAAAAGGGTGACAAATTACCGCAATGATTAATAGACAACTGAGCATTTTTATAAAACATGCTTGTATTGATAGACAAAATTTAAAGGTCTTCGATACTTTTTGTATAAGGGACAATACCAAAGAATCAAAGGCTTTTTTCAAAATCAACAAGTAGAAGTAATCCTGGTATATATTTTTCTTCTAAATAATGCATTATGTCATATGTCAATCGTGTATTTATACCCAAAAACGACCTGCTATAAATCCTGTTTGATCTCTGTTAATTAGCTTATATGCTACAGTTTGTCTTCTATTAGCTACAGAGGCAGGCGCCATTTTATATACAATATTTAAAAGAGAAATAGGTCTATAGTTCTTTAACAAATATCTATCCTTGTTTTCTTTGGATATTATTTAGGATAACAATACCTTGTCTTTGTGTTATAAATAACTCTCAAAATTGTCTAATTGTTTCCAAAATACCTTGTAAAATTTACATGTGTTTCCACTACTGCCAGGACTGCGTTTATTAGTCATATTTTTTAATGAGGAAGACAATTCTGAATATGTTAGTAAACCTTCAGGATTATATGATTCTTTGTGGTCCAGTTTAGGAATAATAACATTTTATAAATGTTCGTTTAGGTCTATATCTTGCAATTCTTTATCTCTACTACTATATAACGTTTTATAAAAATCCTCTGTTTCTTTTAATATTTCATGCTGGTCTGATATTATTTTTATATAGGTATGGTTATTCTAAGGTAATTGTGCGATTCTAGGGCTATTTGTTGCTCTTGATCTTATAACAAAACCCATTATTTTAGTTTTCCTGATATCTTTAAGCTCACTCTGTAGTAAATCCAATTCCACTACTTTTTCTGCATTTAAATCTTTTTCTAGCTGTGATATTTTTTGAAACATTTTTGATTCCTTTTCGTCTCTTTGCTTTATTATGTAACTGGAGTATAAAATAGATTTTCCTCTCATTTACATTATAAGTGTTTCCGAAAACAGTTGATTATTGATGGTAAATCAACTTTCATTATAAGGTATGTTTTCTAAATTTTCTAAATCATATATAGGAAACGAGTATTTTTTTTTCATTTCTTGAATGTTGTCCTTGATAGTTTCTAAATATTGAATATCTTTAAGCAATGAATTATTATGTTTCCAAAGACGTTTATGACTGCATTAAAAAATAAAATCAATTGAACAGCTGAATGATCAGATCTGTAACTATTTTCTATAATGCAGTTTTTAATAGAAGTTTGAAAGTTTTCAGATATTAAAAATAAATCTAAACGGGCTTGTTGAAATGGCTAGCGTCTCCGTCATGAGTATCTCTTTATTGTGGGATGGGTTTCTCTAAATAGGTCTATCAGGTACTTATTTTGTATAATTTATAGAAGTTTGTCACTAGCTTTTTCATTGTTTATGGCTTTGTAATTACAGTAGTCTAGATCAGGATTAATGACAAGATAAAATCGCCGCACCATATAATGTGCTCATTACTTAATTCCTCAACTGCATTTATTACACTTTATTACACTTTCAAAAAAAAAATGGATCATCTGTGTTTGGACCATATATTGAAGCTAAAGTTAATCTATTATTATCAATTGTCATGTCTAACAAGAAAAACTTTTCATTTGGGTCCGCCTTTGATTGATGTACTTT
This sequence comes from Cyrtodaria siliqua, assembly GCA_037043455.1. Lineage (NCBI taxonomy): Eukaryota > Metazoa > Mollusca > Bivalvia > Adapedonta > Hiatellidae > Cyrtodaria > Cyrtodaria siliqua. The sequence goes on from JAWPHD010004091.1 coordinate 79,426, forward strand.
GTAATCAATGTTATTGTTAAACACGATGGCCGATCCCCTGACAATTTAAGGACATTATCTTGATTTCACTCATGGTGAGGTATTAAAAAACAAACGGGACTTTGATAAACATCTGCCAATGTTATAGCTGTATAATTACAACGTATGTTGCTTAAATGATGCCATATGCCAGAGACAAAAGCATGGAATAGTGACATAGGGAGGGGAAACAGTGCACTTGTGTACAAGGCTCAGTTTGCCAAAAAATATTGCATTACAATTATGCAATACATGTGGATTGTATCTGTACTAAAAGCTGTTTAGCATAGAGAGTTGGATATAAAACAAGTACAAATATAGTTTTCATCAAATAAATCTAACATCAGTAAATGACTGCTGCATGTCTATCGTTTTTGTAGAACTCAAAATACCTATCATATTTTTATTTACGTTTATATTGAACAAAAAACAAAAACAGTAGCATGTTTAATAGTTACTCTTGATTTAAAAGCAATGACATACGTTAGGCTTCACATGATGTGCTGTCTATGTTGAAGGCCTGATATGATGATGCTATCTATGTTTAAAGCCTGACATGTTGGTACTATATATGTAGATGGCCTGACATGCTAGTGAAAAGGCCTGACATGACGCTATCTATATTTCATGCCTGACAAATTGCTGCAATCTTTGTTTTAGGCCTCACTTGATTGTACTATATGTTAAATGCCTCACATGATGGTGTTATCTATGTTAAAGGCCTGACATGTTGGTTATATCTATGTTTAACGCCTCACATGATGTTTTATATATGTTAAAGGCCTCACAAGATGGTGCTATCTATGCTGAAGGCCTGACATGATAGTGCTATCTATGTAGAATGTCTGGCATGATGGTGCTATCTATGTAGAATGTCTGGCATAATGGTGCTATCTATGTAGAATGTCTGGCATAATGGTGCTATCTATGTAGAATGTCTGGCATGATGGTGCTATCTATGTAGAATGTCTGGCATAATGGTGCTATCTATGTAGAATGTCTGGCATAATGGTGCTATCTATGTAGAAGGCCTGACATGATAGTGCTATCTATGTAGAATGTCTGGCATAATGGTGCTATCTATGTAGAATGTCTGGCATAATGGTGCTATCTATGTAGAAGGCCTGACATGATAGTGCTATCTATGTAGAATGTCTGGCATAATGGTGCTATCTATGTAGAATGTCTGGCATAATGGTGCTATCTATGTAGAAGGCCTGACATGATGGTGCTATCTATGTTTAGGGCTTGACATGATGGTTCTATATATATTTAAGGCATCACCTGATGGTGCTATCTATGTTTAAGGCCTTACATGTTGCTTATATCTATGTTTCAGGCCTGACATGATGGTGCTATCTATGTTGAAGGCCTGACATGATGCTATGTATATTTAAGGACTAAAACGATATCATGTTTCTATCTATGTTGAAGGCCTGACATGATCGTGCTATCTATGGTGAAGGCCTGATATGATGGTGTTATCTATGTTGAAAGCCTGAAATGATGGTGCTATCTATGTTGAATACCTCACATGATGGTGCTATCTATGTTGTTGCTATCAATGTTTATGGTCTTACATATATATATATATACATTGTCACTGTCTCAATATAGCTGTGTGTGTTTGAATGCTTAAATGTGACCCACACATGTGAGCTCTAATTGTATGTATGTATGCGTCTTTATGTTAAGTGTGCCTCCAGACGAGTGTGTTATGATGTAGAGATACAGTTCATCAACGTGTGTTGCAGCTACCGTTTTTAAGGAGTGAATGCATACGCTTGATTTCTGTGTATCTCGTCATAGCTATGCGCCCTGCCGTAGTTCGTCCGAAGGTTGTCTGTCCTTGGTAGTTCACAAATATTTCTCCCTATATACACAGAAATCAAGCGTATGCATTCACTCCTTAAAAAGGTAGCTGCAACACACGTTGATGAACTGTATCTCTAAATCATAAACCACTCGTCTGGAGGCACAATTAAAATAAAAACACATATATACATACAATTATAGCTCTGATGAGTGGGCCACATTTAAGCATTCAACTGCACACAGCTATATTGAGACAGTGACAATGAAAGGTGCCGGATATTGGGGATACTGTGAATTCAGTATATATATTAAAGGGAGATATTTTGAACTCACTACGGCAACTTTCGAAATTTATGATCTCGTAAGAGATTCACGTTCACAAAGCAGAATTATATAGTGAGAAATATTTGTGAACAACCTTCGGACGATCTACGGTAGGGCGCCTAGCTATGACGAGATACACAGAAATCAGGCGTATGCATTCACTTCCTAAAAAGGATAGCTGCAACACACGCTGATTAACTGTATCTCTACATCATAACCCATTCGTCTGGAGGCACAATTAACATATAGTCACATACATACATACATACAATTATAGCTCATATGAGTGGGCCACATTAAATCATTCAACCACACTATTAGTTATTGGGTTTGTTACTGACCCCCTACAGAAATATGTGGAGTCAGTCAGATTTATAGGGGGCGAGGCGATAGCACATATTTCTGTAGGGGGTCAGTAACAAACCCAATAACTGATTTATTGCATCGAGCAATTTTTTTAAGGCAAACGCCGATATTTAACCCATTATAACGGAGCGTCAACGTCATTGAGACGTTCGCACAATTTGACGTTATGACGTTGACGTCACGACCGGTGCAGTTTAAAACCATTATTCAATTTACTTATTATGTTTCTTACTAACGATTTACAGAACTATTTGCAAATGATTTAAACTTTGAATCAAAATTGTAGTCCATATTGTTTCAGTGACCCTCTATGCAATCTACTGACCCACTATAGAATAATAGAGGGTCACCTTGTGACCGCTCTAATCCAATGAAATTCATAGGTTTTTGTGCGAGGTGCAATAAATAGCTATATTGAGACAGTGACAATGAAAGGTGCCGGATCTTGGAGATACTGTGAATTCAGTAGATATATTAAAGGGAGATAATTTGAACTCACTACGACAACTTTCGAAATTTGGGATCTCGTAAGAGATTCACGTTCACAAAGCAGAATTATATATAGGGAGAAATATTTGTGAACTACCAAGGACAGACAAACTATATATATATTTTTATTAATGTTAGACAAAGTATCAACCAAACATTGCTGTCTAACATTTATCTTTTTAAATACCTATCTTCCCGGAATCATCGTGATCCAGTGATCCAGAAAGGTTCTTGTAAGATGTATACAATTCTTTACCGTATATATATATATACATGTATATAAATAACGAAATATTTCATTTTTGCCATAGATTCGACCTAACGATCTTCATCAGCGGCGTTTATGTGTTGTATATGTGTTGTATATATATATATATGTGTGTGTTAGTGACCTTAAATGTTCGTGTAATCTATGTTTAAGGCCTTGGTGAAAAGCAGCGCGTACTGCGCCCAACATCTATCCCAGGACTGCCAGAATGCTCCATTGACAGGTCACTCTAACTTTACCACGTGTGATGGAGTAGAACAGAAAGGTACGTGTCTGAATGAATGTTGTTAATGTTACTATTTATAGATGTGCTATTTGTAGATGGTTAACTGTACTGACCTTTGGAATTATGCGACGTTATATATTATTCGTTTAATGATCGAAAATTGTCTTTAATGGCGGATACTTAGACATGTTAGAGGGAATTCATTAGGGCATTTTATAAATAATCTAACATATAACATTTTAAATATGTTCGAGTTCATGCTAACTGGTCATATCAGTTAAAATATGGTATTAGCATGGTGTTTGTCTTGTCTAAAATTTATATTCATCTTCTTTTTTTAAATATGGCAAACAATGGATAAATTAACCCTATTGCAAAGTATAGCAAATATAACTGTACAAAACGAATTTTCTTATATATACGGGATCATTTTGGGGCTAATTTTTTATGTATAGAATAGAAATTTGTTTGTTGGAGCCGTAGCCTGATGTACCTCCTTGAAATGTGATGTTCGACCTATAAGTGATGATATATTGAATCAGAAGTAACATATACGAGTATAATCTAACAATATAGAAATAATACAAATAAAATATCTTTATTCTCTCAAATCATGCATACATATCATGACAACATGAGGTTACACTAAGGATTTGAAAATACATGATGCTTGACAAACTAACTTACAATGGAATAAGAAATGTACAATGAGCTATGCGGGAGAGAATACATTACATTGCTTTCTGACAAAAGCATTAAACTATATCTGACTAATGACGTAACGTGTATGACAATTAAACGTAACAAGACTGAACATGATTTGCATATTTAATAGTTGAAATAGTGTGAAATATCTTTCACCAAGTGCGATACAAATGCTTGTAAATAACAGTGATATATCTTAAGCTCGTGAAACTACATAAGAAAGGTGACATTGGTTCAAATGTAAAGGTCATCATTCCTTTTAGGTCTTCACAAGGCATTTTGAAAATATCACTGTGTATCAACTTTCAGGTGTATTCTATATACTGCCATGTTAAAACATCCATCTAGGCGCATTAGTTAGGAGTCGGTTCACTAAGCAGTCAACAAATAGTTCTGGAAAAAAATGCTAGTGCTATGCCTGCTTTGACTTTACTTTGTTCTGTGAATGCTTCATTACCCAATCTAGCATAGTAAAGAAAGATTTCAGTATTTTCCATTAGTCACCAAGCAGTTTTTGGTAAGAACTACTTGCATGTGTATTGGATTCCTAACAAAAATAGTACCAGTCTGACACCGTAATAATATTTAACTGCTAGGTATATTTTCATCCCGATGAACTATGCGTTCATTTACTCGGATATCATACAGAAATGTAATAAATACAAGGTAAGAAACTGTAAAATTGAAGAAAAAATGTTTATTAAATATTAAAAAATATCTGTTGAAATCTTCTTTTTTCAAGGTTGGGCAGGAAGTCGTGATCAAGAGAAGTGTGCATGCGGTATAACGGGCACATGCGCAGGTGGACCGGAAGCAGCATGTAACTGTGATCTGGAAGACGGTAACTGGTATAAAGATGGCGGATGGATTTTGGATAAAAAACGTTTGGCTGTCTGCAAAGTTTGTGTTTCCTTGGACCCAACGAATTCTTTGACGTCATTACCAAAAGAACGTCATGTGATACCGGAGGTATCGGATCTGTTTTGTGATAATGGTCCTATTGGTATGTGTATACATATAACACTTAAGAGGCATATATTGTCTTTGTAAATAACACTGAAATATATAGGGAATATGCAGAATTTTAAAAAAAAATAACACATGTCCAACACTTGTTTTCACAGAACTTACAATATAAAATCTTTATTTTACAAAATCTAAATAGAAGGGACAAGATATAGTAAACTAAATCCCTATAAAATTCATAAAATCACATTTTACCTTTCTAAATATAAAATATATACATATATATATATATATAGATATTGTTATGGACACAGACTTAATATCTCAGTGTGACAACGGAGTATGCCATATTGCTGCAGTATGCCATTTGTATTGCTTTCTGCGGCAGTTTATATGACTGACTGCTGCAGTATGGCACACTGCGTCGTTACGTCTAACACAGTGCTATATGTGTACTTTTTCATATGGCAAAGTGCAGCTGTGCTTTGTTAATTTTGAGTTCACTTGGTAAAAAAACTCTTACTAAATTAGCAAAATAAAACAATTTGAATATATATATATATTTATAAATGATCATGGTTCATTATTTCGTGTAATAAAATAAAAAAACAGCCAAATTATGCGAAAATTATTTTCTAGGTGTCAATCTGAAAAATTATTCAAAGCTATATTTGATTTATCCAGATTTGTTTGTTGGTAGATGTTGTTTGTTTAGTTAGATACGCACTATGTCATGTGGCGTTTTAATGGAGTATTTTTTCACATGGCGTACTGCGATCCTACATCAGGTCTTTGAGTCCTCTTACAAACTATAATATCTTAAATAATTTAAACTATTAAGTACAAATCGATTGGACATGAACAAATTTCTAAAGAAAAAAGCATTTATTTTCAATATACATATACTGGTTCAGTTTGGTGAAGATTGAGATGAAGGTAATTAATCCAGGTAGTGAAATCAGATTAAATATTCGTTTAACGGAGCTTTTGAAATTAAAATTAAATGAGACTAAAGTCTAGAAATGTAATTGATGAATTTGGGTAAACCTGGGATTAAAATTGTCATTTGGGGCCCTTGATAAACTGACCTTTCCTAGAACAAACGCAGAAACACTTGCTTTTAATAACCCAACAAACGAAAGTTAAGATGGGGATTACTGGAGTCACCATATCAACAGTAACTAAGGCAATTTAAATAATACATCAGTTATATATCATTAGAACTGGCATTTTTAGTGGTAAATAAAACTACTTTACCTTTGAAAATCGGTTGAGAAATAAATACTTTACAGCCAAAATGTTTTTTTGATGAGGCGTTTCCTAGATAAATCCCTTGTTGACGGGACAGCAGAAAATCAAATAATCTCAAAAAGCTTTTGTTAGCCTTCATATTTTGCTATAAAACTTTCAGAGTGTTTTCCTTTACATTAATTCAACACATTAAATTATTTTCTTGAATATCAATTCTAAAAAAATACATTTTTCAATTTTTTGACTCAGCCGAATTTTGCATTGAAAAGGCAACTTTTGCATGTGAAATTTTTATTTCTCAACCGATTTGGAAAATTAAGGTATTTTTATTTATCACTAAAATTGTCTGTTTTAGTGATATACATTTTATTTGGGTACTAGTTGAATTTTGTCCTAACATTCCAAAAACTTTTGGCTCAAACAAGCGCCCCAAACAATAAGCCATTTTAAAAATCATATGTAGTACTGCATCAGTCATTACTACGCAGTATGCCATCAGCTGCTGCATTGAGTCATATAATTGGCATACAGCAGCAATATTGCATACTGCGCTGTTACAATCCCAGAACAGCTCCACAATGACTAGTGTTCATTGAATTGTCAGTGAACATTTTGAAAAGGAATAGTGTGTTGACAACAAATGATGAATGAACTGGTTATATAATTGGTGTTGTGTAACGGAAAAGTGAATGAAACAGAGATTATTTAAACATGTTATCTTGAAAATATTCCACTATTTTTTGTCCCTACCAAAAAAATAATATATATAAAATTATGTATTTTGTAGGAACACCTAAAGGTAAAAACGGTCATAAATGTGAAAAATGTCATGAAAGGAATAAATGTTTACCATAATTGTGAAAAAAAACCTGTCATAAATGTGAAAACTACCTGGCAATAAATGTAACACAATTTTCAGGTAAACATGAAAACGTTTATTACCGTAAATGTGAAAACATAGCATCGTTAAACGTGAAAACATTTTCATTCACTTTTTCCTATTTGTGTGAACTGTATGTGTCTCTGTAGTTGCTCGTCATTGTTGACCACCAGAAATGTCCTGTTGTTCGTCGTCCGTTAATGTTTTTTTACTCCACTCTAGCACCCTCTATTTTTAACAAACTTCGTCATTGACAAAACGCAGACGAGCTCGAAAAGAACTTAAATCGAATGATAAACACCAGAGTTATGGTCCTTGATCTAATGAAAAATACTACAATTTGCCTTGTCAACAGTATCACATTCATTTTGCGTATAATCTTGACCAAACTTGGCCAGAGTCTTAATATTGATGAAACCTCAAATGAGTTCGAATACCATTAATATCGGTTAATAAACATTATGAGTTATGTTCCTTGATTTAATGAAAATAAATGCTATAGTTTGACTTCTTAACATTCTAGCGACTGCATTTTGCATCCGATCTTTCCCAAACTTGGTCAGTGTTAGTATTAACAAAATATAGATATAAAAAGATCAATAACACATCTAAAGAAAAATAAAAGGAGTTATTTCCCTTGATTTATTGAAAATAAATAAATATTTTGCTTTGTTAATCAGTAAGTATTTATTTTCCATCCGATCGTTGTCCATGTTCTTTCTTGTCGTGCCCTTAATGGTGTGTTCTCTTACTGCTCTGGCTTCTGCCAAGTGATTGAGTACCTTCATTGTGGCTTTCTAGGCTATTGTTTTTTTGTATTATATTTACACGAGCATATTTGTGTTTTACTTATATTGCCTATTGATGCTGCCTTGTTGGTTAGAGTTTAGATCATGGCGGGGATTTCTTTATTTACACTGTCCTGTTTTTATGAGATGACAGTAGGGTAAGTGTGAGGTTTGGTGCACCCTAGAACCGGTTTAAACCCCCAGTGGCCTACTTTGCCACTGACCGTTCCAAGGCGGTAGCACTATTGTCAACCCTTTTGTGTTTGTGATGTCGTTTGCATTTTTTATTACTTTTGCCTTTTCGTTTGTCTGTTTGCGTGTTTGTTTTTGTGTTTTGTGGTTGACTGTCGTCCTTGAATGCTGCTTTCCCTGTCCGATATTTTCACCCTTCTTTACAAAACAAATGTTTGGAAAGCTACTATCTACAAAGCAAACCAGCCATATATCTGATTCACACCCATTTGAAGATCGCCAATTCCTACGCCGAGCCCTCGCGCCCCTAGTCTGACCCCCACCCCACACACCTTACCTCATAGAAGAAAGCGTAGACGAAATCAGCAGTTAGCCATATCAGACTAGAAACAGCAGAGCTATGGTCCTTGAATTAGTTGAAAATGTTTAATCTTTAAATATTGTTATCACTCCACTCCTTAAATTTCTATTGGATCTGTATCATTTGTGTATCAACCAATCTTATAAAACATGTACGCGTAACATGATAATAGTCCATCTCATCCCCCTCACCTGCTATAAGAGCTATTTTAGAAAGTATAGCGTCCACTGGCCCTCATGGGCCTCTTGTTGATAATAATTTGTTTCTTCTTCTTCTTCTTTGGTTAGCTGAGAGGCTACTTTTAGCAGTCCCCAATACAACAACAAAAAAACGAAGTATAAATCTCCCTGTAACCCTAAAACAAATGAAAAAGCCTGTGCCTGACATTGGTTCAAACCCAGGTATTAGCATGCTTTCCTTACAGGAGATGCTGTCTGCATATATTGGTCAGAAAACATGTTTGACAGCTTGGTATTATTGATGTATTGTTATGTACTATTAAATTCTTAGTGAATGTTATCCAAGTCATAAAAAGATCGAAAGATCATTTAAAACACAAAACAATTGTTTTCTCATGAAGAAAACAAAAACAATAGAGTGTAAAAGAACGATAATTAAGGCAGATTTGTGATTCTTGCACTATGTATTTTATTTTCATTTATCATTTCAAGTTTTATTACATTTGGCTCAATGGTTTCCGGACAAGAATTTGGAAAGAAAATAGTGTAAAAGGGTGATAATTCTGTCATTAACCTATGTAAAGCAATGGTTCATTCGATCCCCTTCCCATTCTTTAACCTCGTACCAAGTTTTATTTAATTCGACTGAGTGGAAGGACGGACGGAACGACAAAGAGGCAACTATATGCCCCCTCATCTTCTTTTCGGTGAGCATAACGATTTCATTAAATACATATCAGTTGAAAAATAGGGACTTGATCGTTATTGTAATTTATCTCGGTAATTTCTGGCCTTCATAAATACTAGAAGTTTTAAAGGAGCGCACGTATGTGGCATTGTATGTACATGTATACTATTTGATACTCAATTTTAAAGCCTACCAAATAAGAGTGGCTAATTGACACAATATACGCCCGGCATACGTGTGAATCCATTTTAAATAACCATGTATAACTTACTTATGCTCCTTTGGTATTTAACACATTTTTAGTTATGTACTTTGATGCCCAAGACAATAATTTGGAGAAGCCACCAAGATGACATTATTGAGAGGACATTGCAAAAACTATTCAGTTTCAAAAACTCAAAGGGCCATAACTCCGGCATTATAGATGAAATCTGGCTGGTTATCAAATTTGGCCGAGATATTACGACTATACACATTGTTTCCAGGTTTCATCACTATCGAATTATAAATGTCAAAGTTATTGAGCAAACACCGCAAAAATCGTCAACTTTCAAAAATCGAAGGACAATTATTGGGCGGAAACCGCAAACATCGTCAAATTTCAACAATAAAAGGGACCATAACTTCTTTGCGATCTGGATGGTTATCGACCTTGGCCGAATATTGTGGCAGTAAACATTGTCCCCAGATATGAAGTCAATCCATGTAGGCGTTCTCGTTTGAATGATATCCTTCCATCCACCCGCCGCCCGCTATGCGTGACATACGACCCGCATTTTTTATTCAAAACGTACGCTTAAAAAGCTAATTTGTAACAAAACAGTAACACAATCCATATTGAGACGATATTAACTATTGTTTTTACAATATTGTCTATTGTTACAGAAAGAGAAAAGTGTTGAGTGAGAAGTTTTCACGTTTAACTTTGCTATGTTTTCGCGTTTATGGTAACATTTTATTACATTTATCACCAGGGTCGTTTTCATATTTATGGTAAGTTTCACGTCTAAGGTAATCTTTTATTACATTTATGACAGTTTTCACATTTATGACTGTTTTCACGTTTATGGTCTTACATATGTGTGTATGTAAGTGTGTGCGTGTGTGTGTGTGTGTGTGTGTGTGTGTTTTTGCGTGTGTGTTGCAACATTTTATTCGTATTACTTTGCAAATTCTCCATATAGTTTAAAGTTGTTCAATGCGATTTACAAAGGCAATACAAGAACGGTGGTTCCACATCTACGGCCGATAAAAGGCACTGGGTATTGTTTAACCACTCATAGGATATGTTGTCTGCTTTTAAATTTAGCCTTTTTGCTGCTAATTGTGATACGCTAGATTCATAACCGCTGCTCCCAACTAAATTCCATTTGATTATTTCGCTCTTCGGGGCATAGTATTTTGTTAGATACCGGGACCATACGCCGCTGGACACGGGGAAAGAAAATATCTCTATGCCCACCGCCATATGCATGCCATCTTCGGGATGGTTAAACTTATGTTCAATAGATTTTATGAATATTGAGTTCAGCTCAACCCGGGGCTAGAGGGCGTGTGCGGTAGCTAGCATATTTCACTACCGTTCATGAACAGTCTCAATGAAACCGAGACTGCAATATTTCGTATGCGTCGTGTTCGGCAAGGTCCACTCTCATACTCTTTAAACTAAACTTTGTTAAGACTTGTGACTTATAGTTGCAGTTAACTGAACTACGTTTATACATATAACTGAAAGTATAACACTTAACTGAGCTTTATTTAGACGTATAACTTAAAGTTGCAAGTAAGATATACATATAACTTAAAGTAGCAGTTAACTGAACTTATATTCGACGTTTAACTTATAGTAGCAATTAATTTAAATTTAATTATTCATATAACTTAAAGTTTTGCAATGAACTGCATTTGTATACCTTATAGTAACAATCTACTGAACTTTATTTCGATGTATAACCTACAGTAGCAATTAACCAAACTGTGTTTAAAGTTGCAATTTAACTGAATTTTGTTTGGACGTATAACTTATAGTAGAAATTAACTGAAAATTGTTTAGACATATAGCTTAAAATTGCAATTAACTGTGTGTTGTTTTACATAAAAGTTAGTGTATAGAAACTAATTGATTTTGTTTTGACGTAAACTTGATACTAGAGTTTTGTATAAATGTATACGTCATTGTAGCATTTAACTGAGGTGTGTTTAGAAGTGTAACTTAACGTGGCAATAAACTGAACTTTTTCTAGACATTTAACTTACAGTTGTCATTAACTGAATTTTGATTTGACGTTAAACTTTAAATTGCAATTAAGTGAATTTTGTTTTGACGTGTAACTTAAAGTAGCAATAAACTGAACTTTGTTTATTTGAATTATTGCGATTAATTGAATTAATTTTGTTTTGACGTATAGCTAATAGTAGCAATTAACTGAACGTCGATAAAACGTATAATTAATAGCCAAACGAACACAATTTTGAAACATTTCCATACATATTTACACAATCATAACATCATCAGGGAGAGGTAAATCTTGCCAAAACTGGCGGGACCAAGGTATGCTAATTCCTGGTACCCAGATGTTGGACCCTGATGGCACTGGTCCCGCAGAACCCTCACCCTTCTACTGTGGTCTTCAGGTCTACCCACCGACGGGATGGACGGTGAGTTTTGTTAAATTCACGTATAGTAATTCTATAATCACATTTGAATCTTCAATTTGTTTTGGGATTTGATCGCATTACACTAGGCTTCCTTCGGGATGGACACATACTCTGGACAAAAGGGAAAATGGTAAAACGAAATTCCGTTTGCTTCCACGGGTGGCGGAGTGATGACGAGAAAACGTAACCCTACCCCTGAAACCCTAACCCTAAATGCCGCGATAACGACCGCCGCATCGCCGTCCGTTCATCGAACTGTTTGAAATTCACAAGACAGACGCGCACCGACGACCTGCAAATGTGGGCAAAGTATGGCAGAGCTGCCCTGACGGTAGGCCGAGTTATGAGCGGAAAACAGTGAAAAAATTAAAAATCAGAAAAAAAATGGGAATTTTATCGATGCATTACCTTACACTACATTACACAAAACAAGCAAATAATATGGAACATGTAAATGACACTCTTGAGTCAGAAAAAAAGAAAGATTTAATGATAAAAAAAGTACTTTCTTCTATCAAAAAGATTTCCATCATATTAAAACATCAGTTATTAACAATTTAGATGGTATTCGTTTACTTTTATTGGTTAACATGATTTAAAGAAACTCATAAAAATGCTAATCAGGGAATTATTAAGGAATTTTATTTTGAGATTCCTGTGGCCGCCCTGCTACTTATTATTTCAAGAAGTACTAGAAACAAATCTCAACCACAATACTGAAACAATTAAAACGTGTAGAAAACGGTAGACAAGAACATTTTAAAATTGTTCACCTCTTAAATACCGCTCCAATAATTTATTTCACAAACTTGTTTAAGTCACGAAAAGACCCCAAAGAGCAAATAGGAGACAGAAGTCTTGTAATGAGCCTTAATAGTTACATAATGAGTCTAACAAATGATACGAAATATAACAGAAATGACACAAAAGTCACAAACCAGCAGAAATATATTTTACTAAAAGACCAAAACTAGTTAAAAGGAGAAAAACGTCATGAGATGAGCCAAGTATGAACAATATCAGAAATGAAACAAGAGTCACAGACCAACAATAAATCCCTTACTAATCCTTTACTATAAACTGCGTTACCAATTGATGTCGTAGTGTAAGACAGACATTTAAAAAAATGTAAGCTAAATAGTATGTTTTCTTTGACACACTTCTTTTCCAGAGCATCTACCCAAAAGAGCCAGAGATAGAGATTCCGTCTGCAGGTATTAACATATCCATAGAATACTACGTTTATTCGATGGAAATAGTATACACGTTGATCAAGAAGTCAGGCTACTGCACGCAGGAGTTGTGGTTGGAGTGCAATAACTCGAGACTGGAATTGGGTGGTGTCTATGGATGGTATTCAAAAGACGGAAACGTTCAAAACTTCTGGGCTGGCAATGAAACAGGTAATATATGACCACATGGGCGATTGGTGATATTTTATTTCATTTCATTTTATTTCAGGCTTACACTAGTAACAATAATCACATTTTTATAATAAGCATACATTATCAATATGATAACACATAGATTGTACCACATACCAATGAATGTTTCATATATCACAGATTTGGAGATCAAAAAATGCTTTCGGATTGTGAAAGTATGTCATGTATGCATTATTTCCAATGGGGTCCTTATACATGGCAGATTACAATAATATCTGCAGATATTAGACAAGAGTATCATAAACGTTGGTGCACCAAACGTTAACAAAAAAACAAAAATATTTAGAATTTTGGAAGTGTATGTTTCTATAATAATATTCACAATGTCATATAATGCTACAATTGAAATATTATCTAAATCAAAAAGTGACTTTATAAATCTTAATACATTTCATTCATCAGTTTCTCTAATGTCTGAAAAGGTTTAACCTAATTACATTTTGTGTTACGCTTCTGTAAAACAAATTCATGTTTCTCGTTCTTTTCATTAAATTATATACCTTTTTTTAGTTCTAATTTTATTTTTATTTGTATATACTAAATTTAAAAGACATGTATCTTTAGTAAAGACAAATAAATACAACATAGCATATTAGTAATATCAATCAATAAATATACATATCCGGTAACTATTTTTCTAATAAAAGTATGTGTTTATTTCTTTCTTCACTAGGCACGACGGGATGTGCTGGTGGTGAATGCCAGTGTAACCTCGGAGGGTTACGAGAAGATGGTGGTCTCATTATTGAACAAGACCTTATGCCTATATCCAGAATTGTACTTGGACCAGCAACCGGATCAAGGAGGTTGAAAATTGGTCCGGTCAAATGTTTTGGTACGTACAGTCATGTATTTACCATTTCTCGGGGCTTTGCCAAATATATTGTAATGATTATATTTAACCTACAGTATTGACTTCTTTAACATTAATGGCGATGCGGTATGTATGTTGAACATAGTATTGCTGATAACGCTATATGCGGTATATAGGCTGAACATTGTATTGCTTATAACACTATATGCGGTATGTAGGTTGAACACTGTATTGCTTATAACACTATATGCGGTGTGTAGGTTGAACAATGCATTGCTTATAACACGTTATGCTGTATGTAAATTGGAAACGTCATTGCTTATAACACGATAAGCGGTATGTAAGTTGAACACGGCATTCCTTATAACAATATGCGCTATGTAAATTGAACAATGCATTGCGTATAACACTATATGCGGTATGTAGGTTGAACACTGTTTTGCTTATAACACGTTATGCTGTATGTAAATTGGAAACGTCATTGCTTATAACACGATAAGCGGTATGTAAGTTGAACACGGCATTCCTTATAACAATATGCGCTATGTAAATTGAACAATGCATTGCGTATAACACTATATGCGGTATGTAGGTTGAACACTGTTTTGCTTATAACACGTTATGCTGTATGTAAATTGGAAACGTCATTGCTTATAACACGATAAGCGGTATGTAAGTTGAACACGGCATTCCTTATAACAATATGCGCTATGTAAATTGAACAATGCATTGCTTATAACACTATATGCGGTATGTAGGTTGAACACTGTTTTGCTTATAACACGTTATGATGTATGTAAATTGGAAACGTCATTGCTTATAACACGATAAGCGGTATGTAAGTTGAACACGGCATTCCTTATAACAATATGCGCTATGTAAATTGAACAATGCATTGCGTATAACACTATATGCGATATACAGGTTGACCACTGCATTACTTATAACACTATATGAGGTATTTAGGTTGAACACTGCGTTCCTTATAACACTGTATTCGGCATGTATGTTGAACACTGCGTTGCTTATAACAATACATGCGATATGTAGGTTGAACACTGCGTTGCTTATAACACTATATGTGATATGTAGGTTGAACACGGCATTGCTTGTAACACTATATGCGGTATGTAATTTGAAAACTGCATTGCTTATAACACGATGCGATATATAGGTTGAACACTGCTTATCACACAATATGCGATATGTAATTGAACACTACGTTGCTTATAACACTATATGCAATATGTATGTTGAACACCGCATTGTATTACTTATAAAGCTATATGCTGTATGTAGGTTGAACACTGCATTGCTTATAACGCTATAGGCTGTATGTAGGTTGAACACGGCATTGCTAATAATACTATATGCGTTATGTAGGTTGAACACTGCATTGCTTATAACGCTATATGCGATATGTAGGTTAATCACTGCATGGCTTATAACACTATATGCGGTATATAGATTCGACACTGCATTGCTTTTAACACTATATGCGGTATAAAGGTTGATCACTGTATTTCTTATAACGCTATATGCTGTATGTAGGTTGAACCCTGCATTGCTTATAACACTATATGCGGTATGTAGGTTGAACACTGCATTGCTTTTAACGCCATATGCGGTATGTAGGTTGAACACTTCATTGCTTATAACACTATATGCGATAAGTAGGTTGAACACGGCATTCCTTATAACAATATGCGGTATGAAAATGGAATACTTCATTGCTTATAACACTATATCCGATATGTAGGTTGAACACTTCATTGCTTTAACACTATATGCTGTATGTAGGTTCAACATTTCATTGCTTATACCACTATGTGCGGTATGTAGGTTGAACACTGCATTGCTTATAACACTATATGCGGTATGTAGGTTGAACACTGCATTGCTTATAACACATTATGCGGTATGTATGTTGAAAACTCTATTGATTATTTCTCTATATGAGATATGTATGTTGAACATTGTAATTCTTATAACAATACATGCGGTATATAGGTTGAACATTGCATTGCTTATAACACTATAAGTGGTATGCAGGTTGAACACTTAATTGCTTATAACACTATATACGGTATGTTTTTCGAACACTGTATTGCTTATAACGCACACTATATACAGTTATGTATGTTGAGCATTGTATTGCTTGTAACACGATATGTGGTATGTAGGTTGAAAACCGCATTGCTTTTTAAAAATGCGATATATAGGTTGAACACTGCATTGCTTATAACACTATATGCGTTATCCATGCGAACAATGCATTGCTTATAACAGTATATGCGATTTGTAGGTTGAACACTGCATTGCCTATAACACTATATGCGGTATGTAGGTTGAACACGGCATTGCTTATAACAGTATATGCGGTTATGCATGTTGAGCATTGTATTGCGTACAACACGATATGCGGTATGTAGGTAGAAAAACGCATTGCCTATAACACTATTTGCGGTATGTAGCTTGAACACTGCGTTGCTTATAACACTGCATGCAATATGCAGGTTGACCGCTGCCATGCTTATAACACTATATGCGGTATGTAGGTTGAACACTGCGTTGCTTATAACATAATATGCGATATGTAAGTTGAACACTGCGTTGATTATAACACTATATGCGGTATGTAGGTTGAACACAGGATTGCTTATAACGCTTTATGCGGTATGTATTTTCAACACTGTATTGCTTATAACGCGCTATATACTGTATGTAGGTTGAACTGTGCATGCCTTATAACACTATATGCGGTATGTACGTTGAACACAGTATTGCTTATAACGTTCTATGCTGTATATAGGTTGAACACTGCATTGCTTATAACGCCATATGCGGTATGTAGGTTGAACACTGCTTTGCTTATAACACATTATGCGGTATGTAGGTTGAACACTGCATTGCTTATAACGCCATATGCGGTATGTAGGTTGAACACTGCTTGCTTATAACACATTATGCGGTATGTAGGTTGAAAACGGCTTTGCTTATAACACGATGTGCGGTATGTAAGTTGAACACGGCATTCCTTATAAGAATATGCGGTATGTAAATTGAACACTTCATTGCTTATAACACTATATGCGATATGTAGGTTGAACACTTCATTGCTTATAACAATATGCGGTGTGTAAATTGAACACTTCATTGCTTATAACACTATATGCGATATGTAGGTTGAACACTTCATTGCTTTAACACTATATGCTGTATGTAGGTTGAACAATTTATTGCTCATTACACGATATGCTGTATGTATGTTGAACACTGCATTGCTTATAACACTGTATGCGGTATGTAGGTTGAACACTTCATTGCTTATAACACTATATGCTGTATGTATGTTGAATACTGCATTGCTTATAACACTGTATGCGGTATGTAGGTTGAACACTGCATTGCTTATAACACCATATGCGGTACGTAGGTTGATCACTGAATTGCTTATAAACTATATACGGTTTTAAGGTTGAACACGGCATTGCTTATAACACGATATGCGGTATGTATGTTGAACACAGCATTGCGTATAGCTCTATATGCTGTATGTAGGTTGAACAATGCATTTCTCATTACACTATATGCTCTATGTATGTTGAACACTGCATTGCTTATAACACTATATGCGGTATGTAGGTTAAACACTGCATTGCTTATAACACTATATGGGGTTATGTGTGTTTAACTGTGTATTACTTATAATAGACTATGCGCTAATTTGGTTTCATCATTGTGCCTACAAGACCTTTTACGGTATACAAATTGAGCATGTATTGTCGACTTAATTACAATCTATACATTGACTAGTTCTCGTTTAACTGATTATTTACTAAGGACAAAACAACAACATTAGCATTACATGTTACTCTAAAATCTCTTAAAGTACGTCTTCTAGTCAGGGGAAGTAATAATAATCATATAACATTTACAATTGCCTTTCATCAACTTAAAGGATACAGTTAACTCCCTCAAAAGCAATTTCAGAATTTTGTTTGGTCACTCAGACTTAGGTACCGACCATTTTGATTTCGTGGGGGGGGGGGGGTGGTGGGGGGGGGGGGGCCTGAGATTTGGCCTGCAAAACGATTCTGGCACTTGAATTTTTGAAAAAATATATCCTGGCTCTGACTTGAGGGGAAAAAAATAAACAATCCCTCAAATCGTTGAAAAAAAATAATCCACCCTTCTCTCACAATCTTAGAAAAAAGTAATCTGGCTGTGAGTCCAGTTGGTGCAAAAGAAGTTCATGGTTGTAATAAATGTAATGTACATATATCATGGTAGAAATAAATGTGGTATTCATTAGTCATGGTAGTTATAAATGTGATAAATGTGGTATACACTGGCATTGGTGGTAGTAAATGTGCTGTATAAAGTGGTCATGGTAATAATTTGGTATGCATTGGTCATGGAAGTAATGAATGTGAAATTCATATAAAGTCATGGGTATAATTAATGTGGTATACAAATAAGGCCATTATTTTTTTTATATAAATTCGTACCGCAAAACGAAATTATGTATTTTATATTTCCGTATTAAATTTGACAGTTTATTGTTTTTTTACCTCCTCCCAGATTTTAATAGAACATTTCATTCTCTTCCTTTCCAATAAAATAATTAAACTATGCTTTACCAAATTTGTATTTTTATGTTTTCCCTTCCTCCTACAGCAATTCTGTCTTAATGATGGTTCGTAAAACAAATAATAAAAAATGATGGCCTAAATGTGTTATACAGTGGTCATGGTAGTATTTAAATATTGCAATTCTGTGAGGGTGACAGTGAATATTTGTCAACCTTCTTTATTCAGTGGTCATGGTAGTAATGAATGGGGTATTCAATGGTCATGGTAGTAATGAATGGGGTATTCAGTGGTCATGGTAGTAATACACGGGGTATTCAATGGTCATGGTAGTAAATGAATGGGGTATTCAATGGTCATGGTAGTAAATGAATGGGGTATTCAGTGGTCATGGTAGTAAATGAATGGGATATTCAGTGGTCATGGTAGTAATACACGGGGTATTCAGTGGTCATGGTAGTAAATGAATGGGATATTCAGTGGTCATGGTAGTAATACACGGGGTATTCAGTGGTCATGGTAGTAAATGAATGGGATATTCAGTGGTCATGGTAGTAAATGAATGGGGTATTCAGTGGTCATGGTAGTAATACATTTGGTATTTAGTCTTAATAGCCATTGTAGTATTAAATGTGATATACAGTGGTCATGGTAGTAATACTTGTGGTATTTAGTCTTAATAGCCATTGTAGTATTAAATGTGATATACAGTGGTCATGGTAGTAATACTTGTGGTATTTAGTCTTAATAGCCATTGTAGTATTAAATGTGATATACAGTGGTCATGGTAGTAATACTTGTGGTATTTAGTCTTAATAGCCATTGTAGTATTAAATGTGATATACAGTGGTCATGGTAGTAATACACGGGGTATTCAGTGGTCATGGTAGTATTAAATGTGATATACAGTGGTCATGGTAGTAATACTTGTGAAACACAGTGGTCATGCTAGTAGAAAATGTGGTAAAGAGTAGCCATGATAGTTATAAATGTGATGTACTTTGGACATGTTAGTAATCAATGTGGTATGTAGTGGTCATGGTCCCCTACACCACCAAACAAAACATCCAATCAATACATAATTTAGAAGAGCAAAATAGGGCTCATATAGAAAGCAGACAAGGACAAGCATAACTAAATATTAAAACCAGCACATGGAGTTCCATCCACCAAATATTGAACGATACATATTAAACAAGAGATGTAGAAAGGACAGCATGCTGCATTATTCAAAGTCAATCTTAAACAAGGCCACTGTCACGTCTGTCTCAACAACCATGGTGCCAGTTCATTCACAAGGTCAAGTCTTAATTGTGGGAGTTAGGTGGTGGTGAGGTGAGGGTGTATGGAGTACGCGGAGGGGGTGGTCAGTAAACATATATGCCAAATATCAAAGCAAGACCTTCAATACCCCAGAAAGGGTGGGTGGTGAGGGGAAGTGAAGTGTTACTGAATAGGAAAGAAACAGAATACAATACAATATTTGCATTGGGGAGTATGGAGAATATGTGTAGGGAGGGGTGGGGGTATGTGGTGAGGGGTTGAAAGAAAACAGGATGCAGACATGGTTACTGAAGAGAACCCCAAAAGAATAGAACAAATATTTGGGGTGTATGGGGCTAATGACATGTACTGGCTTGCCATTGTTATTTGATGTATGCAGCGAGTTTCATTGAAATATATAAAGTTTTTAAAAAAACATAACTGAAACTCTAAGTTGAAAGAAAAACATCATCTGGCTAAAATGAAATAAAATGTTATGAAACGTATGTCTCTGTAAGTGTCCTTGGTGACTCTGATGACACTTGTCAAGCTCCTTTGACAAAGATATATGGCTAGTGGGTATTGAAATTAATGGACTTGCCAACACATAAAATAAAAGAAATTCTAAGTCGAAAAGGGGCTACATCTTTTCTAAAATACAATACAGAAAATATTTATCCAGAAAAAGGGCCATAAGTTTGCTAAAATGCAATACAGAGTTAAGGAACATGTATCTACTAGCATCCATGCTTTACTGAAGTTGTATTAATAATTAACAATCACCCATTGAAATACAAGGACTTGCCTAAAAACTTTAACCAGACTTTAGATGTCCAAAAAGGAACAGAACTTTGTTTAAATACAATACAGAGTTAATATGTGTCTACTAGTTCCCTTGCGGGGTCTTCCACAGAAATTATTGAAGAGATAGGGGAAATTATATTGAATATTATGGGGTGGGTGTGCGGCGAAGTAGTTACCTTTCGGGTGACCAATATTTTCATGATTTATTTAGATGCAATTTGAAGTATATTTCAACTGTAAAGGATTTTTATGAAGAATAGCCTACAAGGAGCTACTTATAGACAGGTATAATGCATTTTGCAGATTTGTTGGTATTCTAAAAGGGACAGGGCAGAGCGATCAAAGGATAAGGAGATAGGGGGTAAATTAAGGAGTAGGAGGAAATTAGATTTTAAAATTAAAGGGTAGGGGGAATATTGTCTTAAATGGCCTGTGGAAGACCCTGCCTTGGTATTCTAAGCTTTACTGAAGTTTTGTCGATGTACAGTTGTTAAAATATATGGTCTTGTCAAAGAACTTAAACCAGAAATTCAAATTAAGAAAATGGCATGCTTTTGCTTAAATGCAATACAGAGTTATGGAACATGTGTCTATCAGTGTCCTTGATGGTACTGATGACACATTGCAAGTTTCACTGAAAAGTGGTTGCTGAAATAATTGGATTTGGCCAACGTGCAACTGTAAACCCACGTCGACGCAGAAGTTGAGTAGATCTACAACAGCTCTTCTTATTCTATAAATAGTAAAACATAAAAAAAAATATTCTGGCTTTCAAGTTGATGAAAAAAGAATCCCGGCTTTAGAGAAATGAAAAAAAATTATTCCGGCTGAAAGAAGAATCCCAGCCCCTCCCACCCCCACGCCACCCCCTACCACCCCACCATCCCCACTCCCCTCAGAAATCAAAATGGTAGGTCCCTTATAGTGGGAGAGTCTCCTGAATTGGATTGACCATATATTATGTCAAACCAAATATCTGCTTTATTACATGAAACAGTTATTTAGTTGTTATGCAGCTAGAATTGGTGGACGTTTTTTGTCTAATCCGTAACGAAGTGAATGTACCATTGTCCGTTCGTCCGTTCGTGCGGTCGAACTTCCGTATGTACAGCCCACGTACGAACACGTTTTACATTCAAGGTTTTTGTGTCTAAGAAATAAGTCTACATAGGAGAGCAGTTTGTTCCTAACAAATATAATTATATGAAAGACATTGATCTACTTTTCGGATTTAATTAGTCAATTTACCACTGTTGCATATTTTATTTTATGTGACTGAATGCGCTAAATGGGGAAATTCGTGTCCCATTGACACATTTTCTAGTTTCATTGATTTTAACATATCTTGGCACACTTATCTTATATAATATCGTGTGTTCGTTTTCATTAGATATTTATAAGGACTGTGAAGAAATAAGGAAAAAAAAGGCGAAAACAAACCCCATGGGTAACAACACATACACAGTAGATCCGGACCAGGAGGGAGGAGTACCCTACTTCGCCGTTGTCTGTGACTTCAAGACAGACAAGCGTATTGGCATCACTATCGTAAGTACATATGTAACCATGTGTTATTGCAATACTCCTCAATATATATGTAATCATGTGTTACCGAATCACTCCTCAGTACATAGTTACTGAATTACTCCTTTGCAAAAATGTAATCGTGCATTACGAAATCAAAAGAAATATAAAAAGATCGGACAGGGAAAGTAGCATTCAAGGAGGACAGTAAACCACAAAACACAGAAACAAACACGCAAACAGACAAACAAGAAGGCAAAAGCAATAATAAATGCAAACGACATCACAAACACAAAAAGGGTTGACAATAGGGCTACCGCCTTGGAACGGTCAGTGGCAAAGTAGGCCACTGGGGGTTTAAACCGGTTCTAGGGTGCACCAAACCTCACACTTACCCTACTGTCATCCCATTAAAACAGGACAGTGTAAATAAAGAAATCACCGCCATGATATAATCTCTAACCAACAAGGCAGCATCAATAGGCAATATAAGTAAAACACAAAAATGCTCGTGTAAATATAATACAAAAACACAATAGCCTAGAAAGCCACAATGAAGGTACTCAATGACTTTGCAGAAGCCAGAGCAGTAAGAGAATAAACCATTAAGGGCACGACAAGAAGTACATATGTGAAATGACTGAACGATTATTGAAAGCGACTTTAAAGAGACACCGGCAATCTTTACTTAAGGTCCACTACGTCATCTGGTATTTATGAAGCATTAAAACATACACCTCAAATTATTAATTTATTATCATTTTTCATTACGCTTAAACCTGTTTGCGTAAAGTTAATGAAGGTAATAAAATGTGTGGAGTTACCTTGTTTTCTGCGTAATTTTACCACAGGTATATATGCAGCAATATAACCAACAATTAGTAATATGCAAATACAAGTTGAACTATTCCAATAATTAGTAATATACAAATACAAGTTGAACTATTCCAACAATTAGTAATATACAAATACAAGTTGAACTATTCCAATAATTAGTAATATGCAAATACAAGTTGAACTATTCCAATAATTAGTAATATGCAAATACAAGTTGAACTATTCCAACAACTAGTAATATGCAAATACAAGTTGAACTATTCCAATAATTAGTAATAACGATTTTCAAGTAATCTAGAAAAAAAACAAGTGGAGTTTAAAATTAAAAGTGCCGTGTGTCTCTTACAACACCATGCATTTTATTTATTTATTTATTTATACTCTTTATATCCTCTAGTTACAGAGATTTATAAATTGTGCAGATAGTGCAGTGAAGAACATATATTACAAGTGACAAAAAAGGCAAAGTACAAATAACATCAATAAACACAAACAAATATTAATTAAGTTCAAAATAAACAAGCAGTGTTGACTAATAAGTAAAGAGAAATATTTTGTTTTTTTTTGCAGATTTTTATCCATATTTCACTTCTAATATAATGATATAATTAATTAAAATGTTCTTAGTACTAGTTTTTATTTATAAAGTGATCATTAACATTATAGTTCATACATGATTAAGAAATTCACTAGCATTATTTCTGTCTTATTGACTTGTCTCAAACAGGTAAACACATGAAGCAATATAACTGTAGGATTCCTGACAGAATTGTTCATGGCACAGTTCATTGTCAAGTTCATTGGAGTACCGGCCGATGAGATATCTAAGGACGTCCTCACATTCACCATTCAATAGTTTATCAAACATGTGCTGTCCATATTTTAAATGGACATGTTCAAAGAAAATGTTCCGTGTCGACTGTATCAGTGGGCATATTGTAGTTATATGTGAATAAAAGTCTGTATAAATACTTTCACAAAACTTGCAAACTCTTGATACAGTTGGCGAAATGTCAGTCCATATTTTGCTAACCACTCTTGAGTTTTTTAGGGATAAACCATTTGAGGCACACTTCCATAATATGGCTGGTTTTATAACTGTATGAACGGACATAAATCTATCAAATACGTTTTGGCATCTCATACGTTGTAGCCATTGGCTAGATTCATACTTATAAATATTCTTCTTGACGAGTTTTTTCCAAACAAGTTTGCTCGGAAATATACTTGATTCAATATAATTTACAATAAAATGTACCATATCATATTTTTTTAAAATTTAAAAATATCAGGAATATAGCCTTTTTGTTTATTATCGGTTCTAACTATAACATAGATAAGCGTGCATTAAAGACCTGCTTTGGAAGTAGATCATTCGGCATCGAACATAGTTTTTGTAGAAATCCTAACTTTCTTTTATCAACCTCTGCTTGTACTGGCAACCACCCGAGCATGCTTAGACACATATCCGTTCTAGTAAGTCTATCAAATCCCTGTATTACTTTAGCGCAAAAGCGGCAAAAAATCTCCATTTGCTCAATGTTCTGTTTGGATAAATTAAACCAAAGTTCCGACCCATACAATAGCGTTGGTATACAGATCTTATGTATAAGGGACGCTGATAAAATTGGATTAATGAGGTTTGTAGCGAGACCAAGAGGCATTAGAGAGAAGAACGCAGATTTTGCCTTCGTAATCGCAATTTTGATTTTTTCATTATGAGTAAAACTATCGACTAGTGTGATTCCTACATGTTTGACGCTTCTTACAGTATTTACTTTGTCTTGACCTAGAAAAAAGTCAGGACATTTTTTTACTCTAGCTTTGTCACCAAAAATGATAATGTTGCTCTTTAAGGGGTTAATTATGTAGCGCCATCTAGTCGAATATCTATTTACTATATCTAACATATTCTGTAAGCTTTCTGGGGATGTACACGATAGAGTGAGGTCGTCAGCCAAAGTGCAGTTTCCTGCCTTTACATCTAATATGCATGTTCCGAGATTGCTACGTTCTAACTCGTTCAAGAGCCCATCAATGAACAGATTGTAAATTAGAGTAGAGATAGTCCCACCCTGCCGGACGCCCTGATTTACTGCAAACCACTTTGATTGTACGCCATTAATGTATATACAACTTTGCATGCGTGTATGTGCGTTAGCTATAAGCCGCCAGGGTTTTCCCTGAATGCCTAACTCATGCAGTTTGTAGAATATACCGTTTATCCAGAGAGTGTCAAAAGCCTGTTTCGTGTCCAGGGTGCAGACAAAAACTTTACTGCCTAACTCAACATTATACAATATGGCTTCCTGTAAGTTAAATGATGCCGTTATGGACCCAAGGCATTTCTGATATGCATTTTGTTGTGAGTTTGGAAATTCAATACATTTTGCTTCTACCCAATTTAAGAGTTTTGTATGCAGTATTTTTTCAAATAACTTGTATATGACTGGTAATAATGTGATGGGCCTATAATTGCTTGGGTCTGATCGGGATTTACCATTGTTTTTGAATATAGGAATTATTACGCCCCTTTTACAATTAGATGGTAATATTTCTTCCGTTATAATTTTATTAAATAACGTTGCAAGAACGACATATAACATCTTACCACCTAATTTTAAGTGTTCGTTATAAATATTGTCAAACGAAGCAGCTTTTTTGCTCTTTAGAGACCTGACTAACTTTTCTATATATTCGGCAGTTATGTCGGGATTAAGTTTAGGCGTGTCATCGTAGGTTATATTATTATCGGAAATCTTTTTAATTTCAACTTCTATAGATCTTTTAAAATCGTTATCAAAATTATTTGACTCAAGTGGTGTGTATATCTGCGAGTAGAATTCGCAAAACCGGTCGCAAATACCCTGTGGATCGCGGACAATACCATTTTGTGTTTCATTTGAGAGCAACTCTGGGATTTTTGATTTTTTCGTTTCTTTACAAGACTCCAAAATGTTTTGTTATCACATTCCGCGTATTTTTCCAGATCTTCATAAAATTTATTTTCTATGGTTTTAATAGCGTCCTTTTGCGTGTTGACAAATTTTCTTTTCAGTAATTTGTATTCGGTGTAACTTTTAAACTCATTACCGCGCGGTCTATCTTCCGCTATCCACCGCTTTCGCGCGATACGCTGATCACGATGTGCCTGTTGTACGGCTTTTCCCCAGTATGGTTTCGCATGTGTGTTAAATTTCGCTTTGGGGAGGGTATTATTGGCTGATTTTGTTATTATTGATATTATATCATTATAGAAAGTATCTATATCTTGAAAATGTATATTTTGCAATGCTACAGATATATCATTTTGGTATAGTTCAGTGAAATTATCATTAATTTTGTGCCAAGCAATTTTATCTGTTCTTTGGTTTTCTCGTAATGATTCAAATTGTACATTTATACTAGTAAAAATCGGTAGATGGTCCGATACCCCGAATAAATCATCGTCTAGAATGTGGGTTTCATTGATAATATCAGCGTAACATTTGTGAATTAATATGTGATCCAACATTTTCTCTGCGGGTTTAAATGTATAAAATGGACCTTGTCTTGTAGGCTGTAGTCCTAAAGAGAACATTTCATTATCTTTAACGAAATTTGACAGAGATTTATCTCTAAACGTATTGCCTATTCCTGCTAAATTTATTAATTCGGCGTTCATGTCACCCGCAATTACTACAGTACCCTGATCGGAGTATGTGTCTAAGGCTGCTTGCAAAGTATTCAGTACATTTTCGTATTCAACATTTGCATAATTTGAAGCCGGCATATAAATACATAAAATGAACAATTTTGTATTATTTTTCAAAATAAGTTCTAAACCAGTTATTTTTTCGTCATGTATTTCATCTAATATTCTAATTGAGAACTTAAGGTCTTTCTTAAACAATATTGAAATGCCAGCTTTACCACATTTAACAGAGCCATATACATCAAAGGAGGAGTCACACAATGTATGATTTCTATAGTTTAAATTAATGCTATCCATAAAGAATTTCATGTGAGGTAGTAATTTATGCTCTGTAATGAGCGCTATATCAATATTTAACTCGTCTAATGTTTGACTGAGGCTGGCAGCCGAGGACATAATACCCCTTACATTCCAAGTGATAATGTTTAAGGTATTAAGAAGACAAGGGACTGGTAGTTTTTGTTTAGATTTACCCGCCATTAGTCAATTTCATGATCGTTTCCATCGTATCTGTTTACGTCATATTCATTATTATTATCATAACGGTGACTTCTCTTTTGTTCTATTGAGCTCTTAAAATTTGACCAAGCATTTTTAGAGTACCAGCGCCGACATCTTGTAAATTGCGGCCAAAAGGAATCATCCTCTTCAATGATTTTTCCTTGGTAATGAGGTATGGCCATTTTAGCAACTAATTCACCTTTTTTATTTTCAAACAATGACAGTTCAGTAGGTGTAACGCCTCTGAGAGTTAAGTATGTTTCTAGTCCTCTTTGAGTGGACATAGGGTCTATTCCACTAACATAGTAACTTCTCAGTCTGCCTGTGTATATGCCACTAAATGAGTCATTTGAACAATAAGACAGCTTTGAGTTTTCTCTCACATTGCTAATATGAGATTTTATTGGGTACGTTTCATAGTTTTTATTGTGCTGTTTTGGTCTGTTGTTGGTCGGTACCGAAGTGTAAACGGGTTTCTCATTAGTTTGAGTGGTGTTTGGATTTATTTTGTCATTTTTGCCTTTGCAGCTTTGGTCTTTGGCTGGTCTCATCCATTGGTTTAAGCTGTCGTTGTATATAATCGGAGGCCGTTTTGGACGAGTCTCGTTGATTGGGATGTCCTTGGGGGCGCTTTTAACGATTTCTGCATACGATGGGATCGGTGGGGAATCATCTTCATTTACAACTATATATGGGATGTTATTTTAGTTGACAGTGGTGTTGGTAGGACCACTGACCTCTTGTATTTCGAGGGTCTTTGGTTCCGTAGGAATCGTTTCGACATTATCGGGTTCTTGGTAACGTTTAGTTTGTGCTGGTTTCAGGTTCATGTTACCACACGCTGTTACTTCCGCTATTGTTTTACACACGTGTTCTATTTGCAGTGAGTTTGTTTTAATTTCTTGCATTGAAGATTTTAGTACACTGCTGATTTTCGTTTCTGAGTCTACCAGTCTATGCGTGACTTCATTTTGGAGAGTAGTCAATTGTGTTTTAAGGCTGTCATTTTCGCTTCTTAATTGAGAAACATCGTGTTTAAGCCGACACATTTCTTCTTTGTCTGATTTTCTGTCATTTATTATCATATTGTATCGATTATTAACTTCTATCACGTTGCTGAGAATCTTACTCATTTCCATTTGGTAGTCTATGGGTGCCGAATGCAATGTTTCGTGCTGAGGGCTACTGGAAGTTTCCCGTTTTACAGTAGGGTAGCTCAGATGTTTAGCTTTGCTAAAAATAGACTCAATTTCGCTAGAGTTATCACCTCGTAAAAACATATTTAAAGTGAAACAGTCTGAGGCAATAAGATGGTGAACAGGGTTTCTTTTTGATCCTCTTCGCATGATTAATCTCCCTTTTGGGCAGGAGTCTATTTGGGTTGCTCTTTGAAATAGTACGTTTCTATATGCATTGAGTTCATCCTCAGATTGATCTGTTAACTTAAGAAGTTTACCTATGTACAGGTCTCTAGGTAGGTTGGCTAGCTCTCTATCAATAATATTGCATAGCTGTGTCCCAGGAATCTGGGAGTCATAGTGATTATCCGGGTACGGCAGCTGCACTGGCTCGTTGTAATTGTGATCTTGATATACATCATACTGGTATTCATCATACATAGATACTTCTGATAGTAATGGGTTAGTGCTATTTGCGTACACTTGTTTAATTTGGGTTTCATCATATTGTTTATCAACCGGAAATTGCACTTTCGAAGCATGTAGTTTTTGACTGTTACTATAACACTGGTAATTACTATCATTCAGAGGTGTGAGATTATGGTACGTTTTATTACCACTTAAACATATATTGTCATTATATTGGTGTTCACTGGCCATTGTGATTTACCGTTTTTCAATATACGGTTTTCAGCGTAGATTAGCCGGACAGGTTAAATTGGCCCCCGGGCATCGTCCTATATATTACCATATAAGCAGGTAGTGTAGATACGATCTATTATATAGGTGTTATAATTATTAATTTCTATTGTCTATTTTGTTTCTGGTAATAACATTTTTGTTTTTAAATAATTTTAAAATAAAACGATCTCACCAAAGTGTCCTTTCCATTACAATTCTATCCATATAAAAATTATATTTATCACTATGAAAGTTTTTACAATAATCCACACTTTGAAGGAGCTCAAATATACACGTCCGCTCACATTGAAAGTTACGATCCTTTGCGTAATTTTACCACAGGTATATATGCAGCAATATAACCAACAATTAGTAATATGCAAATACAAGTTGAACTATTCCAATAATTAGTAATATACAAATACAAGTTGAACTATTCCAACAATTAGTAATATACAAATACAAGTTGAACTATTCCAATAATTAGTAATATGCAAATACAAGTTGAACTATTCCAATAATTAGTAATATGCAAATACAAGTTGAACTATTCCAACAACTAGTAATATGCAAATACAAGTTGAACTATTCCAATAATTAGTAATAACGATTTTCAAGTAATCTAGAAAAAAAACAAGTGGAGTTTAAAATTAAAAGTGCCGTGTGTCTCTTACAACACCATGCATACAAATACATATGTGCATACATATACATATGTAATCATGCATTACCTAACCACGTTACGCCTTACTGTCCTTTTTAAATATGGCATAATGCAAATTATTTTTTTATATGTTTTATTGCGCTACCCTATGCATTGTTGTAAATAGAACCTTTGACATAAAATAACCCCTATGCATTGGTCTAGAGATAGAGCGTCGGACACAGGATCTAATGGTCTGGGTTCTATCCCAGATGTTGTGTCCCTGAGCAAGACACTTTATCTGCATTTGCTTAGTACGGGTTCTACCCAGGACGACATCGGGAATGATTAAAATTAGTTCAGTGAACTTTCGTTACAATCGATGTAAAATAAATATGCTTAAACTAAACAAACACCTAAATCAATACATCAATATTATATTCTTCTATATATCTTCAGGTCCCCGTCATACTCAATAACAAGGCCGTGCTTCCACCAGTTGGCAGGAACGACCCTATTGTGTACGACTCCGTCACATACGAGCAGATACACGTACTTGCCAGCATATCGGGATTCTGTTTGCAGGTATCCATTTGTGGACTTACTGTCTTTATTTCTTTTTTAAATCAGTTATTACACACAGTTAAAATAAATATGTATGATATTAATTCACTAATTTCCAACATATCTTGTAACATTATTTGTTTTTTTCTATTAGTTATTTTTTAAGTATAAACATTATTATCACCATTTCTTAAAAATCCTCCGCTTTTGATTGGTTAAGAGCCAAGGTGTATCAGACCATATTACATGTTCCCGCCGACGACCGGTAATATGAACGCCCATTGAAAAATCAATCAAAATGGCCGACAGCTAAAAAAACAACTCGCGATTCAAGATTATTTTTCTATGAATTCTACGTTATGCTGTTTTATCATGGTGTATACGTACCATAGTTTTATAGATGACACATTTACAAATCCGACAATTCAACAAAACAAAATTAAAATAAAATTAAACATACAATATGTATCAGTCATATCGTTAAAGAATGTGTCAGAATGCTTCTTTGATTCAATATAAGCTCATGTTTCGTCAATCTTTCATCGAACAGATAAAATACCTGGTGCGAATTTAGGTCCGTGTCTACTAAATAAAAACAGACTGTGATTGGTCAAAAACGTCTAGGAATCCGAGACTAATGTTTGAAGTCACGGATTGGATAAAATATAATGAAATAAAACAACTTGAGACTTCAAACATATGTTTTCTTCAAAATGGAAGATTAAATACATATTTTGCAAAACTTTGGAGCCAGAAACGACTAACTTTTCATAAGATTAGCTATGAAAAAAAGTTCCTCATTACATGGTACATGGATGTAAGTTTCAGGCAAGGGGTGCTATATGGCTACGAGATATAGGGAAATCAGGGTAAAGTCTATTATATGAGGCCTATGGGAAAATCAATAGATGTCTATGACCTAAAACCGTTTTACAATCTAAGGGAAATAACTTTTGTTTACTATAATTGCAATTATATCTATCAATATCGCTCGAAAATGGTGATACATTCTTAACCAAGATTTCCAAAAGGGTGCAAGATTGTAAACATATCTAGGAGCGTCTATTTTTATTTTATCTAATCATATCATGTATGAGCACGTATAGAAAGTAATAAAAAAACTCGACTCATATTAGACGTCTAGGCACCCTGAAATGCACAGTATTCATGTGATCACCTTTCGATTATTGATAATTCAGAAAAGCAATACACATAATATCCAACTTTACTTTTACATTATTATATTTTTGCACTGGCCTAGCATTGGTAAACATTAATAAAGCAAAAATACTAATACGCGATTTGTGCTATGTTTTAATATACATTAGGGAATACAATACGTGTGCAAGATGTCGCCATTGATGGGCGGGAATGATCCTAATTACGGCTATTATTACGGCTATGGCAATAGAAAGTCATCAAGTTTCGGGGTTGCTGGACACCCGAAAACGGAAGGCTGCGCATGCTCGGTGACAATTACATGTCCTAAAAATCATAGCTGCCACTGCGATCAGATGGGATCAAAAATGACGTAAGTTTGATAAGAACGTGATGACTAATTAATGAAAGCGGGTACATCAGGCTTTTCCTAGGGTCTAGAGGTTGGACTTAAAATAAACATTTTGCTATATTTATTTTATACATGCCGTGTATTTGCATATAAGTTTGTATTAAAACGTTTGTGAAGACGAAAATCATTAAAAACTAATAAGAATAAGAATGGTCCTAGAATAGAACGTTGCTTCCCGCACATAACGTTTTTCGTCTATACTACAAGTATATCAGAATTCGATTTGCTTGTTTTATACTGTTAAAACGTATTTAAACGCATTCACGGCATTGTTATTTATCTTAACCTTAAAACCTTAGTACCTAATCAAGAAAAAATATTGGTCAACTAAATCGAAAGCTTTTTAAAAATCTATTAATACCAAACCCAACATATGTGTCTATATACAGACGAGTGCCATCTCACAAGGTTGATTTTGGCGAATTTGTACAATATCTTAGCTTATATTTTAAAAGGACACATACCGAATAGTGCGAATGTTTTTCAAACCGGTTAGATAAGACATGGGAGAATTGCAACTAGTCTACATACATAATATATATGTATATTTCAAAGTGAATAATTGTTATGACATGTATATTTAGGAGTGGAAAACGGTTATGACTGATACATTTTAGAATGAATTACAGTTGAGATATGTATATTTCAGAGTGGATTACGGTTATGGAATATATATTTCAGAGTGGATTACGCTTAAGATAGTGTATATTTCAGAGCGGATTACAGTTAGAAAATGTATATTTCAGGGTGGATTACGGTTTTGAGACGGATAAAAGTGTGCTTCCTATACAAATGGTGAACTTTAGAAATCAAAGAGCTAAATCGCAAGCTGTATATGACCTCACTGACATAAGATGCGCACCTAGACCTTTTGGTAAGTAACCGCTCAAGAATAAGAGCATGTGAATTGCTTAATTTAACTTAATCCAGTGTCGATCTCAAAATATCAGACTTAGACCCAACACTTCAAATGAGAATAGCCTTATATATACCGTTATGAAAGAAAAGAAATGTATACAGTAGTACAAGGGCAATGCACTAGTGGTACTTTATACAAGGTCAAGGGACACATTCCAGTATATTTAATGAAACCCTGTGTCTTGACATAACCAATCCCCGGGTCAAATGAACTTCTCCAAAACAGGGGATTCAGTGTCTCTATTCCACAAGTCACATAACTAATCATAAACTATCAATCAACATGCATTGTCGTCCTTATACCGTTGTTCTGATAACAGATTTAATGTCATGAAAAGTGAGTAGACAAACCTCGTTTTCATGTGTTGAACCCTACTCCTCCCCTGTCATAATTATGTCATAAACTACTTAACATACATGTTGCAACACCAATTGCATATACTACTTAACATACACGTTACAACACCAATTGCATATACTACTTAACATATATGTTACAGCACCAATTACATAAACTACTTAACATATATGTTACAGCAACAATTGCATATTCTACTTAACATATATGTTACAGCACCAATTACATAAACTACTTAACATATATGTTGCAACACCAATTACATAAACTACTTAACATACACGTTACAACACCAATTACATAAACTACTTAACATATATGTTACAGCACCAATTACATAAACTACTTAACATATATGTTGCAACACCAATTAAATAAACTACTTAACATACACGTTACAACACCAATTGCTTATACTACTTTACATATATGTTACAGCACCAATTACATAAACTACTAAACATACATGTGGCAACACCAATTACATAAACGACTTAACATACACGTTACAACACCAATTACAAAAACTACTTAACATACACGTTATAACACCAATTGCATATACTATTTAACATACATGTTGCAACACCAATTACATAAACTACTTAACATACACGTTACAACACCAATTGCATATACTACTTTACATATATGTTGCAACACCAATTACATAAACTACTTAACATACACGTTACAACACCAATTGCATATACTACTTTACATATATGTTACAAAACCAATTACATAAACTATTTAACATACGCGTTGCAACACCAATTACATAAACTATTTAACATACATGTTCCAACACCAATTACATAACCTACGTCACATACATGTTGCAACACCACTTGCATAAACTGATTACCATATGCAAGTACTCTATTGCGTCTAACAAGGACACGAAATTATTAAATATTCAGAATAATTGTCATTTCAAAAATCGTCACGCTGATTTCTGAAATGACATTTATTCTGAATATTTGATAACCATATATGTTGCAACATTGCAACACCAATTACATAACCTACCTAACGTACACGGTGCAACATCAATTACATAACCTACCTAACGTACATGTTGCAACACCAGTGACATAAACTACTTAGTATACATGTTTCAACACCAATTGCATCAACTACTTAGCATACATGTTGCAGCACCAACTGCATTACCTAATAACCATATATGCTGCAACATTGCAACACCAATTGCATAAACTAATAACCATATATACTGCAACATTGCAACACCAATTGCATCAACTAATAACCATGTATGTTGCAACACCAATTGCATCAACTAATAACCATGTATGTTGCAACACCAATTGCATAAACTAATAACAATGTATGTTGCAACACCAATAGCATAAACTAATAACCATGTATGTTGCAACACCAATTGCATGAACTATTAAACATGTATGTTGCAACAACAATTGCATAACTACTTAACATACATGTTGCTACACCAATTGCATAAACTACTTAATATACATTATACAACACCATATACGTCCACTAATAAACATACATGTTGCAACATCAATTGCATAAACTAATAATCATATAATTAGGTTGCAACATTGCAGCACCAGTTGCATAATTACTTAGCATACATGTTGCAACACCAATTACATGAACTACTTAACATATATGTTGCGACACCAATGGCATAAACTAATAACCATATATGTTGCGACACCAATTGCATAAACTAATAACCATATATGTTTTAAAATTGCAACTCCAATTACATAAACTACTTAACATACACGTTGCAACACCACTTGCATAAACTACCTAATAGATATGAAAAAGTGAGCAACACCAATTACATAAACTACTTAACATATATGTTGTAACATGGCGCAACAGCTTCATACTGCAACACCAATTACATAACATATCTAGTATATTTCATACTTGCATAACACAACATTTATTATTTTATATAATAATAATAATAATAATGTTCCTGCAAACTTATAATAACATTTATATTTAAAAAAAAAACAGATCTCCCCAAGAACTGTGACGAAGCCAAGCAACGCGGTTTTTACAACGGAGAGGTCCTTATTTGGCCCTCCAAGAATGTTGCACCGTTCCTCGTGTACTGTGATATGGACATAGTAGCAGATGGAGATGGAGGTATGGTATAAATACATAATTTGACATTAAATTTAGATATATTTTTTTGTAGAATTAATAAACATATTATATTAATAAACATGATATTTTCTCTACCCTGTGCGAACATATAATTAGCTTCTCAGGAAAAAAGGACAACTATATTTAGGCAGTACTTTCTTCTTTCTCGAAAACGATATATTCTCTAAAACGACGGGCTTAACGCATTTAAAGGGTATTGATACTTTCTCATACAGTTAAAAACTAACAATGTTACCATATTCCTAGTCATTGCGTGCAATATATCATTAATAGTACCTATGGTCAAATAACGAAGAAAACATAAATATCACTGTTTATTTTATGCTTAGCAGTGAAATAGTGGAGTTTAGCAATGACATAAAAGCGGTTTATTAGTTTTATTTGTTCAATGCCGGAACTACTTTTTTTTTCAATATCAAGAACTTTTTTTTCATTTGTTTAGAAAATAACTATTTAAAGTATCATTCGACTGTAAATCGTCTAAGAAAATGAGCTATATAGTTTTTAAAACTGGTCTAGTATTTCACAATTGTTGTCATTTACAGTGAAAAATGTCAGTTGGTCATTTTTTTCAAAAACTGTTTTTTTTTCAGAAAGTTGCAATAAAAGTTATATTATTGGATTGGAAATAACTTAACAAAGAAAATGAGTCATATATTATTTAATATTCTAATACACCCGCACTATATAGCCTAGTTTAAAATATCTCGTTATATTCAACGATATATCACTGTAACGATTGCAACGTTAAGAGAGTAAGCAAAGCAATGCGAAAGATTTAAGATGTGTGCGTTATTTTCACATTTTAGGGGTATTAGAATAGAAATAGACCATCGTTTACGGTGAATTATCTTATAATATATCACGGCTTGTCGTTCAATTGTAAATAATAATTTCAATTGAACTCCAATGTTTAACATTTATATCAGCAGAGCGTCTTTATGCTCATGTTGGCCGCTTGTTGAGTATTTTGTGGAATATATCTTCTCCATCATATAGCTAATCAATCAGGGATGTATTTTTCTTTGAAAAAAAAGAACCACGGTGGTGACTGACTGCTAGATCGTCAGCTTCGCATGCGAGATGTCGTGGCTTCGATTTCCAGCCCGGTCACACCAACATCTTCATAAACACTGTTTTAGTATCTCCCTTTGCTTGACGTTCAGTATATACATGGACTGGTCGGTCCGGTGTCAGTATAATTATAGTCAGCGGGGTGTCATACCGTGTGCCGACAGTATGGTTTTCCATTGTTGTAGCACCACTATAACGTTGAGCACTGAGCTGCTACATGTAGTGGTATGACTAAACTATTCTTAAAATCCACGTTAAACTCGATACATATATTTCTCATATCTACAAATTTAATCAGTTTAACTTGCATATCAGCATGTCATGACATTGCATTGTTAAAACGTATGTGATACATTTATTCTAGAGTATATCCATTATATATAATAGGTATTAAAAGGTTCACATGCGGTTGACGTCCGCGAACAATCTTGCACCTTTCCCCAAATCGGACCAGATACAGCCTGATCTGGAACAACCATTACCGGAAATTTCCGTTGATTTCCATCACCGAATACGGAATTCAAAAATAAGCTATTTTTTGGAGGAAAGTTGTCGCAGATTACTGTCGATATTTATTTATTTGGGGAATTAGTCACGAATATGATTAGTATCAATAAATGTGGGTCTTTTTATTTATATCGAAAATGGTACTGTACTTTAATTCGCTCACGCAAATCGTGTTCTTCCAGTGTATACTTAAATACTCACGTGCTGTGGCTATGAGCTTGCAAAAAACATTACATATTGTAAACATTGAAATTAGTTGAACTTCACGGTGTATTGAAAATAAACTCGGAATGAGTTCTCCAGGTGTGATGATAATAGGTAAAATTCATTATTGTAAGTTCGGAATGGGTTCTCCAGGTGGGACGATAATAGATAACATTCACTATTGTAAGTTCAGAATGTGTTCTCCAGGTGTGACGATATTGGGTAAAAATCATTATTGTAAGCTCGGAATGACTTCTCCAGTGGTGACGATAATAGGTCAAATTCATTTAAATTCTGAATGTGTTCTCCAGGTGTGACGATAGTGGATACAATTCATCATTGTAAGTTCGGTATATAATCTCCAGGTGTGACGTTATTGGGTAAAATTCATTATTGTAAGATAGGAATGTGTTCTGTAGGAGTGATGATAGTGTGTAAAATTCATTAGTGTAAGTTCGGAATGTGTTCTCTAGGAGTGACGATAGTGTGTAAAATTCAGTATTGTAAGTTCGGAATGTTTTCTCTAGGAGTCATGATAGTGGGTAAAAATCAATATTGTAAGTTCGGAATGTGTTCTCTATGAGTGACGGTAGTGTGTAAAATGCACTATTGTAAGTTCGGAATGTGTTCTCTAGGAGTGATGATAGTGTGTAAAATGCATTATTATAAGTTCGGCGTGTGTTCTCTAGGTGTGACGATAGTGTGTACAATTCATTATTATAAGTTCGGAATGTGTTCTCTAGGAGTGACGATAGTGTGTACAATTCATTATTATAAGTTCGGAATGTGTTCTCTAGGAGTGACGATAGTGTGTACAATTCATTATTATAAGTTCGGAGTGTGTTCTCTATGAGTGACGGTAGTGTGTAAAATGCACTATTGTAAGTTCGGAATGTGTTCTCTAGGAGTGATGATAGTGGGTAAAAGTCATTATTATAAGTTCGGAATGTGTTCTCTAGGAGTGACGATAGTGTGTACAATTCATTATTATAAGTTCGGAGTGTGTTCTCTAGCTGTGACGATAGTGTGTAAAATGCATTATTGTAAGTTCGGAATGTGTTCTCTAGGAGTCATGATAGTGGGTAAAAATCAATATTGTAAGTTCGGAATGTGTTCTCCAGGAGTCATGATAGTGGGTAAAAATCAATATTGTAGGTTCGGAGTGTGTTCTCTAGCTGTGACGATAGTGTGTAAAATGCATTATTGTAGGTTCGGAGTGTGTTCTCTAGGTGTGACGAAAGTGGGTAACATTCATTATTATAAGTTCGGAATGTGTTTTCCAGGTGTAGCGATAATAGGTAAAATGCATTATGGTGTAACGATAATAGTTAAATTCATTATTGTAAGTTAGAAATGTGTTCATCAGGTGTGATGATAGACGGTATAATTCATTATTGTAAGTTCTGAATGTGTTTTCTAGGTGTGACGATAATAGGTCAAATTCATTATTGTAAGGGACCAGGCAATATTTATTGGGGTGTTGGGATCGGTGCAAAATGGCATGGGACAGGTTTTTGTTTGTCGCGACAAACCATGGACGATACGGTTTGTTTCGCTAGCTTGCCATGGGACGTACACTTGTTTTAAAGGCAAACATCATTTGCATAAACATTTTCCCTGCAATGTTCTGGTGATGTTTTTCAAAATAAATAATGGACTGAAATTATGAAATAGAACAATGGTGCGCCGTTTGTAAAAAAATATAAAATATTTAGCTTGGAAACATATTTTTTTCACTATTTAACATGGACTGCACCGTATTTAAATAAATTGACACGATTTAAATAAATCAACACTATTTAAATAAATGCTCTCGATTTAAAGTGTATCCTTACGATTAAGATTATATCATCACGATTTAACTAATTGGTTTTGATTTAAATAATTGTTTATGAATTCTAAATAAATGGATCTTCGTTTTACTAAATGTGCAACAACTGAATTAAATTCACTATATTTAAATAAATCGGCACAATTTAAATAAACTGACACTATTTAAATAAATCCTCTCAAAATTAAAATCTGTTATTTCTGCATTACTCTCATTTTCATGGAGATGTCGAGCGCTGTCATTTTGCATTACTCCCATTTTTACGGAGATGTCGAACGCTGTCATTTTTTAATTACTTCAATTTTAAAGGAGATATTGAGTACTGTTGAGCGCAGCCACTTCTGCATTATTCTCATTTTCATTGAGATGCCGAACTCTGTCATTTCTGCATTACTCTCATTTTATGGAGATGTCGAGCGCTGTCATTTCTGCATTACTCTCATTTTCATGAAGATGTCGAGCACTGTAATTTCTGCATTTCTCCAATTTTTATTGAGATATCGACGCTGTCACTTTTACGTTACTCTCATTTTCATGGAGATGTCGAGCACTGTCATTTCTGCATTACTCTCATGTTCATGGAGATATCGAGCGCTGTTGAGTACTGTCATTGCTATAATTTTCAGGGAGTTGTCGAGAGTTATCTTTTCTGCATTACTCAATGTGATGGAGATGTCGAGTGTAGTCGTTTCTGCATTACTCCCATTTTTATGAAGATGTCGAACGCTGTCATTTTTGCATTACTCCCATGTTCATGGAGATGTCGAGCACTGTCATTTCTGCATTACTCCAGTTTTATGAAGATGTCGAATGCTGTCATTTTTGCATTACTCCCATTTTCATGGAGATGTCGAGCGCTGTCATTTCTGCATTACTCCCATTTTCATGGAGATGTTGAGCACTGTCATTTCTGCATTACTCCCACTTTCGTGGACATGTCACTAACTGTAGCAGTCCAATAGGCACCAATGGTGCCTGGATATCTTAGAATCAGCACCAGACCGTAGACAAACCAACAAACGTATATATTCACACATCTACCTATTGAGGTTAATAGCCTTAATACACAACAAACCAAATTTCCAATAATTGTCTAAAAATAGAAAATATACATGTCAGACAATCCAGTACACTAAAAATTGTAAACTACAACTAAATGTATATTGTCATCATACATGCTTATTTTAATAGAGACCGGGACTAGAGATAGCACCTTTTACTTACGCATAAACTACTTTATCTTAATTCATAAACGTTCTATAAAAGAATAAATAGGTTCGATTTCTGTAAACAACACGTTTCACGTCCATATTGGAAAATGCATTGTACTTACTCATTATTCAATACATTCGTCCTTTTATGTTTCGTCCTAAATGAACATTTAATAAAAAAATAAATAAAAAAAAATAATGATATGCGGTATTTATATTACGTTCTCATTTAATTTATTATTTAATGCAACCTAATTAACAAATTGATATTAGCTGTTTAAATAGTGGTCTCCTGCAAAACGTGTGTGATCGTTGTTTGTGTATGCTTATATATGATTTGCCATTTGTGACTATTTGAAAACTACTTGTTGCAAATTGTATATACTTATGCATTTCACCTGTGTGAAACTGAGTAATTAATAAATAAAGATGATTTGATTTGATTTGAGGTCATACTGATCATATTATTTTGCACTTGGGATACAATTTTAATTATTCTGGTCTTAAATGTTGGAATTATCATAGTGTTTGGTATTGAAAAATGTTCTTGCAATGAAGACAATAGAATAAATGTTTAAAAATAAGGTTCCACGAAACAAATTACACTTGGCTAAATTACTTGTTCAAGTGGTACGTCCTTTGACATAAAATACAAATTTCACTTTTAATAGTAGTAATTAACTGGAAATAATAAAATTCTGTATAAAGTCTAAGTTTTGCGATGCTGTTTTGGCTAACAGAGTCTTCAGATACAGCAGATCAGAATAAAAAAAGTTTGTCGTGATGTTCTGTGAATAAAGAAACGGCAAATCTGAATTTAAAAAATTGTGGTGATGTTACGGCCTGCAATAAAATAAAATAATCGGATTGGTAAAATTTGTCGCAATGTTGTGGCGAACAAAAAAACATGCAAGTAAGTTTGTGGTGATGTTATGGTGTATGTTGCAAATAAATAAATGTTTCTGGCGAATGTATAGCTCATTGGCGAGTTTGCGGCAAATTCGACAAAGATTACCATAATATTTGCGGCAACATCACCGCTAGTGGCGAACAATGGCGAACAATTAAGAATTATTATGGTGAACAAAATTGTTCGCTGCAAGCTTGCAGCAAACCTCATTTGGTAAGGAGGGTGCTTATGGACCAGGAAATATTTATCTGGGCATTGGGAATGGTGCAAAATGGAATGGGACAGGTACTTTTGTTGTCGCGACAAACCATGGGACGATACCTTTTTTTTCGTTTGCTTGCCACGGGTCGTACTTTTATATTTTTATTTGCACCGGTCACAACTCCCCGATAAATATTGCCTGGTCCCTTAGTTCGGCATGTGTTCTCCAGGTGTGACGATAATTGGTCAAATTCATTATCGTAAGTTCGGAATGTATTTTCCAGGTGTGACGATAATAGGTAACAACTTTGAAAATGGTGTCCAGGTAACATTTGGCGCCACAATGACGGTCACATATAACAACGCAGAGAAAGAGCAAGTGGACGCACTCACGACCGTGTCAATGTTCTGCTATCAACCGTTCAAATACGAGTGCAGAAATACAAAGGTACTTAGTTTATTCAAGTCGATTAATCACTTCTCTAACCAGAGTTGTCGTTCCTTGCATCAATATACACCTCTGTCAATGTATCATCAAAATAAAATAATCTTGTAAAATGATAAAACTGAAAGATATTTTTCTGACTTAACTTTATATGAAATGTTTAACTTGAAGAAAAAAAATGGATCGTGTAATTCGATAGTTTAGTGAATAAATAGTTATTTTTGCTCAGAATTATATTGCGGTAGAATAAAGTTTATACCTTGGTGAATCACTCCGCTGTCAAAGCATTTACACCAGAATTACGTTTCCCATAGGGTAACAGTGTAGCGTCTGTGCTTACTAGCACTTCCAAAAATCTCACAGCTCTAAACAGCCTATCGAAAATTAAAGTATTAACCTCAATAGTGGTGTCAGGTCACAGTGTTAATTTCTGTTCGCCATTTTTAGCTATGGTCATTTGACAAATTATCATGTGATCGCAGACTACTTTCTGAGACATTGACATAGGTCAATATAGTAGCGTTGTCTGACGTCATAAAGAAAAAAGAGACAATATGGCAAAAAGCGATGCTTTCTATTTAATACATACAACTAGTAAACTATAAAGAAAATGTTGAAAATCTACATGATAAAAATAGTATTATGTTAGTGCCTGACACAATATTCTTTATTCAACAGTCACGTGTGATTCATGAAGGTACATATTAACACCATTATCATGGTACATATTAACACCATCTGAGTTTGAATAGACTGCTTCGGCAATGATTCATATCTGTGAATGAGTCCATTGTTTTCTGTGTTGCAGCTTTTGTCTGGGAAAACATACTTCAACTGGAAAGGTGGATTCAATGACGTTGAGAGACGATTTATTGGTGCTGGGGACCCGGAGGCCAGACAGTGTAATTGCGGAAACCAGGGAAATTGCGGAGGTAACGAGACCGAGGCGACCCTAAAGGCACTGAGAAGGTAATATATATGATCACTTAATGTGGGATTAAGAACATTGACGGGATCATCTGATAGATTGTTTATAAATATTTAAAAATAAAGGTTGAGTCGTGATGTTAGCTGTAATTATGATTTATGTATGCTTTGTATCGTTTGCTAATTTCTATGAATGATGACATTCCCTTAAAATGGGATGTACTTTTATTTACACTGTCTTTTTAGTTTAACCGTTAAGACAAACAAATAGCGAGGTTGTGTTCACATAAAATCGATTTAAGCTAATCAGTAGGCCGATTTTCCTACTGACCGTACCAAGTCGGCAACCCTGTCTTCACCATTTTTTGTGTATTTTCATGTTCATTTATGACTATTAAATTCTCCCATTTGAATTAATTTGTGGTACATTGCAGGCCATTATTTTTTTCTCAGTTAAGGTTTTGTTTTAAAACGACATTGTTATAGTGAACATTAACCTTCTGACGGACCTCATAGACATAATGATGTGTTGTATTAAATTGAAATTGGGTTTACATTGCCATTTACATTGTCAATTACTTTATATGTGTATTTAGCTAATTTAAGCTACACACTATTATAAAGTTCTGTTGGAGAAGTGGAACCAGGTTTGGTTTAAACATATTTTATTTTTCAAAAGTTTATAACATAACATATGCAATTGTACAAAATATATAATAGGATTAAAATGATAAAAGGTACGTATAGAGTTATTTACCTTAGGATAACAATTTGTAATTCACATAATAATGAAGGTTTGTTATAGTTGCTCATTTTAAAACTAAATACACATATTAGTAGCAAAACCAGGTTTAAATGGAGTATATTTTTTTTTATTTCCTTCTTTAAATGAAATAAACATTCTCAGTTCTATCTACTTTATTTTCTGCACCTTCAAGGCCTTGTAATTGTGATGCTGGGGATGCAGAGGATAGGGTGGACGCCGGTGTCTTCAACAACTCAAATAAACTCCCTATTGAAAAGCTCAACTTCTTAGATGCCGGTCTGGCATATGCGCATGGCTTTGTGACACTTGGAAAACTCTATTGCTCAGAAAAAGACTTTGGTATGTTGGTCCCAAAAATGGTCGCATATAGCATAAACAACCAGTAGGTTAATAAATAATGAATAATACAACTGTAGTAAATAATTCAATGTGATTCAAAATTGATATGTGCTGTTAAAACTGTTTCCACTTTGGCACATGTGCAACTACTGGAATACAAAAGGACCAGTGTGTTTTTGTTTCCACGAATGAGCTCGGATCTATCTCGAGTTTAGCTTTAAAACATATAAATATTACATGTTTTACATTACTTTGTTTAAATTTCTCAGCTAGAATCTAGAAATACACGGGCTATTGTAATGACTGCCACACTGGGATACAATTACATTCAAATTAATAGCAGGATTTAAGTACCTTAAATGCAGAGTATTATTGTGTCGCCTGCGTCCGTCGTCCGTCGTCCGTCGTCGTCGTGGTCCGACGTCGTCCGTCACACTAATACTTGCAACCTAACATTGACCATAACTTGAAAAGTATTTGATCTATGTTCCTAAAACTTCACTCAAATTGTTATCTTACCTCAAGGAATGTCGCTACACATGTCCAATAACTCTGACTTTCATTTGACAGA
The DNA here is from genome assembly GCA_037043455.1 of Cyrtodaria siliqua. NCBI lineage: Eukaryota > Metazoa > Mollusca > Bivalvia > Adapedonta > Hiatellidae > Cyrtodaria > Cyrtodaria siliqua. The sequence continues at coordinate 124,147 of JAWPHD010004091.1, forward strand.
GTTATACCCGTTTTCATAAAATGTTAACCTGCAACCTTACCAAGCTCATGACTGGCTATAATAGGCTGTAAGCTAGTAGGTGAAACCCTCAATCCCCAGGGGAAGTTATGTACACACCATTTTTCTGAAAGCCCATTATGTATAGAGCATTTTGGAACATGTATGCCATCTGGCGACTGGGGCTTTATCGTGTTACTGGGTGTAGAATACGTTACTTATAAAAATAACAATTAATGTTACTGCATTTTGAAGGCTAAACATATATGGAAGAAAGGGTTGTATATTAAATTGTCTTCATTATTCATGCCTATTATATATATACAAACATTCGTGTCTCTTACTTTTTATACCTTGGATACCTGCATTACTAAGCCTACGTTACCGTAATTTACGTTACCTTGTTGTATTTAGTTTATTAACGTAAGACATTTAGAACATTAACGATGTTACATCCAAAAATTATTCTAAACCTTACAGAAATCACAGACATACATTCCCAAAATGTTAGTAATGTTGGGTGCATGTAATGTCAGTTACATTGTGTGTTTTTAAATCGTTTTCTATTTTCCGCATCATGTTAAAAGAAATAAGAACAAATCATCCAATACATTATTAAAGTTACATTGCAACATTCCTGTAGACATAATTGATTGTAACAACTCATTTTGAACATTATTTATGCTTTTAAAACTACAAAATTTCGTTTCACTTAATGTTTATACCTTTGATACCTGCATTATTCGGCCTACGATACCGTAATTGACCTTACCTTGTTGAATGAAGGCGTTTGGTTTAAGAAATTAAGAAAATAAGTATTTTATATCCGAAAATTATTTTAAACATCTTAGTTATAAAAGACATACATATCCATGATGTGAACAATGTTTGGTTCTTGTATTGTCCGTTACATTGTTTCTTTTTAAAATAATTAATAATATTTTTCTAAATAATTCAGCCAATTAGCTTCTAACATTCCTCTAAACATCATCGAAGGTAACAACAATGTTTGTGAAAGAGGGACACTGAATCTCCTGTTTTGGAGAAGTTCATTTGACCGGGGGATGTGTTGTGCCAATATTCAGGGTGTCATTACATATACTGGAATGTGTATGTTCCAATGGTCATACTCAACGAACATTGGACATAGGCGTTAGAGTGAAGATAAATGCATGTCAAGGTCATGTTCCTTTGTGTCTGTCTTTGATAAGAGTTAGTATTATTAGTGTTGTGTTGTCTAAATACTAGTTATCAGAATAACGCAAGATTAACTTACATCAGATGGGACAAAATATTATTATTCTTTGGGCTTTGTCTTAAACGCAGGATACATTTTAATAAAGGGAAGACGCCGTAACTAGTAAAAAAGAATTGTCAATAACGGATAAGCTCCAAGTTGTTTATTGTGCAATTAATATTTTGTGATTTATGAGCCATTTTAAAATATTTATTTATTTTATATTTATTTTATTTTTAGACATTATAATTATTTATTTACTTATACTAATGAATTATATTACATTTTTATTTAAAACAAATCATATTTAAAAGTACAATACTAGCACTTTTATTTCTGGGAACGTCCAATATTACATGTAACTTTAACTGGTAGCGTAATGTTCGTGTCTATTTTATATATCGTATCATCTATATATACACACACATTTTATTTATTTATTCATTATTTTATATATTGATTTAATGAATAACATTTTATTATTAAAATAGTCACTGTTTCAAAAAAGAACTAGAGCATTTATTTCTGGAAACATCCAATATGTATGACAAATAAGTTTAAATGGTAACGTAAATTTCGTGTTAATGTCACGTAACGTAAACTACATTGTCTTTTGGTAATTTGTTGTCTACGTTACATTTTGGATTTTAACATGTTTGATAAATAATATAAAACATATACATACCTTTTTTTTGCATGTAAACAATTTTTGAGTATTACATTTTTTTCAAAACATGATAATGGTAACGTATTTCAAATGGATTTCACGCCCTTATGTCCCCACTCTCATTTGGCAAGCATACCTCATCTGAAGCTAATGCATACCCTTTCAGGAAAATATTCCCTTCAAAATTCTCCCAGAGTGAGGATTGCCTCTTTTGGTAACTTACGGTCTAGTTATTATTAACTGTATTTATGATAATTTGGTAACAAACAGGGTGTAACGTAAACTAGAGTATATTTTCATATTTGCCTTATGTTGAAAAAGCTGTCAAAATTAAAAAAATCATAAATAACATAAATATAGGTAGTATTTGTCGTTCATATTCCCAGGTTTTACTCATACTCAAATTTGCTGAAGGTGTTTTCGAATTGTTATGGTAACGTAATTGTGAAGTGCGTTACACACAAACGCCCCAACTCTCAGATGGCACACACGTCTCATTGTGAACTTTTAGAAAATCATACCCTAAAAAATTCCCCTAGGTGGGGGATGGGTCTATAGCCAGCTCTAATTGCACAAAATAATCACGAGTAGAGCGTATTGGTCGTACACAGCTCTTTTAAGCACGTGTCATTCACACGCTAATCCATTGTTCAGTTGAAACAAATTCACAATGTCCATGATATATTCAGGTAACACGGAAAAGCGTGCAATTTTAAGTGGCCGCTAGAGGGCGTCCGGAAGGGCCGTTTAATAAGTTTAGTTTTGTACTAATGCATATAAAAGTATAGGCCTATCTCTTTAAAGGGAACAGTTGTATAGGGGTCCTTTCGTATAGATGTTAATACTGCGCATGTTGCCACGTGTGTCATGGAAAGAACGTGGGAAATAATGGTTTGGGCGTAAGTTTGCTATAAAGTGCATTATTGTTCAGTCGTGGCTGGAATTGATTGAAATTTGCTTTGTTTGGAGCAGAATTTGGACAGGGCGAAATTCACAGGCAATATGTGGTCAGTATTTATTTTATGAACTTTTATCGTACATTTGTATTCAGTGGGCATCTTGGTTGACTGTCCCCGTACCTGTGCAACATCGCCAGGTTATAGTATCAACAACCCCCGGGACACAAGGTGGGCCCGTTATCACTCCTCACTGGAGGAACTACAGCCACAACCTCGGTGGAGGTTAATTATCAAATATATCGCGTCATCAACCCTTATAGAAGGCGTTTGATGATAATCACCCATTGGATTCGCAAAGCATCATCTTCATGAGCTCTCGCGCATCACATTCGTCGCGCTAAACCATAATTCTTGTGCACATCAACATTGTTATGACTTTAACAACACTTTAGTCTCGTATATAGTCAGTCGACACATTCAGTATTTGTGATAATACTAAGAACGTCTTAAACGCTCACGAGAACATTCTTTTCATATTTCATCTGTGTTATCGCTTGTTTTTCTTGATAATTGTATATATATTTGACATATTTTAAAAGTTGCATTAAACTTATGTAAATGCATTCACCGTCATTGATTCTTTCCTGAGTTAGCCCCATCCACTAGGGTCATCTTGCGACATTAGGACTATAAGCACATGGCAGGCGACACAAGTGTTCCGTGGAACATCCTTCTAGTTTAGTTTACAATCGCTAAAATCGTTGGAAAAATAATGTACTTGCTTCAAACTTTCAATTCAACGAGACACTGAAATAATACTGTGTACAAGATATACTGACATTTTGGACTTTACGGGCTTGACCCCTACGTTCATTTATTCGTTACGTCATAAAGATGTTCGACTGTTATTGATGTATGTTTAATCAAATATTGTGTCTATGGCAGTAGTTTCTTGATTTTACGACGAAAATCGTATTCTTTCCAAGGTGCAACAAAAGCTTGATAAACTTTTTTCCATCAGTATAAGAGAGGCTGAAACCCCCCTTTTGGTACGAAGTATTCAGGGAGTTTTAGGCGGTATTCAGTACGCACGAGCCTGGTACGCAGTATTCGCACAACACACTATTTAGTATTTAGTACTCATAAAATGTATTTTTAAAACCAAATATGTACAAAAAAATCATAAAATGTAAATAAAGGTCTAATTTTGATAATCGGGCCTTCATTCATCTAGCAGATCCCGGCTCTTAGGTGTTTTAGGTCATCATTCAAATTAGTTATTGCCCTTTGTAATTTTATACTTAGAATTTTTGACCGGAGCTAAATAGTATTCAGTACTCGGTCTCTAAAATAAGGAGTATTCAGTACTCAGGGGTGAGGGGGATACATCCTCATATAACTATAACCAAGTGCTTAGATATTCAACTTTGCTAATAAATGCCAACGAATATACAATAAGGTTTCGTACACATAAACCAGTTAACACGATGTCCATATTCTCTCTCAGACATCAATGAATGTACTACTGGATTCCATGACTGTCATGCCAACGCCAAATGTATTAACAAGCCAGGGTATTTCGACTGCGAGTGCCGCCGGGGATATAGAGGACTGGGCCGTGTGGATGGTGCATGGGCAAACGGCCGCAACTGTTACGGTAACGAGTAGTCTTAAATTTACGATGGTTTTTATAACTGCTTATGGCTAAGTGATTGTGTTTAATGTAGCACGCACTAGTTACACTATTTGTTAAAATAAATAGCGACCCAGTCAAATGATATACAAACAATATATGCCGAATAAACTGTATTCCGCGAGTATCAAGACGGTCGGATTCCAGTCTAAATCAGTCTCACAGAAACCAACGATACACGCAAACGAATAAAATCGCAAATACTTGATCATTGGAAAACAGGTGATGATGATTATGATGTTTTTATAAAGAGGTATAGAGGTTTACCACCACTAATTACATCTAATCATCCGAGGTGTAGTCGAATGTAGTTCCTATAATAAAATGCAATCCCTCCTTATTTGATGGAAAGTATTATACTATAAGTAACTGCCCAATTCTGTTCGATTCCATGGTTCTATGTTAATAGGTTTTACTGGACCACTGACGAACATTTTCGAAATTTCGACTCTATGCTTACAATTTATGAGCAACCATCACTGAAAACAGCTGTATCTTTGACCTGTGTAGTAAACAAACAAGAACTTTCTTACATGTCTTGTGACCCCACCTTTTCCGGTGATTTTCAAGCGAAAAAATAGTTTTCTATATGAAAATTACACTCCTGCATTATCCATACTTGTGTTGAAGCTGGAGCAAATTATTAATATGTGACACCTTAACATTGGTGTCTAGGGGGCAAACAATTTGTGGTTTGATACCTAGATGAAATTTCTTTTTTTGAAACATCCGTCATTGCGCATGCGTATATTTAACACTATATTATCATATAATTCCATTGTTTTGTATATGACGATGAATGCGTTATTATACAATTCCATTATATGACGATGAATGCTTTTTCATACAATCCATTATTTTGTATATGACAATGAATGCTTTATCATACAATTCCATTCTTTTGTATATGGTGATGAATGCTTTATCATACACTTCCATTATTTTGTATATGACGATGAATGCTTGATAGTACAATTCCATTATTTTGTATATGACGATGAATGATTTATCATACAATTCCATTATTTTGTATATGACAATGATAAATGCTTTATCATACAATTCCAATATTTTGTATATGACGATGAATGTTTTATCATACAATTCCATACATTTATATATGACGATGAATGCTTTATCATACTTTTCCATTATTTTGTATATGACAATGAATGCTTTATGATACAATTCCATTTTTTGTTTTATATGACGATGAATGCTTCTCTTTGTCCATTTCATCACTAAAGTTGATCGACGAGGAAACCGACAAAATTTTCATTCGTACAGATCCCTTGTATAACACTGCTTCCATAGTCCAAAGCTACACACAACATGTTCTCCGACCCCATATTGACAAGGAGTCTGATCACGTCAGGCATTTTCTAAAACTACTATATATTAATAAAGGTATTGATTTCATTGACATGCCTAGTAATTTTCGAGATACTCATGTAGTTAATTATATCCCAAAATATTTCAAAAATTCCAAAAGTCCTGTAATTTGTAAGTATAAAAAGCCTTTTAGAAATATTATTTTCAACTACAACAAAATAGTTTCTGACCTTCATATAGTACATAATACTCCTAAGGAATGTGAATGCTACATATCAAAATTTTGCTATGCTACTGCAGGTCATGTCATCACTGGTAATTTTAATATAATTGTTGATAAACATTTGTTTTCGAAAGGTCCTAATTATAGTTACCTTTAACTATTGATTTTATTGCCTGTCGTGCCCAGATCGCCCACTCTATTGAAGATTTTAGTATAAATGGTGTCATAGAGAACATGCGGACCCAAACTCGCTCTCTACTTGGAAAAAGTCAATTCGTAATATTATAGATACACGTATTAACTTTTATAATGCTAACCCCTCTTTACTTCCTCCGATACCTAGGTTTTCCTTTCGTAATTTAAAATCGGGAATTCAGGAATTTCATAATAAATTTGTTTTAGTTGCTGCAGATAAAGTAGCTAATAATGTAATTATTGTTTGACGCCTACATTACGTCAATGTTTTATCCCTGGAACTCGGCATCACCAATTCGTATACTCCAGTTAATTCTACTGAGGATGATGTTGTTTCCGCACATATCACTCGATGCACTACTTTCAAGGCTGGAGTAAACGATAAGCATAATAAACTGTCTACTATATACTGGATTCCTAAATTACATAAAAAAAACGTATGAGGCTCGCTTTATTTCGAATTCTAGTACAACAAACATCTCCAAACTTTTAACTTCTTGTCTTACTGCCGTTAAAGATCACGTTAAACTATATTGTGATAACACTTATGAAAACTCTGGGATTAATTTATTTTGGTCTATAAGAAATTCAGGAGACGTTCTTGATAAAATTTTCCATAAGGGTCAAGTTTCATCAATAAGCACTTATGACTTCTCTAACTATATACAACCTTACCACATCACCTTAATAAAGACAAGCTAATTTCTCTTATTCAATATTGAATATGACGATGAATGCTTTATCATACATTTCCATTATTTGGTATATGACAATGAATGCTTTATCATACAATTCCATTATTTTGTATATGTCAATGAATGCTATATCATACAATTCCATTATTTTGTATATGCCAATGAATGCTATATCATACATTTCCATTATTTTGTATATGACAATGAATGCTTTATCATACAATTCCATTCTTTTGTATATAACATGTATAATGGTGAATACTTTATCATACAATTCCATTATTTTGTATATGTCAATGAATGCTATATCATACAATTCCATTATTTTGTATATGACAATGAAAGGTTTATCATACAATTCCATTATTGTGTAAATGACGATGCATGTTTTATCATACTATTCCATTTTTTGTTTTATATGACGATGAATGCTTTATCATACAATTCCATCAATATTGTATATGACGATAAATGATAAATCACGACACCCTAGAAGTCAGGTTGTGAACAGTTCTTAAATTACTTTTATATTTGGAAAGAAGATCAGGGTTACGATAATAACATTTTGCAAAGGTTTTACGAATTTATGATAGCGGTAGCCCTGATGGAGTAGCGTTTTAGTTAGAAAAAGATTACGAATATTAATGTCCTCAACTCGAGTACAAGCTCTAAAAAAACCGAATAAGTTGAGACACATAAGAAGTTGCTCGGGGAACATCCCCATCTAAATGGGAATAATTAACAATATCAAAAAAAAGATCATCTCTCTTGTCATAGATGTTGCTAATTATTTCACCATTTTCAATAGAGAGATGTAAATCGAGAAAAGAAGCGAAGCCTAGTTGTGCATGTCGTCACCATATTCCGGTTGAATTATTTTTGTATGAGTTATGGCCCTTAAAGGTTTTAATCCACCAACTTTGTCCGGATTATTTCTCCTCAACCCCTGAGGTTTAAACATAACTTTAGCTGTTTGACAGATTTTCGAAGATGCAATAACTATTGACAACGGAAACAAACAACCAACAATGCATCAATAAACATGGCCAACGTTGTGTCATTAAATTTAAATAAAACAGCTGATTAAAGAAGATTTCTCGCGAAGTACACGCTGTCATGAAAGGTAATCATACTGATACATTTGCGATAGATACATGCTTAATTCCCCTTCAATCTAGGACTAACTAATAAATAAAAACAACCAACTGACGATCAAATGTAACAACATGTGACAATTTAGAAAATGCATACAACGTAAACAAACCCAAGGTTCATCAGTATCAAGCCTAGTAGTGCATTGTGCATGTTGTCACCATGTTCCGATTGCATGATTTGTGTAAGAGTTATGGCCCTTTAAATGTGCTATTTCACAATATGTGTACGGACTAGTTCTCCTGAACCCCTGGCCGGATTTCAGCGAAACCTTGCAAGGATGATCAGTTTATACGTGTCATCACCGTGGTCCTGTTGAACGATTTCTTAGCAGTGTTTTGGTCCTTTAAAGCTGTAACTACACAAACTTTGTCCAGACTAGTTCTCCTAAACCCCTGGCCGGATTTCAGAGAAACGTTGCAGGTATGATCAGTGCCTAGATGGGTTTATCATCACAGTGTTCCTGTTGAAATGTTTTTGGCGCAGTAATGGCTCTTTAAAGGTTTTAGTACATAAACTTTGTCTGGAATAGTTATGCAGAACGCCTGGCCTCATTTCAACGAAATGCACCCAGCATGATCAGTATAAAGCCTAGTTGTGCATGTCGTCGCAGTGTTCCGGTTGAACTATTTTTGGCGGAGTTATGGTCCTTTAAATGTTTTAATGCACTAACTTTGTACAGATTAGTTCTCCTGAACCCCTGGATGGATTTCAACGAATCTTGGCAGGGATGAACCAAGCCTAGTTGAGCTTTTCGTTGCCATGTTCCGGTTTATTGATTTTTGACAGAGTTATGACCCCTTGTACACAAACTTTAACCGGACTAGTTTTCCCGACTCTCTGGCTGGATTTCAATGAAACATGGCAGGAATATTCAGTACCAAGCTTAGTTGAACATATCGTTGTCATTTTCTGGTTGAATGATATTTGATGGTGTTGTAGCTCTTTAAAAAGTTTTAATACACAAACTTTGTCACGTACTAGTTCTCCTCAACCACTGTTCAACTTTCAACGAAACTTGGTTGCGTATATCATTTTCTTGTTTCGTTTAAATAATTTTCGCTGGCGTTATGGCTCTTTAAAGGTGTTAATACATACGTTTAGTCCCGACTACTCCTGATCCCCTGCCTGGATTTCTATGAAATTTGGTAGGGACGACCATTTCAGGCCTAGTTGCACATACGTGTATCTTCGTCGTGTTCCAGTTGAATGATTTTTGGCGGATTTATTGTCCTTTTTCCTGTAGGGAAGACATGTGTTTTTATTAAAAGCAACTCCTAGCTCTTATCTATTATGGTTGTTTAGGGACTCGAGGCACAGCATGTATATAAATCGGCTTTAGACCGTCTGCATAAAGGGGCCTCCTCTACAGGCGGTGAAAACCTATTTCAACAATAGTTGTGCCTTTAGTCCCTAAATAACCATACCAATTTAGAACTAGGGCATCTTGTTTAAATTGTCAGCATGGGTCAAGGGCTTAAGTTTCTGTTGTGGGCGTTGCTGTTTTGTGAGCGTTTATTTGCAATGTTTTAAAAGAAGTACTGGTGGGAAATTTATGTCGACAACCCTTGATATAAAAGCCATTTTAGACAGTAGAGCATCCATAGGCCCTCTTGAGCCTTTTGTTTTTATATGACGATGAATGCTTTATCATACAATTCCTTTATTTTTTGTATATGACGATGCATGCTTTATCATATAATTCCATTATGTTGTATATAAAGATGAATGGTTCATCATACAATTCTATTATTTTGTATATGAAGATGAATGCTTTATCATACAATTCCATTATTTTCTATATGACTTTATGACGAAGAATGCTTTATCATACAATTTCATTATTTTGTATATGAAGATGAGTGCTTTATCATACAATTCCATTATTTTGTATATGACGATGAATGCTTTATCATACAATTTCTTTATTTTGTATATGACAATGAAATTTTCATCATACAATTCATAAGTAGTTTTGTATATGAAGATGAACGCTTTCATCATACAAGTATATTCTGTTTTATCATGCAGACGTGCATTTTTCTGCCCAATAAAGGAAAATATGGATAATCTACATGATAGCTCGGCACGAAAACGAAGAATGGCGAAGCCCTAGAATGGCTCGGCAGAGCCTCGCCATTCTTCGTTTTCTACGCCTCGTCTAATAAACTTGATAGTAAAAGGCACTGACATAATATTCTCTATATAGATGACGACGAATGCTTCATTATGCCATTCTGTTAATCTGTCTATGACGGTGAATGCTTTATCATACAATTATTTTCTGTTGTAGATGACGATGAATGCGCGAGAGATATGTGCCCGTGGAATTCAAACTGCACAAATCTGCCAGGTTCTTTTAAATGCACGTGTAAATCAGGATTTATACAAACAGGCAAACGTTCGTGTGTAGGTACGTCTGGGTGGAGAAAACTCCGCTCTAAAATTATTTATGTATTGTTTTTCACCAGAAATCTTGTCAACACATTACTTTATATGGTTAATACGTGAAATGAGTAGGTCCAGTACAATTACCAAACCTAACATGACACTACAAACAGCACTGTGGAACCCATACCAAATAGCTTAACATGGAATAATACTTCAAACATGAGAAAATGGTCATATAGAAATCACAGCACCCAAACGCAATGGCAAGGTAGATCCGCACTGTACCACAAGCAAAGAGCAAATTAACTATGCAATGAAAAGGACAATACACACCGTAAAGAGTGGTGAAGACAGGGTTACCGACTTGGGTCAGTAGGCAATATGGCCCACTGGTTAGTTTAAATCGATTTTAAGTGTACACAACCTCGCTAGTATCCTGTCTTCATCGCTCAGATTGTCAAGACAGTGTAAACAAAAGGACATCTCTAACAATAACGTCCACATCCAGAGAAGTTAGGAAACAATGAAGTTGATGAATCCACAGAAATGAGATTCAGGAATCTGTATAAGTAAAAGTACATATAGCATAGGCTGTATATTGGAAATTCATTACTATATATGTATATTAAGGCTACTTGTATCATTCTTGTAGTAGGTTAGAGATACTTTTTTGATATAAGTGTGTAAAATCAATATCGAAAATATTCGAAAGAAATGAACGTTTTTTTAAATACTGTAACACTCAATATATCAAAGCTGAGTTTCATTTCATTCTAAAATGTCCACTTTACTCTGATATAAGGAATTAATACATAGCACAATATTATCGTTATAGTATGTTTAATTCATAGAATTATTGTAAACTGATAATAAAAAGATTCTTTTTAAATTGGCTAATGTCTCAAATGTCCGATGTCACATATAATATATATTGCATATTTGAACACTTTATAGTTCATCCTCTTTAGAGCTGATATGCCTGTCGGTATATTATATTAACATATTATGCATGTTAAAAGTCATTGAAATATGTATTTTGTAGTTTTTACATAATATGTTGCGATGATGAACTTAATGTATAAATTCAATAAAGGTATGTTATGTTCTGTTCTATATAAACAGTAGAGATCAATATCAACAAAACAGTATCAAAGAAAATCAATTGTTTCTGAGCGAATTCTGCTTTAAGCCTTCTTCAGAGAACAAACACTGCACAATATACGCAGCATTTGTATGACGTCTTGATGCTTAAAACATTTAATGATAAATTACCGCTGAATGATGATAGACATATTTATAGGTTTTGTTGGACTATTTTCATTTTGCGGGTATTTTTTATTGTAGACATTAACGAATGCGCCGATGGGACACACCAATGCGCTCAACAAGCCACCTGTATGAACTTTGCTGGGTCATATGACTGTAAATGTAATTGGAACTATAAAGGAGACGGATTCATTTGTAAACGTATGTTGACCTTTCTATAGACGTTTGCTTAGTGCTGTGTGATGACCATAAAAAAAGATGCCCAACTTACTGGCCCTATGGGATTATCAAGTCCAACCTGTATTGCTTTAAAAGTAGAATACCACTGAAGACGGTGCCTGGGGGCGTGAGAGGCTTTTGCAAATATATTACCTCTCACGAACAGACTCAATAAAACCGAGTCTGTTACTTTTCTCTCTTGTTTATGTTTGTTGCTTCCGAGGGATCCCCTTTTCAGAATGTATTGACATTCCCATTAGCGTTTGGTTAGTGCTGTGTTGCGGCTGCAAAAAGTCGTCCCGACTACAGATCAGTAGTGTTATTAATTACTGATCTTTTGGGACCATCAAGCCCAATCTTTGTGGCTTTAAAGTAGAATACCGCTGAAGCTGATACTAGTGTGTGTGTGTGAGTTGTTGCAAATTATATTAGTATACTTCATTTCATTTCCCCATGTTGAATTATCATAGACTGCTAGTTAACAGTTGGAGCTGTCGTACACTATTGTAATGTCACACCATGGAGTGACGTCACTGGAGGGCAGCATTTTTTCTAATGTTACCCTACCAATCGCATAATCTGTATTTTTAATGATAAAATCCGATGTCACCGCACGTTTATAAATATATATTGGTTTGCCCCCATGACCAAGACGTTATACGCAAATGAATCGGTGAACACTTTTTTAGAATCTGTATTATGTTATTTATGTTTTTACGTTTTTCGTTTTCCCAAAACAACATATTTTTCGGTATAAGAAAAAAGAAATTGCATTCCAGTGAGGATGACCGTGGATATTGTCAACCTTCGGAAAAATAATGTCAACCTCGGCTTGGCCTCAGTCATCATGATTTTCCGCAGGTTGACAATATCTACTGTCACCCTCACTGGGATGCAATACTTATATATATTGTACCTCTCATGCCCAGACTCAATAAAATCGAGTCTTTTTCTCTCTTGTTTGGGTTGTCGCTTCCAAGGGATGACCTTTTCGATATGTATGTACGTCTTCTGTGCATATTTAGAACTTTGCGATCAATGTCTTTAATCACATGTAACAGTTTAACCTGAAAAACATAATTGCATTGTGAATTTCTTTTCTATGTTTGTCACGTCATCTGACTTCGTTAAAATGTACACGTCTATGCTCGTAATATGATCGCATTTGGGTAAAGTTCAGCTATAAAATTATTTAGCTGTCCGTTAAAGACTAAAAAGGGAAACATACTCTCTTCTGCCCAGGTCATATGTTGTCTATATAAACTACAAACTAATGTTTTCAAATAGCAACGTTTGAATGTCAATCTTTTCACAGCATTGGCACTGTGTGCATGTTTCGGGGACCCACATTGCTTATCATCAGATGGAAAACTCATCGACTACCAAGGCGCATGTCAATACGTCATGTCTCGTGATAGATGTGATAATTTTGCCGCGAAACCCACGTTTGAATTGCTTATTACGAACTTCGTTAACGATATTCCATCATATGCAGCCATGTCTTGGGTAAAGGAGGTCACATTTAAAATCCATGATTTTGTAAGTATTTCTTATAATGATACAATGTATGTCAGGGTGTATAAGCTACGCATACTGACCTGCTGTGTAGGCCATCTTTTATAGCGATGGTGTCTGCTCGCTTCCCATGTGAAAGGTTTCGGGATTGATTCCACGAGTGAGCCGGTGAATAAAGTAAGAACTGATATATCCTGTTACATGTATAATTCGCCTCATCAGGTATCTGAAACTGATAAATAATACAATTTTAATAAAAGTCAGTGTGATTAAAAATGTATCTGTGCTTTTAAACCCGTTTCCTCTTTGGCACCTGTACAAAACAATGATGAAAGGTAAATTCAGGGTTTCAGCTGTCACATTGATAATGCTGGTATGACGGTTAGATATGTAAAAAATCATGACAAACTAAAGAATTCTGAGAACTTGTTAGATCAAGTTGTGTCATCTTTCTTTCATATTTAGAGGCTATGTCTGTGACATCACACACAATAAAGGGTTTTCAATAGGGCTATCGCATTGGAACGGTCAGTGGAAAAAAGGGGCCGCTGGGGGTCAAACAGGAAGTTAGCATTCACAGAAGGCATCCTCCAAAATAGGCATTGCGCTCGGACGCTGTGGTTTCTATAGGACCCTATATCTCATTATTGTATACAAGTACATAATCATATAAAGGTAAACCCCTAAAATCATATCTGATACAATTATAAGAATATGTGATTATTTTTCAGACCGTGATATTAATGCAGGGAAATGAAATACGGGTTAATGACTACAAGGTCAATCTACCGTTTAAACGAGATACCATCGAAATTCGTCAATTCGGAAATACTGTGGTAAGTACTATACAAATCGAGGAAGTAAAATATGCATACAGAGTGCCTGTAAATTTTCGAGTGGCGATAACAGCAGCCATCGAAGGTGACTATTTACAGCACTGTGTTTGGTGATCTGGGCGTGTCCTTACAATCATTGGTTGACAGACACCCCGATTGGCTTTGAAAGCTTGCATCGATTCAAATGGAGTAGCGGCTCGGTATTCCATGTAAGGCACAGTAATGTATTGTACTTCTTATAAAATACTGGTCTCGTTCAGGCGTCGGTTCTGGTTATACGGTCATACTACACCTCGCTTAATATTTGGTACTGTTGTAATGTCTTCCAAATTGGTCAAAACAATCATCAACAGTTGTTTTTATATACCATATACTAGTACCGCGGCGTGGTCTAGTAGTAGAGCGTCCGCTTCGTATGTGAGAGGTCATGGGTTCAATTCACGGTGGTACTAGTAGACTCTTGCATGAATTAGCATGTAAAGGGTAGTTCTAGGACTGGTCGGCACGGTGTCGGTATAATGCGACTGTGTGGAGTTTCATGTCATGTGTCTGTGGCATGGTGTGGCAGCGCTATAAAGCTGAGCATATCATTCGCTGATACAAGTAGACACCTTCGTGGTTTGACAGTACAGTTGTTAAAAGCTTAGTTAAACTGCTTTACATACTGTTTTACATATTATTTGCGTCTTTAGCTTTCCGATTGAAGCGTTTTAACCATAATGTGTCATGCTGGATAGTGCTGTAGGCAAACGGGTTGTTCTTTGTTGGACCTGCTCTAATACGCTGATGGTTGGGATGATGTTAACACGTATTTGTGATGGTGATGTTGGCAATATACTTTTTCGGGTTATGTTTTTACTTCTACATAAGAAGTGTCCTTTCTAGTGACAATTAGACTGACTTGTTCTATTTAACTTTTGATCTTAAGACACACGGATTGAATCTTTGAAGCTGCATTTAAAGGCTCCTTGGAGGCTCCTAGGTTCTTGTATATAAAATAAATCAAACATAAGACGCAATATATACTAACATTTAACTATACACATACATTTATATATTATACAGGACGTATATACGGATATAGGTGTGCAACTCAATTGGGACGGTCAACAAGCCATTGAGTTGTACACGCCAACACAGTTTATTAATCAGACATGTGGTATATGTGGTAACTATAATGGTGACCCTGAAGATGACCTCATAATTGGTCCAGCGTGTCTTGAAACTGCGAATCAACTGGTAAGTAAAGTATGCGGCATCATTTCCCAGTTATCACCAAAATAGGTCCGATCATCTGATTGTATCGATACGCAAACGTTTCGGTATATGACTTACAATCAGCACTATTTTGTAACAGTAAGCCACTTTCTCGTGTAATCACTGACAGACCGAACTATTTTGTATCAGTACGCGAATTCTTGTGTAATCACTTGCCGGCAGTACTACTTTGTATCTACATTCCAACTTCTTGACGTATTACTACTTTCATCAACCATTAGATTGAAGTAAATATATTTGATAAAATATAATACAAATCATCATGTTTTAATAGAGCATATTTATATTTCAACAGACAACGAACTTTAATATTTTCGGAAATTCCTGGGTAAACCAAGATTATGTGAAGTTAAATCCAGAATGTGCGGTTGATTGCTCTCGCCCTCCGGACCCTTGGAACTGTACTGGTATAGAACTGAGTATTGCGCAATTGGGCTGTGATAAAGTGTGGGATAAAAATGGATTATTCAAGGTAAGTTGGTATCCTACATAAAAATAAATTTGTCCAAACACTGTACCTAGAAATAATTATATGTCTATTGCACACGCTTTCAGTAAACCATTTCACTTTAATTCGAGGAGAAATGGGCGTGTCTAACTGTCACGCGATCTGGTTTTATCCAATAGTATGTATTATGCTAAAAGTTTAATATATGAAGCATGTCATTTAGAATAGTAAACCAAAACAAACAAATATGATACAATCTCGGCTCTTGTAAGCGTATCCATATACAGACGTATATTTTCTTTTAAAATGTTATTTCTTAGTAATTATTATTTATGTTTTTGATAAAGATTATCTGCCTGTTTATTTTTTATGTGATAACTACAGAGATATTATATTAATATACATGTATGATGTCCCGCTTTAGGAGTGCTTAGCTGAACTTGACAAGTTCGTGTATGAGGTTTTCAAACATGCCTGCATTTATGACCTCTGTAGGATAGACGGAGATTCGGAAATTGGTATTACTGACTTTTTTATCTCATTATCTCTAACCTATTGCATATAATGAATGTTTAAAAATAAGGGGGCCCGTATATTCCGATGTATAAAAATGCACTAAACTTGGAAAGTTCGTGACCAGTTTTAATGATGCTTTGCCATGGAATTCAAAGACGATTAGTTTACATTAATTTTGAAGTATGTGACATAAAGATAATGAAACAAGCTACATTAATATACTTAGTAAAATCGACCGCGTGTCCGTCAATGCTTATGTTTGTCCGTCTGTCTCTCGATGGTCCATCTGCATCTACGGACACACAAATTGGTTCGGGATTTAAGTGGCTTGGGTCTAGGGTTAGGATTGTGCTTGGACACTGTTTTTCCGTGTGAATTTTGTTGTCAGTCATATAAAATGTATGTTTATATGGTTACAAAAACATGGCATTCGCCACTCATAAATATACATTAATATGTAGAACGTCCGTTAGCACATTTGGTTGAAAACTGCTCCGAAACTATGTCAATTTAAACATATTTTCACTGACATGTCCTTTGTGTGACTTGGTATCACTTTTATTATTTACAAAACATACAATACATGCAATCAATATAGCCACCAGATGTCAATGGAAATATATTGAAACAGTTTTAACCAAAACTTCTGAACCAGTTTCAATTAAACGTGGCCAAAATGTTCATTAGGTGGTTCATTAACAGGTTTGTATATTTCGCTACGCATAAACTAAATGGCAATTTAAACGACATTGTCAGTCGTCAAACAAACTGGCATTTTTATGTATACCTGAATAAAATAAATAACAATGACATCATCTTTTAGAATAACATATTCCCAAAGTTATCTCCTCCGAATATTTGTTTTCCGTTGATTAAAAAAAATCAAGATGCAATAAAGTGTACGTAATAGAACATGAATATGTGTAGACATCACTATTATACCTTCAAATAACTAAACATAACAGACGAATGGTAAATGGATGACTTAAAACGTGTCCTCCTTTTGTAACCTCGCACAATTCCAAGCCGTCATCGAACTGCATATCAGTTTTCTTTTGATGATGACTTGCATTTGTGAATTATCAGAGTATATTAGAATATACTTAACTGGTGATGTTGGTTTGTTAAGCAGTGTTCCTATTCAATTATTTCTTTGCAGCCATTTGTGAATCAGCGGATGACTTGGCTAAAATGTGCGTGGCCGATTTCAGGTCTGAAGGCTTCTGTGGTAAGTTATTGACACAGTTTAATATCATGTTTAATCGTGCTTCGGCGGCGTATTTGTATGAAACGTATTTGTGTAAAAGCTGCTGATAAATCTAGTTTGATAATTACTCAATTAACTATAAGATAATAAAACCTTATATTTAACTTTATTTGTTGAGCCGGTATTTTCCGGTAATAGTCGGTATTTTCCGGTAATAGTCGGAATTTTCAGGTAATGTTCAAGTTTATTTTTACTTCCCTGTTCTTGCCAGCAATGAACTGCAAAGAGAACATGGAGTACAGCATATGTGGGTCACCCAGTCCTATGACGTGTTTGGAATACCTGACAAATACAACAGTCAGTATACCCGAAGCAATGTGCGGAAAGGGATGCTTTTGTAAAGAGGGATTTATACTGAACGGTGCCGGAGACTGCGTCATCCCAGAGGAGTGTGGTTGCTACTATAAGGATATGATTTACGCGGTTAGTATTCAAAATACGAACTTGTATCTCCTATACACTTATTTCTGGTTTAGGAACGTGAATGTAATAGTGTTATACATGTATAAAGATTACCAAATGTTCAAATTATTGTTTTGTAATTATTTAACCGCAATATAGCATAACCCATAGCGGGCAGTATAAGTGTCAATAACTAAGAAAAACAACACCAAATGAAAAAATGAAATAATATATATCTATTTCTGATTAACGTGTTATTTGTCCAGAACAAACATATTTTAATTCTTCCTGAAAAAGTATGTTTTTTCGTTATATTATTAATATTATTATTATTATTATTTAGTTTTTTTTTTTAGTTTGCAACACTGATACTGCCACAGTTTTGTAAAAATCAGTCGTTAATTACACGGCTACGCATATTACTTATGTATCCTTTCTTAAGTGTCACTATTTAGAAAGAACCTTTGTTTCACTATATGTGATATTGCGTTGTAAAGTGCGGCTATTTCTGGTGACCCTTTGTTACACTATACATGCTATATGTGATATTGCTTTGTAAGGTACGGCTATTTCTGGTGACCCTTTGTTACACAATACATGCGTTGTAAGGTACGGCTATTTCTGGTGACCCTTTGTTACACTATACATGCCATATGTGATATTGCGCTGTAAGGTACGGCTATTTCTGGTGACCCTTTGTTACACTATACATGATATATGTGATATTGCTATGTACGGTACGGCTATTTCTGGTGACCCTTTGTTACACTATACATGCTATATGTGATATTGCGTTGTAAGGTACGGCTATTTCTGGTGACCCTTTGTTACACTATACATGATATATGTGATATTGCTTTGTAAAGTACGGCTATTTCTAGTGACCACGTGTTAGACTATATTTGATATCGCTTTGTTAAGTGTGACTATTTCAAAGGGCCTTTGTAATATTAATGGCATTATACTTGTCATTACTTTATTAGGGCGGCTATTTTAAAGGACGATTGGTTCTACTCCGTGATAATCGTACAGTTCTACTCCGTGATAATCGTACAGTTCTACTCCGTGATAATCGTACAGTTCTACTCCGTGATAATCGTACAGTTCTACTCCGTGATAATCGTACAGTTCTACTCCGTGATAATCGTACAGTTCTACTCCGTGATAATCGTACAGTTCTACTCCGTGATAATCGTACAGTTCTACTCCGTGATAATCGTACAGTTCTACTCCGTGATAATCGTACAGTTCTACTCCGTGATAATCGTACAGTTCTACTCCGTGATAATCGTACAGTTCTACTCCGTGATAATCGTACAGTTCTACTCCGTGATAATCGTACAGTTCTACTCCGTGATAATCGTACAGTTCTACTCCGTGATAATCGTACAGTTCTACTCCGTGATAATCGTACAGTTCTACTCCGTGATAATCGTACAGTTCTACTCCGTGATAATCGTACAGTTCTACTCCGTGATAATCGTACAGTTCTACTCCGTGATAATCGTACAGTTCTACTCCGTGATAATCGTACAGTTCTACTCCGTGATAATCGTACAGTTCTACTCCGTGATAATCGTACAGTTCTACTCCGTGATAATCGTACAGTTCTACTCCGTGATAATCGTACAGTTCTACTCCGTGATAATCGTACACACCCAAAAGTTGTTATATTACGTTGACCAGTGTGGCTCTTTCCATTGGTTTTAATATATGCTATAGATATTTAAACCTAAATATGTTAATTTCAACTATTTCCAACTACCATTGATTTGGTTATATTAGAAATTGCTTTGCTAAGTGTGGCGATATCCGAGGACCTTTGTTTATTATCCTCAGTGTGTGTATGAACAATTTAATTTTCGGATTTCAGATCGGTGATGAAGTTACCTTAGTTGGTTGTTCCGAACGAGTGATATGCCTAGCAAATGGCACTATGAAAATAGAACAGATCACTTGCCACACAGACGCAGTTTGTAAATTAGAAAAAGGACGTTATGGATGTCATTGCAAAAAGGATTTCTATGGTGACGGCATCGAATTGTGCGAAGGTACCTATTTTAAGGTCTGAAACGTCATGTACGGATACTGATTAAAACGTGCATTGTTTTACCCAGGTTGACCAGCACTGCAGTGAATACACAATAACTGGTACAAACATAACCGATTCACGGCCCTTAATTTTTCATGTTGCATCATTCTATTACGGATGGTTGTTAAGACATATTAACTCCAAAGAAGAGAATTATTAGTTATTAATGTGACTTGTAACCCTATGTCCTTTTGATGGAACCTGTACATTTTTTACGCTGTCTTGTCAATTCAGGAGCTGAACTTGTTGAAGACAGAATAATAACGAGGGAGGTTATGCACACTTTACATTGATTTAAACTAATCTGTATGCCGTCTTAGGTCGTATCAGGTGGTAGCGCCTACGAACATTTTATGTTCAATATTGTTCTCTTCATTGATTATTTAATTTCCACATTCGATTTAGTTTTTGGTACAGTGTGAACATACGGTGCCACTGCACTTTTGAGTTTATCTCGTGTTTGCCCCTAAAAGGGCTATAACACATTTTTCGTTATTAGCATATTCCGAAATTGTTATATAATAAGCAATTCAAACTTAAAGAAGTGCAAAATCTAAGCACATTCACACATGTGAAATAATTATGTCAAAAGAATCTTAACTGTAATAATTGTCTTCTGAAGAAGTAAGTGCGCCTATATTTTATTTCTAGTGCTGTAATATATAGAGGTTCTTACATGGCTGCCTGTTAATATTGAATTTATTAAACAAGTTGGATAAAATTATATACATTTTAACCAACAAAATTACCTCGTCAATTTCCGTAAATCGGTATTATAAACCGTTACGGAACTCCACGAGGCAATTCCGTTGCACACCGAGCAAAAACGCAAAGGACCAAACGGTGATTCGGCATTCATTTGCATATTTATTTCACTAGTGTAATGATAAATATACTGTGGCTTTATTATTTTCACACAGGGCAAGTTATGTGATAAATTTATAAACTTATGTTTAACAGAGGATGTCTGTCTCAAAAATCCCTGTGGAGCAAACGAAACGTGTACGATGAATCCTAAGGTAGGGCTCGGATATGAGTGCAAGTGCCAGATAGGCTTCATGGGAGACTGCGGAGAATGCGTCGGTAAGTTATGTTATATTTTGAACTTTAGTGCTAATACGTGATAAAAGTACTTTTAACCCGATTTTTCTTCTGCAGGGCTAGAATAAACGGATCTGGTTTGGATGTAACCGACTGCAGTTGCTTATGCTCAAATTTCTTTAGCATAGTAGATATCTTTATTGTTTCGTCTGAATTGCATCTCAGACACGTAGGATCCACTTTGTCCGCCGTCGTCTGTGAAGCCTTCACACTTTCTTTTCCGCTAAATTACATGTGAGTTGCTTGCATCAACCGTCATAAAACTTTATAGCGCGATTGTCCTGGGTGATAAGATGAACCATTTGTTTTTGGATTCAGTAGCTTAAGGGTCAAAGCTAAATTGTTTCCGCTTAATAACGTACGAAGGAATTCACACACAATCTTTAAACGTTAAACATTGCTTATCCTTAATAAGAAAATGACCCCTATTGAGTTTGGGATTAGTATGTCAAATGTCAAAGCCACTGTGACCTGATAATGAAAATCAGATTCCGCTAAAAAGCTTATCTGAAGAAATGCATCCTTGCATCAAACTTTATGCATAGCTTATCCGTGATAAGCAAATTACCCCACGAATAACGTTTAAGTCAGTATGTGTAAGGTAAGGCCATTGTGACCTAATAATGACAATTGGTTTCCACTCGATAACTTGTGAATAAATACATCGAAAGTCTTCAAAATTACTACATTCATAAGAGTATAATCCCTCTAGGTTTTGGGATCAGTAGGTCAACGGTCAAGGTCACTGAGACCTAATAACTTTTGAAATATTTTATCCACCATGTTCACATTCAATAGTTTGATTTTCCGTAATACGGACAATGGTCAAGAAATAATTTGCGCTCAATAACTTCTATGGCCAATACTCACCTTCTTTTTACTTTATGGTTTGAGTGTATGTGGTGAGAGCATGATGCCTATTGATGATGATTCCTATTTAATTAAACATCATTAGGTCAAAGGTCAAGGTTACTATGACCCAATATAAAACACTTGATTCAGCTGAGTAAAGTTTAAATTATTTACCCCGCTGTCTTTAAATTGTATAGTTCATTGTCCCTAAATAAGACAATAACTCCCTATTGAATTTGGGGTCAGTATGCCAAAGGCCAAGACCACAATGTGATTATATAATGAAAAATTGCTTCTGCTCCATAATTGATATAACAATGCGCCCAACCCTCGAATGTTTGTAGATTTCTATCAGTGTTACTTTAGCATTTATTCGATATAAATCCCGCTAATCCTTGTTATTGTATTGCAAATATGAATCTTAGAATTACACATGTTACTACAAACACATATTCCACAATCTTTATCTGAGACGCCCACTTTTGTCACCACTTCCAAAGCAGACACGCTCAAAAATATATTACGAGGGGCGTTCATTATATAATGCAACTATGGTCCTAACATTTAATTATGGTCCATTGTTGTAGTTATTGATACGGATTATGTGAAAATGAACTTTCCCACATTAATTTATCAAGTTTTGGATACTTCCATCCAATAAAAAATGTATTTTGAGGGCATTTTTTTAAGACAGGTAAATGATACTGAACACGCCGAAAACGGAAACAACTATTTTGACTAAAAATCTGATTTCGACTACAAATATGGACATATTTTGCATAAATCACAAACTTTTATATCTCCCATATGAAAAATAGTTTTTATTTGTAATGTGTTTACTTTTGGGTTTATTGCTCCGTAAATGTTTTCAGTGCGACAAATTTACGAAAACCTTACGAAGTTGATAAATCACATCACCATAGAAGTCAGGTTGTGATAGTCCTTGTCGCAGAAGAGTCCGTAAATTACTTTTATATTTGGAAAGAAGATCAGGGTTACGATAATAAAATTTTGCAAAGGATTTACGAGGTTTATGGTAACGGTAACCCTGATAGAGTAGC
Organism: Cyrtodaria siliqua; assembly: GCA_037043455.1. Classification (NCBI taxonomy): domain Eukaryota; kingdom Metazoa; phylum Mollusca; class Bivalvia; order Adapedonta; family Hiatellidae; genus Cyrtodaria; species Cyrtodaria siliqua. Next base: position 147,481 of record JAWPHD010004091.1, read on the forward strand.
TTTTTAGTTATACAAATATTACGAATATTAAAGTCCTCAGCTCGAGTAAAAGCTCTTGAAAAACGAAAAAGTTGCGATACATACACCCCATAAGAAGTAGCTCGGGAAACATCCCCATCCAAGTGGGAATAATTAACAATGTCAAAATTAAAGCCAACTCTCTTGTCATAGATTTTGCTAATTATTTTTAAGTTGTGATGTGGATTTCGTTAGTTGTTATGTGCATTTAGTAAGTTCTTATGTGCATTTTCTATGTTGTCATGTGCATTTTCTAAGATGTCTTGTGCATTTTCTAAGTTGTTATGTGCATTTATTAAGTTGTGTTATGTGCATTTTCTGTGTTGTCATGTGCATTTCGTAAGTTGTTAGGTACATTTAGGAAGTTGTTATATGCATTTTCTATGTTTTAATGCGCGTTTTGCAAGTTGTATTGTGCATTTTCTAAGTTGTTATGTGCATATTTGAAGTTGTTATGTGCATTTTCTAAGTTGTCTTGTGCATTTTCTATGTTGTTATCTGCATTTCGTAAGTTGTTATGTGCATTTTATAAGTTGTCTTGTACATTTCTAAGTTGTTATGTGCATTTAGTAAGGTAAAGTAGCATTCAAGGAGGACAGTCAACCACAAAACACAGAAACAAACACGCAAACAGACAAACAAGAAGGCGAAAGCAATAATAAATGCAAAGGACAACACAAACACAAAAGGGTTAACAATAGGGCTACCGCCTTGGAACGCTCAGTGGCAAAGTAGACAACTGGGGGTTTAAACCGGCTCTAGGGTGCACCAAACCTCACACTTACCCTACTGTCATCCCATTAAAACAAGACAGTGTAAATAAAGAAATCACCGCCATGATCTAATCTCTAACCAACAACAAGGCAGCATCAATAGGCAATATAAGTAAAACACAAATATGCTCGTGTAAATATAATACAAAAAAACAATAGCCTAGAAAGCCACAATGAAGGTACTCAGTGACTTGGCAAAAGCCAGAGCAGTAAGAGAATAAACCATTAAGGGCACGACAAGAAAGATCATGGACAAACTGAATGTGAATTTGAATCATGTGAATTTCGTAAGTTGTCTTGTGCATTTTCTAAGTTGTCTTGTACATTTCGTAAGTTGTTATGTGAATTTCGTATCTTGTCTTGTGCAAACGATAAGTCGTTGTGTGCATTACACAGGTTGTCGTTAAGTAGACGTTTTATCAGAATAAATTTTGAAGGAAACACTGGTAGAAATGACGGACTCAGGAGCAGACGCTATGCTCTGCCTACTTTCAAAAATTGGGCTAGATACATTATACAATAAATTCGTAGAACAAATAATATTTTTCAAAATGTGTAAGAGATTGTCTGAGGTTGAGTTAATACATATTGGTCAGATCCGATCACAGGTGATAGTATCAATGCTGGAAACTAAAAAATAAAAAGATAAAAAGAAATAAGAAAAAAATTATATATATATATATAAATAAAAAAGTAACGTGTTATTTGTTTCTAGCCCCTCCACTTTTTAACCAATAGGACGTTCTTAAGGTATAGGTTCAATAGAGTCTAGACTTCACGTGTTATTTGTTGAAAATAAACATATTTTAAGTACTCTGGTGCATTTTTTCAGGTAAACTTAAAATATGTTTGTTTTCAGCAAATAGCACGTTAATATTTGTTTAAATATATTTTTCAATTTATAATTATTATTATTTGTTAGTTCCAAAAACTGATAGGTGTGGGTGGGGGATACTGGAGGTGGTCTTCTCCCCACTCCCCAATTTCTCCCTCCACCCTCCCCTACAGCTTATTTTACCCAAAACTCTCAAACTATGATGGTTCTTCATCATTTTATTTACAAACTTGTTATTTAACCTCCCACCGCTTTCTCTCCCGACCCCCGTCCCATTGTTTTCCATACCCACGGGCCCCATGTATCCAATCTTGATACTGCCACCTGTGACACCGATCTATTTGCTGGCGGGAGGTGTACAGTATTGGTTCTAACCAGGAAAAGTGGATGGTCTGCCTCCACCACAAAAAATCGACCGTCATATATAAAAGAGAGAACGATAATGGACCTTTGGAAACGGCCGAGCACGACACATACGAAATATTGCAGTCTCGGTTTGATTGAGACTGTTCATTGGCGGTAGTAAAATATGCTAGCTACCGCTCACGCCCTCTAGCCCCGGCTTGAGCTGAACTCAATATTCATAAAAATCAACAGTTACTGTACTGGATTTTAACCATCCCAAAGATGGCAAGCATATGGCGGTGGATATAGCAATATGTATCTTTATTTCATCCCATATATCCAGCGGCGTATGGTTCCAGGATTTAATAAGATTGTATGCCCCGAAGAGCGAAATAAACAAAAAGGAATTTAGTTGGGAGAAGCAGTTATGAAGCCTGCGTATCACAAGTAACAGCCAAAGACTATACCTGACATGTGTTGAAAATGACGTAAAACGACAAACAAACAAACAAAATATCTGACCAAGATTTATTTACTCCACGTCAGACAACCCCTTACACATTTGAAATCAATTTTCTGTTCTAGGAATGTGTTGTATAATGTGCCTAGCCCATTGTTTTTAAAGTAGGCAGAAAATAGCGTCCGCTCCTGGAGCCGCCATATATTCCGGTGTTCCCTTCCAAAATATTCCGATAAAACGTCTACTTAACGACGACTTACGATATGCACATAATAACTTACGAAATGCACATGACAACTTAAAAAATACACAAGACAACTAAGATTATACGCATAACAACTTACGAAATGCACATAACAATTTACTAAATGCGCATAACAACTTAGAAAATGCATAAGACAATTTAAAAAATGCATATAACAACTTAAGAAATGCACAAGACAACTTAGAAAATGCGACTTAAACTCTGAACATAACAACTTAGAAAATGCATAGGACAACTTAGAATATGCACATAACAATTTGGAAAATGCACAAGACAACTTGAGAAATGCACATCACAACTTAGAAAATGCATAGGACAACTTAGAATATGCACATAACAACTTACGAAATGCACATAACAATTTATTAAATGCACATAACAACTTATTAAATGCACATACCAACTCATAAAATTCACCAGACAGCTTAAAAAATGCACACAACAACTAACGAAATGCACAAGACAACTTCAAATATGCACATAACAACTTAGAAAATACACAAGACAACTTACGAAATGCACATAACAACTTACAAAATGCACAATACAACTTAGAATATGCACATAACATAGCATTTCGCACAAAATAACTTACGAAATGCACATGACAAATTAGAAAATCTACATGACAACTTACGAAATGCACATAGCAACTTACAAAAAGCACAGAACAACTTAGAAAATGCACAAGACGGCTTAGAATATGCATATAACAACCTACGAAATGCACATAACAACTTACGAAATGCACATGACAAATTAGAAAATCTACATAACAACTTCGAAAATGTACACATTGGCTTATAGTTTGCACAAGACAACTTAAAATATGCATATAACAACTTAGAAAATGCACGAGACGACTTAAAAAGCGTACTGCACAAATGCAAAAGGCTAACAGGTTTTCCATAAAATTTCAATTCAATTTGAAACCCAATTCAATTATATCTGCTTTCTAGAGATTGACGAATGCCTTACTGCGACAGACAACTGTCCGTATATGTCACAGTGCATCAACACAGTGGGGTCGTTCAAGTGCAAATGCCTCAATGGATTTACGATGTTTGATGGGAAATGCCATGGTAAAATCATATTTCGACAACAATTACCTTAAATTTGAACTACATAAACATAATCTTCGTATTTCAGAGATTAAACTAATCACTTTCATATTAAAGATTACCTTTCATGTGACTTTCTAATATGTGTGCTACCACGTTTGACTGGAGGTCAAGGATTCGGAACCCACATGCATCTCAGGTTCACTTGGTTACTTCGATTTGTCCTTCATTAAGCAGGACACTAACAATAGACTCTTTCGCCATACGGGGAAGAGAGGTCCCTTGTATAGGAGGAGTCTATCCTCCGAGCACGTTGAAGAATTATAGTAATATATTGGATAGTAAGAATAAGGCTCCTGGATTGCTTTATATTTTTGTCGTCTCTCTTGCGCGTCTCGAAATAACAATTTGTTGATGAGCCTTCAAAAACAGTTTAGTTCATGCGGAGTGTTTCCGTCTTATAGTAGCTATCCCGCCAACAACAGCCAAATTTTACATCATTTGTACATCGTTTGTAAACATACGGACGACCAGATATATATTTTGAGAAATCAAACTCTATAGACACACTATAAACAGTTTTAACCAGCCAGACCAAACCCCAAAACTTCAGCGTCAAATTAGGAGTTACCATCTCATAATTCATTTTACATATATTCGATTACGAATATTTTAAGAAACGTGAATAAACATTTACTTTTGATTGGCATATATATTATTATATGACCTGAACTCATAGATAGAGTTTTGATAACAAGTTTGGTAATGTAATTGTGACGTTATATTGGCGGGTTAGTTTTTTATTTACTCAGGCATGTAAATTTTAATGAAAACTAAAAAACAAAGGAAGTTAAATTAAAGTGTCCTTGTGTTGATTTCTTACATCTCAAAATTTCCAGGTCATGATTCAATTGATTGAAAACGTGCTTTTTTATAGTAATAACATACCCATATATTAAATAAACACGCAAATGCATCGTACTTACAGATTTGGATGAGTGTAAATTGGAGAAGCTAAGCGGGAAACCAGTATGTGGCAACAACAGTCGATGTTTTAACAAGATTGGTTCTTATGAGTGTCAATGTTGTGCAGGGTTCGAGAAAGTAGACGACGAATGCGTCGGTAAGTGAATGACACAAAAAAATGAATAAAGAAAACATTTAAAATGTTTATATTCGCGTTTTGGACAACCTCTAAAAGTTCACATGGTCATAAACAATTCCCAGTTACCGATACTTTCAAGGTTAGTAACAAAATGTGCACTTTATCGATGTTTTGCATTATTATTGTAAAATGGGGTGCCGTAGTGGTGGATGGGGGAGAGGGAGCAACATACTCTGCCCCCAAGTCAAAATATTGGAGGAGACTCACCCCCTCACCATTACTGCTCCTATGCCTATATATATATATTTCTACTGAGGTGTAAATTTAGCAAAATCCGTCTCTGGCAGAAACTTCTGTTAATTGAGCTATTATTTGATGAACTATTTCAGTTATATACTGAGCAAAAATGAAAAGTACCTCTTTTTCTTTCCCTTATTCTACAGACAGCAAAACAGGAAATAATAAATGATGTAGGTAGAATAATTGTAGCATAGTCACTGAAAATTCTCTGTTTAATAGCACAGGTGTAAATCGTTTAATTGAAAATATCACCTGTCAGAATAACAGTTAGAATAACACTTAGAATAACATGGTAGAGTATGGCAGGGAGCCGAAGTGGACATGCTACAATAAAACGCCCATCTCGATGTTAACTCAATGAAACCATACTCTATCTGTTACTTAGATCGACCACCACCAACAGTCCAAATAAAATATATTTTTGAAAAGTTCAGTACAAAAGGGTGTTATCCCCCTTTTCTTAAACCATGCATTTTGGTAAAAACACATAAAATCTACAAGTATTACCTCAATTTGTCCGAGACAGTATTCTCTGTACTTTATTTCGAACAAAATCACAGAAAAACACAACACCGAGTGTATAGGTAGCAGCTTTTGATTATCAAAAACCATCAAATTACCTCACTTTAAGGTTTCCATGGCATCCATAAAAGAGTATTGCTTTGGAAAATTTAAACTGTTAAAAGGAATATTTAGTTCTCAGGGAAGTGTGAAAATATCAAACTGTTTAATTAAAGCGCTTTTGAAACTGTCATACGCCCTCAAAAACTGGCCTATGGGAATACCAGCAAAAAAGGGGGTACTTTGAGAGTGGTTTGTATATGCATTTGATGGCATAATATGTATTTCAGAAGAATCTTCAACACTCCTTTCCATAAGATTGTGCGGTTGTAGCGGTGTGACCCATGTGTATCTGTATTATGTCACCTTGCGTCTTACAATCTCATCAACATTGTTGTTTACAACCTTGATAGATGTGTTTTATTTTTTCAAAATATATTAAATATATTGTTATTATTTTATAACAGAATCGTCCTCCTCTCCAGGACCAGTGTGTTGCATTTGTGATACAGCCAAGTGTAACATATCAGGGAAGGTATAGAAGTCATTTACATTCAAATTATAGTCACCTGGACTAACAATAAACGTATATCTTTAAATATGTTTAACTTTGAAATATGTAAAACAAAACGTACTATTATTTAATAATAGTATAATTAAGGACATAAAAAAGGGTAATGTTCACTTCACTGTAGCAGTTATTACGAATTTATAAAATCATTGTTGGGACATTTACACACTCATATTGTCAATCTCATTAAAATCTGACCCTTTATCACGCTACGATAATCTACACTACTAAGGATCTGACAACACTGCATTGGAGGTCACGTCAGATTGACCATACGATTAGCCAATCTGATTTCAGCCTAAAGAATCGCTTGGTATATACTGTTTCACTGTACATGCCACGTTTCAGTAAAACTTTGTGGAGCAGTCTATGCTCGGTATTAAAATAGACAATGTCCGTACCTTTTAGCTTATAAAACACAAAATAACTGCGTTGACAAACATAACACACCAACCATTATTGAATATTTACTGGAAAAAAACAGAAGTTTTTTCGAAGGAATTCAATATCGGTACACAAAAGGATTTACCGATTTCTGGGGTTTAACCCACACTAAAATTACACTCGCGGGTAATAATTAATAGAACGTCAAAATAGTCCAAGTCGCTACCAACTGAGCTAAACGGGCCAGACGTACTAAGAAATAATATTAGAAAACCTAATGTCGCAGTAATCTCGGTAGAATATATATTTTTCAGATACTGTTCCGAATGTTGATTTTCTTCGTATTCTTGATGTACATGTAAAACATGCGATTTAGTGCATTTCTTTGAATTTATCGTGCAATCCACAGCAATAACACACGACGAGTTTATCTTTTTTCGGATATAGATCTAAATGTATGTGTTTTATGTGGAAGTTCACACAAACATCATCTGATGTGCATATTGCATTGGTTGAATTTAGTTGATCTTCTCATGAATATTGATTCGATGAAAGGTAGTTCTGACGTGACCTCAAAGGCAGTGTGGTCGGATCCGATAGCGGAGAATATCAAATGGTAATTAAGATTTGATTTTAATGAGATTGCCACTCAAATTTGCAGTGATTAATAGAAGCTGTATGCCCTAACTTTAGTGACTACACTATGGGATGAGGAAAGTCGAGATACTGGATCTTTCTTTACTAAAGTACGAAGAGCGTACGGGTATTGTTCGGTTTTCGTGATAACATTTAAACCCAATTCAAGGAGGTTTGCCGGGAAAGGACGTAGTGCTAAGATTTTTTTAAATTGATATTTAAAGCTTCTTTGGTATCATTTAGATAGAAAATTATCTAAAAAAGGGTAGGTAGTTACGCTTTTATTTCCATTAAACGTCTTTGAAGAAGACACATATTCCAACACCAAAAACTCACTAAAAAGAGGAAAAATAGTCATTGAACATTTTCACATTTTTTTTCATAACATTACATTTATTGGAAACCAACAATTAATTTTCGATTGCATGTAGTATATTTTATTGAAAATTCCAATAGGCCGGAGAGGATACAAATAGTTAGACAATACAATGACAGGTAATACGAAATGAAACAACATAACAAATGTACATATATATGTATATGGAAAAGATGATTACATTTATTACTATATTATACACACATGCTAAAATTACACCCAGTCCAGCCCTTTAGTCTCACTATAAAAATCCATGCCTTAAAATGTTACATTTTTTTTCAAATCTACTATGGTGATGAATTTCAAAACTACCTATATCTAGTAGTGGGGCAGATTGGTAACATATATTGATAAAATTGTTCATTTTGTGACAAAAGCACCAAACTTGACACATAGCTAGACAATACTCTACTAGACATTTTTGGCTATGGACCCACGTCAGATTTTGAAAAATGGCCATGATTTTCAAAATGGCCGCCAAATAGTCCATAAAGAATTAATGAAGCCCATCATTAATTGGTTTTATCAAACGTTGTTATTGTGAACACGCCAAATTCAGGACATCTGATAGACAATTAAATATGTAATAAAATGTATGTCATGTTTTCTTCATAATGGTCGCCATTTTCAAAATGGCCGCCAAAAAAATGCTGAAAAAAACATATATTTGTAGAAAGCAGTCAAAATGTTGATTTGTTTTACAAAGGTGTTGTTTAGGTGTATGTCTGTACTTCAATAATTAGTTTTTACATACGTATACATACTATGTCGACACTGATTCTAGTCTGTTGTTAGTTGTCCTTAGCTTTAAGCATTTCTGAAGTGTGTTTAAGTTTCAGTCTCATCTATATTAAGGGCTATATTAAGGGCTTTTAGTTTATAATAACTCTAAGGACATCCTGTGACCTGGTAAACACCATTAAAGGGGCACACAGCCATCTTGAATTATTTAGCAAGCATCCAAATTATCACCTAGATGTGTTAATCCAATATCCTTTTGACTTTAAAACTGCTTGCCTATCCTTAAATTCATGATTGTTTAATTGTTTGTGGTTATTCTATTACATTTGTTTATATAGTCATGATAGTACTGGTGTAATATATTCCCCAATGAACATGATGAACAATATGCAGAACTAAATCGCTTTGAACTATTTACATAATTATTAACACTGATTTTAAAACATGCATATGAAGTAGCAAACCAAACTCAAGAAAACTGAGTGAAAAAAGCAACAACATATTAATTGCTTTCTAAATAAACAACTATTAAACGAATTACACTTTTTACTTTTTCAACATGTTTTGGCGGCCATTTTGTAAACGGTAACCATTTTGAACTTAAAATATACCCAGATAATATGTCATGACCCTTTGCCTTTAATTTCGCGGAATTTGCTGTGATTGCCATAATATATGCTGTTAAAATCTGATACATATAGGTTTAATTCATTATTTATTACGTATTTGGCGGCCATTTTGAAAATGGCAGTCATTTTGAAAAATCTGAGGTGAGTCCATAGACAGATGTATTCAGTATGGTATTGTCTAGCTATATGCAAAGTTTGGTGCTTTTGTCAAACAATGCACAATTTTTTCACCAATCTGCCCCCACTATAGTAGATATTCGAATTTCTGAAGGCTCAAGGTAATAATGTATACTAATTAAAAATAAATCCGAACACATTTTGTCCACTCGAGGATAATACATCATTCGGCGGGGTGATATAAATTCATCGAATTTGCTTGTTTAAATTAAATGTATCCATACTGTCAGTTAGCACCATGAGAAAATATATTTCTGTACACAAACAATAAAGCTTTTAAGATAAATATCACTGCAAATTAGTTGTATAAAGGCCTAAAGTCAGTTGAGAATCAATGATAAACACCGAGTTTACCCCCTACCAGAATGTGAAGGTGTTTTATTTTACTGATCACTGCTTGATCAAATTAGTGTTATGGTTTCATGTGAAAGTTATGAATACAAATCTATAAACCTTTTTATTGCATACTTATTTTTAATATGAAAACGAATAATTAGAACAAAACAATAGGTTTCAACATGAATCTTTCGTTAAAATCATTTATTTGAAACTATCAACAAAAATACTATAATGTTTATATCACATGGCAAACTTCCAGAGACATGAACTGCGAATTGCACCAATCCCTAACGATAATGCAAACTAGTTGCTCCAGTACCACGATTTTACAACACGTCAGTTGATATGAACACATCAATATGAACACATCAATATGAGCATGAACACATCAATATGAACACATCAATATGAGCATGAACACATCAATATGAACACATCAATATGAACACATCAATATGAACACATCAATATGAGCATGAACACATCAATATGAGCAAATATTGACGTCTGGTATGAACACATCAATATGAGCAAATATTGACGTCTCCTGTTACAGTGAAAGACAACGGAGCTTTTAAATACGTATGTACTATTTGTGTGTAATTTAGGTGTGTGGTGAAGACGGTGAAGTGTATGACAGTATTCGGGATATGATCATCTCTAACTGTGAGAAGAATATAACAGCCAGACGTCGACTCCAAGTGGACTATTACGGTCCATGCAAGGGTCAGTAATGCTATATTTGCAACAAAGTATTTAAACTTGGTAGACTATTGCGGTCGATGCAGGCGTCAGTAATGCTATATTTGCAACAAAGTATTGAATCCTTGGTAGACTTCTACGGTCGATGCAGGGGTCAGTAATGCTATATTTGCAACAAAGTATTTAAACTTGGTAGACTATTGCGGTCGATGCAGGCGTCAGTAATGCTATATTTGCAACAAAGTATTGAATCCTTGGTAGACTTCTACGGTCGATGCAGGGGTCAGTAATGCTATATTTGCAACAAAGTATAAAATCCTTTGTCGAACTTTGCAGGTCGACTATTACGGTCCATGCATGGGTCATTTGTGATATTTTTGCGACAAAGTATTAAACCTTGTTTCGACCTTTCCAAGTGGGCTATTAGGTTCCATGCAGGGGCTAGTAATGCTATATTTGCAACAAAGTATTAAATCCTTTGTCGAACGAACTTTCCGGATGGATTATTACAGTCCATGCAGGAGTCAGTAATGTTATATTTGCAACAAGGTATTGAATCCTTTGTCGACCTTTCCAGGTGGACTTTTACGGTCCATGCAGGGGTCAGTAATGCTATATTTGCAACAAATTATTGAATCCGTTGTCGTCCTTTCCTTGTGGACTATTACGGTCCATGCAGGAGTCAGTAATGCTATATTTGCAACAAAGTATTGAATCATTTGTCGGCCTTTCCAGGTTGACTATTACGGTCGATGCAGGTGTCAGTAGTGATATATTTGCAATAAACTTTTGAATCCTGGGTCGAACTTTGCATGGTCCATGCAGGGGTCAGTAATGCTTTATTTGCAAGAACGTATTAAATCCTTTGTTGAACTTGCCAGGTGGATTTTCACTATTACGATTCATCCAGGGGTCAGTAGTGATATATTTGAAACAAACTATTGAATCCTGGGTCGAACTTATCTTACTCTATCTGTTGGAGGGCAGTGGCTTTATCAAAGTATCCTAGGGTATTTTATTTCTAAAACAGCAACGTGGACATGATCTATATTGAGTATAACAACAGTGTCCGATACGTCTAGAATATAATATTAGATTCACAAGTAGGAATAATAGAATTACTATACATAACAGTTGTCATTTCAGGTCCACCCGTTGCATTTAACGTGTAGAAACCATACGCGTCACGGGTTTAAATGAATATGACGTATTGTAAACATATTTAAACATTCATGCATAGACTTCTCATATTTTGAATTCGGCACAATATATATATTTATTCACACCTGTATAATTCTAACCAATCTCTTTATGTCTTTGATCCCATATTTCCACTATTGTACTCAAAACAGTTGCTTTAATATAAAAAATCTATAATATTTTCATATTGTACTCCAATCTTTTATCTTGAGTCCAATAAATCTATATTCTGTAGATGATGAGTCCGAAAAAGCTTGTACTATGGGACTAGATGTGAAGTCCAAAACATCCATATTCCATATTTGTACTATGGAAAGATAACTCTAACAGTAAAAATCATCGAGTCAGTAACGATTTACCTCACAATTATATTTTAATTGAAATTAAATTAAAGCAGTACTGTTTTAATTTAATTGAACAACGTTTGTTTGTTAGTGAGGTGTGAAATAAAGAGGTAATTTAGCAGTGTTGAGTACAATTCTGAATTCAATTAGACTCGTACCCAGCAGACAGAATCCAAATATAGATTCTGTCTGCTAGGTACTCGTCCAATATAATTCAGAATTGTACTCAACACTACTAAATAACCTCGTAATAATACAATTATGTTCTACACAATGTTAAAGGAGAAGATTCATTATCTTCAAACAACATTATTTAAAAGGGCTCTAAAACAACTGAAAAAAAGATAAAATAATTATCAAATTACTATGACAAACAAAGGAGATATGAACTATTGAAAATGTGCAAAGAAACTTAAGTGGAGGCGACCATCTTGGAACGATGACGTCATCGCGCCTTTTAACCATATTGACAACATTTATTTTAAAGCAAAGAAAATCAGTGCAAATTGATTAAATAAATATACAAATGTAAATTGTATACATTGCATGCTTTTTTTTCATTTGCTTATATATCGTTAAACAAAGCTATATTTGCACGTAACAGGAAAGTGCTCGAAGGTGACATGCCCTCTTTATCAGCATTGTGTACCGAATAACCAGACGGGCAAGCCAACATGTGTGTGCGATACTTGTTCAGATGAAGAGAAAATCAGCCCACGTGCGTATACACTAAACATGTAGTTTTAGACATGTTCAATATAGCCTACGAACTCTGTTATTATTATAAGCTTTTATGAGTTAACATATTGACATTGAACAAAGTATATCGTCGTTTGTTGTTTGCCCCTGACAATTCCAAGGCGGTTCCCCTATTGTCAACCCTTTTATGTGTCTGGTGTCCCATTCTGTATCAATCGTCAATCATTGTAAGAAGGCATTTTGAGGAGTATGTCCCCGTATGTGTAATTCCATTGTGATTGCATTTCAAAATGAAAAATATAGAACTCAAATAATGGGTCGAGTTCCCACAAACATTGTATTTATAGTTGTTTGTGCAACTACATGTCGTGCTGTTCTTACAGGTGGAAATACCTATCGGTACTTTTTATTTGGTTGTATCTCTGCTGGATATAGGATATCAGCTTGACTGACAGATCGGAACTATGTTTCACCGCAATTGTTACTCTCATATCTTTAGATTGTTCCCCATTCCCCGATAGTATCCGTCTCAAATCACCCATTTTGCTCTTACGTACATGTAACATGTTTTAGGCTTGTGAACAGAGTTCGCGAATACGCGTATTCGACTGGCCTTTTTCCGAAACTCGTGTTCTGTGCTCCACCACATACACCCATCCCCAACCAGCCCCCACTCTTTTGTATCGTCCAATCAGACTCCAGTAAACATTTCATTCGCAACATCTGGATCCTTCTTTGAACGGGTTTCCTTCGTTTTCCTCTGATTAACGGCGGTAACACAGTCTTGACTGTGTGAAGTAAGTACTTAATGCAAACAGTAAAGTCGGAAAGGAAACTTGCCCAAAGGAAGAAAACAGCATTTAACGTAAATGGCCAGTCGGATACACGTTTTCGAGCCTTATATGATCATTCCAAACGGAAACAGATTCCGTAGAATATCTCTACATATTCGCTGAAACTTAGCCAAGAGTGTGCGATTTATGCAAGCACATTTAAGAGTTTAATTGTAAATCCCAACAGCACGTGACTATTTACATGTCAGATGTTTTGACTACTCAATGGTTATTACACTGAAAGGAAAAAGAAACGCATAATCAAAAAATTGCCTAAACTACACTATTATACACACCTAATTACACGTAATATTCCAGATATATCTCAACTTGTTTTGCACAAAAGGGGGCTACAACTAATTACAGAAAGGACAACTATGCCATGTAGAAGACCTTTTTATCAAAGTATACTGTGTTACACGAAATTCATAAATGTTGAATTTCGCTTGAAAAAGTAAAGTCATTTCAGTATTGTGTTTATTGTTAAGAGATTGCAACGTTTAAAACCTAAGTTTGCTCACCTGCTAAAGCCAAATGCGCATTATGTCGATAGTGAAACTTTAAAGGGGTAACAAATGGTGTGTTCGGTGCTGTTTAAACATTCTTTCCGAAAGGACAGGCCTAATGTCGCCATGTACCCATAGCGGAAATACCCATTATGCGTTTCTTTTTCTTTTCAGTATATATTATGGTTATTATATCAGTATGAAAAATTCTCATGATGGAAGATCGGGAGAGTAAAAAGTTAAAACGATGTGTGGGAAAATAAACGTTATCACATACATAAGCATATCGGGATATCCCCGCCAATAGAAGTCCGTGTAATTCATTAGAGAACTGAGAGAATGACACTGTTGTGGGTGGAGTTATACGGGTGCACATTGCTGATCTATTTATTTATTTTTTACATATTTCAAGCATTTTGCCATGTTAAAAATGTGAGTTTTGAATTCCTTTTGCTTATATGTAAATGACTGTATGAATACAATATTTTGGCATCTCAGTATTTATGTTTTTAAAGGGAACATTCATTTATGAGACAAGTTTTTTCTTAGAAGATACATGACCCCACGTGTCTGTGGATGTTTCGGCAGCATATGTGTCATTTGCGATAAGAATGTAAGTGTGTTTTTTTTCTTCAAATTTCGCTTAGATATGAATGACAACATGGCATTTAAAGCCTTAAATTCACACACAACTAAATGCAAAAAGCAATGCGCGTGTTGCACCTACAGTATCTGAAGTAACATGACTTGGCAATCATCGATTTTCTGTTTATTGTTGTCTAGGCGTTATTTTATGTATGCACAAATATTCGAAATCCAGAAAACATTAATATCACGTACTTTGAGGACGAACAAATAGACAAACACTATTACACCACACATCTTACAGAAGAATTGTTAGTTGTTTGTTTTTCATTTCAGCTGTTTGCACAAACAAAAAGAAATATTATTCTAACATGTGTGCTTTTAAAAAAGAGCAGTGTAAGTTGGATGCGAAGGACATTCCTACAGAAGATATGAAACCATGTCCAGGGAAGAACGGAGGTATTTCAGATTGTCTAATTATGCATCAAAATGTTGATAAATAATTATACCCGACTCGAACAATGATTGATTGGTTAAATTGGATTTTATAGTCGCACCAACAGCTCAGGTCATATGGTGACTTTCCAGCTTCCATTGGTGGAGGAAGACCCTAGGTGCCCCTCCGGGCAATTTTCGTGCACGGGTGGGCACCTGGGTAGAACCACCGACCCGCAAGTCAGCTGGATAGCTCGATAACATAAAGATTCACATGTCTCTGAGGGATCAAACCCACAGCGGTGAGGTGCAAGTGATTTCAAGTTAGAGACTCTAACCTCTCGGACACGAACTCACTACTCTCCCCGCCCCACCGTTTCTATCGCCCCCGACTCGAACAAATACTTGTAGAAAAATATAAGAAATTAAAGTAAATTGAAAAAAGAGTAAAATGTCAGCGTGCAACTGTTTATATTGTATTGCCTATTTGATAAAGAGCATGACCAAAACAACAACTACCATCTACTGCATCTATAGTTTTGATAACTCAGTAGCATTATCATTAACGTTAAACACGTTATTGCTCGTTTTCAATCGTTATCCGTCAACTATGCGTGCTAATTTATTTTTGAAATAAACTCGTTGTTCAGAAAGAAAATGTAAGCTTTGTAATTATTTAGAGGACAAATTGCATTTTATACTAGAATGTCCACTCTATCATGATTTCAGAGAGGTGTATATTAAGACCAAATATTCCATAAATTTACAGAGTCAAAAAAGGTTAGAATTGTTAGAAATCCATTTTAATTTTTAAAAGCTTCCAAAAAAACTCACGAAACTTTGTAGATAACAAAGGAGAATTCCTCCTCTTATAAGACTGTTTGCCTTTTGCTTATTTATCATATAAATTTACCATCAAGTGGCATATCTTTCTGATGTGAAAATTCGCATACTTTTTTATTTTAGATGTAAGCGTTACTTACAAGAAAACATAATGTTATAACGATTATATGTAGAACTATACGCATGGAAATAACACACATGTATTCAACAGATGGACACAAATGTTACAAATAATGGTAAAATTGATGCCAGCAAACCATTGACTGTTAATTTAGTGTAGTGTATTGCAGTGTTAGTAAAGTTTATCTATCAAAAAAAAAATAAACAAAAAAGCAAATAAATAAATGTGCGTCAAATAATTTATAAAGAATTGCACGACAATATCACGAAAAGACCAATTATCGGACCTAAAAGGAAACTAATGGATTGATTTGGACTGAGTTGTGACCTTTAATTTGTCTCACTAGGCAAGCTTGTCGGAGAATGGGGTGATTGGAGTGAGTGCAGTGTGACGTGTGGTAAAGGTGTCAGCACGAGAATACGTCCATCACACAGAGAGCTAAATGCGGCTCAGTTAGAGGCGTTTCCATTAGAGGTGTCTACGGACTGTTACGAAGACACTTGTCCCGATAGTAAGTACATGTTTTTAGAAGTTAGAGCTGTCAACAGACTGATACGAAGATCCTTGCATATATAGTAAGTACAAGTTATTAGACGTTAGGTTAGAGCTGTCCACAGACTGATACAAAGACCACTGTCCCGATAGTAAGTACATGTTCTTAGGCGTTAGAGCTGTCCACAGACTGATACGAAGATCATGTCACGAGAGTAAGTACATGCTATTAGACGTTACAGCTGTCCACAGACTGTTACGAAGACCCTTGTCCCGACAGTAAGTGCATGTTAATAAAGGTTAGAGCTGTCCACAGACTGTTACGAAGACCCTTGTCCCGATAGAAGTACATGTTATTAGCCGTTAGAGCTGTCCATAGACTGTTACGAAGACCCTTGTCCCGATAGAAAGTCCATGTTACTAAAGGTTAGAGCTGTCCACAGACGGTTACGAAGACCCCTGTCCCGATATTAGGTTCATGTTATTAGACGTTACAGCTGTCCACAGACTGTTACGAAGATCCTTGTCCCGATATAAAGTATTTGTTAATAAAGGTTAGAGTTGTACCAGACTGTTACGAAGACCCTTGTGCCGATAGCAAGTACATGTTATTAGACGTAAGAGCTGTCCACAGAATGTTACGAAGACCCTTGTCCCGATATAAAGTACTTGTTAATAAAGGTTAGAGCTGTCCACAGACTGTTACGAAGACCCCTATCCCGATAGTAAGTACATGTTATTAGACTTTAGAGCTGTCCACAGACTGTTAGGAAGACCCTTGTCCCGATATAAAGTACTTGTTAATAAAGGTAAGAGCTGTCCACAGACTGTTACAAAGACCCCTATCCCGATCGTAAGTACATGTTATTAGACGTAAGAGCTGTCCACAAACTGTTTAGAAGACCCCTGTCCCGATAGTAAGTACATGTTATTAGACGTTAGAGCTGTCCACATACTGTTAAGAAGACCCTTGTCCCGATAGTAAGTACATATTTTTAGACGTCACAACTGTCCACAGAATATTAAGAAGACCACTTTCCCGATAGTAAGTACATGTTATTAGACGTTACAGCTGTCCACAGCCTGTTACGAAGACCTCAGTCCCAATAGTAAGTATATGCTATTAGACGTTACATCTATCCACAGACTGTTACGAAGACCCTAATCCCGATAGTAAGTTCATGCTATTAGACGTAACAGATGTCCACGGACTGTTAGCGAAGACCCCAGTCCCAATAGTAAGTACATGTTATTAGACGTTACATCTGTCCACAGACTGTTAAGAAGACCTCTTTCTCGATAGTAAGTACATCATGTCATTAGACGTTAGGGCTTTTCACAGACTGTTAGAAAAAACCCAGTACCGATTGTAAGTACATGCTACTAAAGGTTACATCCGTCCACAGACTATTACGAAGACCCCAGTCCCGATAGTATGTACATGTTATTGGACGTTAGGGCTGTCCACAAATTGATACGAAGACCCTTGTCGCGATAGTAAGTACATGTTAGTATACGTTATAACTGTTCGTAGACTGTTCCGAAGTCCCTTGTCCCGATAGTAAGTACATGTTATTAGACGTTAGAGCTGTCCACAGACTGTTATGAAGACCCTTATCCCGATAAAAGGCCATGCTATTAGACTTTAGAGCTGTCCACAGACTGCTACGAAGACCCTTGCCCGATAAAAGTACATGTTTATAAAGGTTTCATATGTCCACAGACTGTTACGAAGACCCCTGTTCCTATAGTAAGTACATGTTATTAGACATTAGAGCTATCCACTGACAGTTATGAAGACCCCTGTCCCAATAGTAAGTACATGCTATTAGACGTTAGAGCTGTCCACTGTCTGTTACGAAGATCCCAGTCCCGATAGTAAGTACATGTTATTAGACGTTACCGCTGTCCACAGACTGTTACGAAGACCCTTATCCCGATAGAAAGTACTTGTTAATAAAGATTAGAGCCAGGCGCGTAGCCAGGCATACGCCCGTACGCCCAGGCGTACGCCTCTTGGAAAAAAATGAAAAAACATAGTGCCCCAAAAATGCAATAAAAACTGAAGCCTGACTAGGGTGAGACCCATCATTAGAAATTTAGAAACATATAAATATCAAAGTTATCAAAACAGATGCCATAAAATGGAAATGTCAATCTAAGATATTCATTTTTCGCAACTATATAATTATTTATCAATCAATAAAAGCCATTATTTTCAGTCCAAAATCGTCAAAAGCAATGTGCGACGCTTAGGGCTTCCAGGGGGCTTTGCCCCCCCCCCCCCCCCCCCACGACCCCCCCCCCCCACCCTTGGGCACCAATATACGGGCGTATCCTCCAAAACGGCCTAGCTACGCCCCTGAGAGCTGTCCACACACTGTTACGAAGACCCCTGTCTCGATAGTAAGTACATGTTATTAGACGTTAGAGCTGTTCACAGTCTGTTACGAAGACCCAAGTCCCAATAGTAAGTACATGTCATTAGACGTTACAGCTGTCCACAGACTGTTACGAAGACCTCTTTCCCGTTAGTAAGTACATGTTATTAGACGTTATATATGTCCACAGACCGTTACGAAGACCCCAGTCCCGTTAGTAAGTACATGTTATTAGACGTAACAGCTGTCCACAGAATGTAACGAAGTAGTAAGTACAAGTTATTAGACATTAGAGCTGTTCACAGACTGTCCCTATTGTAATTCCATGCAATTAGACGTTAAAGTTGTGGACAGACTGTAAAAAAGACCCGTGTCCCGATAAAAATAACATGTTATTAGAAGTTACATTAGTCCACCGTCTGTTACGAAGACCAATGTCGCGATATGAAGTACATGCTATTAAACGCTACAGCTCTCCACAGACGCTTACGAAAACCCCTGTCCCGATAGTAAGTACATGGTATTAGACGTTACAGCTATCCACAAACTGTTACGAAGACCCCTCTCACCATAGTAAGTACATGGTAGTAGACGTTACAGCTGTCCACAGACTGTTACGAAGACTACTGACCTGACAGTAAGTACATGTTAGTAGACGTTACATATGTTCACAGACTGTTACGAAGACCCCTGTTCCGATAGTAAGTACATGTTAGTAGACGTTAGATCAGTCCAAAGACTGTTACGAAGACCCCTGTCCCAATAGCAAGTACATTTATTAGACGTTATGGCTGTCCTCAGGCTGTTACGAAGATCCCTGTCCCGAAAGTAAATAAATGTTATTAGACGTTAGGACAGTCCACAGACTGTTACTATAAACCCCTGTCCCGATGGTCAGTACATGTTATTAGATGTTAGAGCTGTCCACATACTGTTACCCCTGTCTCGATAGTACGTAAATGTTACTAGACGTTAGAGCTGTCCACAGACTGTTATCAAGACCCCTATCCCGTTATCCTGTTATCAAGACCCCTGGTTTCATAGTTAGTACATGCTATTAGACGTTACAGTTGTCGACGGACTGTTACAAAAACCCCTGTCCCGATAATATTAACATGTTATTAGACGTTACATTAGTCCACTGTCTGTTACGAAGACCCCTCTCGCGATATGAAGTACATGTTACTAGACGTTAGAGCTGTCCACAGAATGTTACGAAGACCCCTGTCCTGACAGTAAGTTCATGTTAGTAAACGTTACATATGTTAACAGACTGTTACGAAGACCCCTATCCCGATACTTAAAACATGTCATTAGACGTTACATTAGTCCACAGACTGTTACGAAGACCCCTGTTCCGATGGTAAGTACATGTTACTAGACGTTAGAGCAGTCCATAGTCTGTTCCGAAAACACCTGTCCCGATAGTAAGTACGAGTTGCAATACCCCTGTCTAGATAATAGGTACATGTTATTAGACATTAGGGTTGTCGTCAGACTGTTACGAAGACCCCTGTCCCGATAGTAAGTACGCGTTATTATATATATATATATGTTAGAGCAGTTTACAGACTGTTACAAAGACCCTGTCCCGATTACAACTAAACGCTGTTAGACGTTACAGCGGTCCATAAACTGTTTCGAAGAACCCCCGTCCCGATAGTAAATAAATGTTACAAGACGTTAGAGCTGTTCACAGACTGTTACGAATACTACTGACCTGACAGTAAGTACATGTTAGTAGACGTTACATATGTTCACAGACTGTTACGAAGACCCCTGTTCCGATAGTAAGTACATGTTAGTAGACGTTAGATCAGTCCAAAGACTGTTACAAAGACCCCTGTCCCAATAGCAAGTACATTTATTAGACGTTATGGCTGTCCTCAGGCTGTTACGAAGATCCCTGTCCCGAAAGTAAATAAATGTTATTAGACGTTAGGACAGTCCACAGACTGTTACTATAAACCCCTGTCCCGATGGTCAGTACATGTTATTAGATGTTAGAGCTGTCCACATACTGTTACCCCTGTCTCGATAGTACGTAAATGTTACTAGACGTTAGAGCTGTCCACAGACTGTTATCAAGACCCCTATCCCGTTATCCTGTTATCAAGACCCCTGGTTTCATAGTAAGTACATGCTATTAGACGTTACAGTTGTCGACGGACTGTTACAAAAACCCCTGTCCCGATAATATTAACATGTTATTAGACGTTACATTAGTCCACTGTCTGTTACGAAGACCCCTCTCGCGATATGAAGTACATGTTACTAGACGTTAGAGCTGTCCACAGAATGTTACGAAGACCCCTGTCCTGACAGTAAGTTCATGTTAGTAAACGTTACATATGTTCACAGACTGTTACGAAGACCCCTATCCCGATACTTAAAACATGTCATTAGACGTTACATTAGTCCACAGACTGTTACGAAGACCCCTGTTCCGATGGTTATTACATGTTACTAGACGTTAGAGCAGTCCATAGTCTGTTCCGAAAACACCTGTCCCGATAGTAAGTACGAGTTGCAATACCCCTGTCTAGATAATAAGTACATGTTATTAGACATTAGGGTTGTCGTCAGACTGTTACGAAGACCCCTGTCCCGATAGTAAGTCCGCGTTATTATATATATATATATGTTAGAGCAGTTTACAGACTGTTACAAAGACCCTGTCCCGATTACAACTAAACGCTGTTAGACGTTACAGCGGTCCATAAACTGTTTCGAAGAACCCCCGTCCCGATAGTAAATAAATGTTACAAGACGTTAGAGCTGTTCACAGACTGTTACGAAGACCCTGTCACGAAAGTAAGTACATACTATTAGACGTTATATTCGTCCACATACTGTTACGAAGACCCCTGTCCCGATAGTAGGTACATGTTATTATATGTTAGAGCAGTTCACAGACTTTACGAAGACCCTGTCCCGATAGTAAGTAAATACTGTGTGACGTTAGAGCGGTCCACAAATTGTTTCAAGAAACCCCTGTCCCGATAGTAAGTACATGTTATTGGACGTTAGAGCAGTTCACAGACTGTTACGAGACCCCTATCCCGATAGTAAGTACATGTTATTAGACGTAAGAGCG
Organism: Cyrtodaria siliqua; assembly: GCA_037043455.1. Classification (NCBI taxonomy): domain Eukaryota; kingdom Metazoa; phylum Mollusca; class Bivalvia; order Adapedonta; family Hiatellidae; genus Cyrtodaria; species Cyrtodaria siliqua. Next base: position 169,295 of record JAWPHD010004091.1, read on the forward strand.
GTCCACAAACTGTTTAGAAGACCCTTGTTTTGGTAGTAAGTACATGTTATTACGGGTTACAACTGTCCACAGACTGTTAGGAAGATCCCTGTCCCGATAGTAAGTACATGTTATTACGGGTTACTGTCCCGATAGTATGTACATGGTAGTAGACGTAACAGTTGTCCACAGACTTTTACAAAGATCCCTGTCTCAATAGTAAGTACATGTTATTAGACGTTAGAGCTGTCCACAAAATGTTACAATGACCCCTGTCCCGATAGTACGTACATGTTATTAAACGTAACATTAGTCCACATACTGTTACGAAGACTCCCGTCCCAATAGTAAGTACATGTTATTAGACGTTAGAGCTGTCCACAGACTGTTACGAAGACCTTTGTCCCGATAGTAAGTACATGTTATTAGAGTTAAACTGTTACGAAGACCCGCTATCCCGATAGTAATTACAAGTTACTAGACGTTAGAGTTGTCCACAGATTCTTAAAAAAAACTTGTCCCGATAGTAAGTACATATTATTAAACGTTACAGCTGTCCTAAGAATGTTACGAAAACCACGGTCCCCAAAGTAAGTACATATTATTAGAAGTTACGTTAGTCCACAGAGTGTTTCGACGACGCCTGTCTCGATATGAAGTACATGCTATTAGACGTTCGAGCTGTACATAAACTGTTACAAAGACCCCTGTCGCGATAGTAAGCGCATGTTAGTAGACGTTACATATGTTTATAGACTGTTACGAAGATCCCTTTCCCGATAGTAAGTGCAAGTTATTAGACGTCACATTAGTCCACAGACTGTTACGAAGATCACTGTCCCGATAGCAAGTACAAGTTGTTAGACGTTAGAGATGTCCACAGACTGTTACAAAGATCACTGTCCCGATAGTAAGTACATGTTATTAGACGTTAGGCTGTCCTCAGATTGTTACGGAGACCCCAGTCCCGATAGTAAGTACATGTTATTAGACGTCAGACTGTTACGAAGACCCTTGACCCAATAGTAAGTACATATTATTAGACGTTATGGCTCTCCTCAGACTGTTACGAAGACCCCAGCCCGAAGGTATATACATGTTATTAGACGTTAGAGCAGTCCACAGACTTTTACGACGAACCCCTATCCCGATGATAAGTACATATTATTAGACTTTAGAGCTGTTCACAGACTGTTACGAAGACCCTGACCCCTGCCCCGAAAGTAAGTAAACGTTATTAGACGATACATTAGACCTCAGACTGTTACGAAGACCCCTGTCCCGATAGTAAGTACGTGTTATTAGACGTTAGGGCAGTCCTCAAACTGTTACAAAGACCCCTGTCCCGATAGTAAGTAAACGTTACATATATTCACAGACAGTTACGAAGACCGCTTTCCCGATAGTAAGTACATGTTATTAGACGTTACATTAGTCCACAAACTGTGACGAAGATCCCAGTCCCAATAGTTAGTACATCTTATTAGACGTCAGACCTGTCCACAGACTACTACGAAGACCCTTGTCCCGATAACAAGTTCATGTTATTAGACGTTAAAGCTGTCCACATATGTTTACGAAGAACCCCTACCCCGATGATAAGTACATGCTATTAGACGTTAGAACTGTCCACAGACTGCTACGAAGACTTCTGACTCGATAGTAAGTACATGTTATTAGACATTAAAGCTGTCCTCAGACTGTTACGAAGACCCCTGTACCGATAGTAAGTACATGTTATTAGACGTTACAGCTGTTCACCGACCTTTACGAAGAACCCCTATCCCTATGATAAGTTCATGTTATTAGACGTTAGATCTGTTGACAGACTGCTACGAATACGTGTTGTACATGTTATTAGTCGTTAGGGCTTTCCGCAGACTGTTAAGAAGACCCCTGTTTCGAAAGTAAGTATGTGTTATTAGACGTTAGTGCAGTCCTCTGACTGTAACGAATACCCCTATCCTGATAGTAAGGCCTTGTTATTAGATGTTAGGGCTATCAACAGACTATTACGTAGTCCTTTGTCCCGACAGTAAGTACATGCTATCAAACGTTACAGCTGTTCACAGGTTGCTACGAAGACTCCTGTTCCGATAGTAAGTACATGTTATTAGACGAAACATTAGTCCACAGACTGCTACGACAATCCCTGTCTCGATATGATGGACATGTTATTAGATGTTAGAGCTGTCCACAATTTGTTAAGAAAACCCCTGTCCAGATAGTACTTACATGTTATTAAACTTTGCATTAGTCCTCATACAGTTACGAAGACCCTTATCCTGATAGTAATTACATGTTATTAGATGTTAGAGCCATCCACAGACTTTTACTACGACCCCTGTTTCTGTATGAAGTACATGCTATTAGACGTTAGAGATGTCCATATACTATTACGAAGACCCATGTCCCGATAGTAAGTACATGTTATCAGACGTTAGGGCTGTCCACAGACTGTTACGAAGAACACTGTCCCCATAGTAAGTATATGTTATTTGATATTAGAGCTATCCACAGACTGTTATGAAGAACCTTGCCCCGAAATATAGTATATGTTAATAAAGTTTAGCGCTGTTCACAGACTGTTACGAAGACCCTGTCACGATAGTAAGTACACGCTATTAGACGTTGGAGCTGTCCAAAGACTCTTACGAATACACCTGTCCCAATTGTAAGTACATGCTATTATACTTTAGTGATGTCCTGAGACTGTTACGAAGACCCCTGTCCCGAAAGTAATTACATATTATTAGAGCTTAGGGCTGTCCACAGACTTTTACGAAGACCAGTGTCCCAATAGTATGTACATGTTATTATACGTTACATTACTCCACATACTGTGACGAAGACCCCTGTCCCAGTAGTAAGTACACGCTATTAGACGTTAGAGCTGTCCACAGAGTGCTACGAAGACCCCGGTCCCTATAGTAAGTACATGTTATGCTTTAGGGATGTCCTCAGACTGTTATGAAGACCCCTGTCCCGATAGTAAGTACATGCAATTATACTTTAGGGCTGTCCACAGACCTGTCCCGATACTATGTACATGCTGTTAGACGTTATGGCTCCCCTGAGACTGTTACGAAGACCCCTATGCCGAAAATAAATACATTTTATTAGACGTTAGGGATGTCCATATACTTTTACGAAGACCCCTGTTTCAGTAATAAGTACATGTTATAAGACGTTAAGGCTGTCCACAGACTGTTACGAAGACCTTTGTCCCGATAGAAAGTACATGTTATTAGACGTTACAGCTGTCCATAGACGACTTTTACGAAGAGCCCTGTCCCAATAGTAAGTTCAAGATATTAGACGTTACAGCTATCCACAGACTGTTACGACTACCCCGTGCCGATAGTAAGTACATGCTATTAGACGTTACAGCTGTCGACAGACTGTTACAATGACCCCTGTCCCGATAGTAATAGCATGTAATTAGACGTTACATTAGTCCACAAACCGTTACGTAGATCCCTGTTGTGATATGAAGTACATGTTATTAGACCTTACAGCTGTCCTCAGGACTGTTACGAAGACCATTGTCCCGATAGTAAGTACATGTTAATAGACGTTAGGGCTATCCTCATACTGTTACGAAGGCCCCTGTTCCGAACGTAAGTACATGGTATTAGACGTTAGAGCTGTCAACAAACTGTTACGAAGACCTCTGTCCCGATATTACGTACATGTCATTAGACGTTACAGATGTCCACAGACTGTTACGAACATCCCTGTCCCGATAGTAATTATATGTTAATATACGTTAGGGCTGTCCTCATACTGTTACGAACATCCCTGTTCCGAAAGTAAGTACTTGCTATTAGACGTTAGAGCTATCAACAGACTGTTACGAAGACCCCTGCCCCGATAGCAAGTACATGCTTTTAGACGTTAGAGCTGTCAACAGACTGTTACGAAGACCCCTGCCCCGATAGCAAGTACATGCTATTAGACGTTAGAGCTGTCAACAGACTGTTACGAAAACCCCTGCCCCGATAGTAAGTACATGCTATTAGACGTTACATTAGTTCACAGAATGTTACGATAACCTCTTTCCCGATAGTATGTCCATGTTATTAAACTTTAGATATGTCCACATACTGTTACGAAGACCCCTTTCCCGATAGTAATTACATCTTATTTTACGTTACATTAATCCACAGACTGTTACGAAGATCCCTGTCCTTTTTTGTAAGTACATGCTATTCGACTTAAGAGTTGTCCACAGACTGATACGAATACCACTGTCCCGATAGTAAGTACATGTTATTAGACGTTAAAGCTGTCCATAGCCTGTTACGAATACCCTTTTTCTGATAGTTAGTTATCCTAGTCCAGCTTAATCTGTATTGATGCTTTCTGACATTATAATGCTTTTATGGTGATTCTCAAGATTAGGCAATATTAATAAATACTGCAACTGACACGTTTCCGTAAAGACTGTTGCAAATTATGTATTGTAACAAATAGTATTGTCTTGGCGTTACTTGTTATAAAACATATTTCAAATGAAATTATATTCGATTATATATCTGGTTTACACACCATATTAAGTTATATTGGGACAGCAACCTCAGAGCGAGATGAGATAAAGAAATAAGTGTATCAACAGTCATGCCGCCGCCAGGGAGCTCAACCAGGCGAGGCAGAGGTCTACAGCTCTAAAGCGCATGTCCTTATTTACTGAGTTAAATTGCCGCTCAATACAGATTTCAGCAACAACTTTAAGCTTATATTTTTTTTACAATAAGTGATAATCTTAGCGTAACTGTAATTGTTATAGGTCTCTGTGTGGACTACAATGAATGTAACATCGCAGAGGAGTGTGTAGAGCACGCCAACGGAACGCTAGAATGCGAATGCCCGTCATGCGAGAGCATCGGGGAGGAACCTGTGTGTGGGTACGTCGCCGGTATAGTGGGAGGAATCGTTGAGATTGACTGGCAGTCGGCCTGTCACCTGCAGATGTTTGCTTGTGAGAATAACGTCCATGATTATCAGATGGTGAATAAAGGACCTTGCGGTGGTACGTGTTCTGTTTTATGTTGTAGTTATAGTAGTTTCTTAGATCCTACTTGCCTTTAGCGTAGACTGATAGCCTGTCGAACATATTACCTCTAATAAGAAAAAAATACGTTTATCTCTCATAAAGCCAAAATCTGTTTATTTCTCTTGTCAATAAGCCAAAAGCTGTTTATTTCTCATAAGCCAAAAGATGGATCTCTCATGAGCCAAAAGCTGTTTATCTCTCATAAGCGAAAAGTTGTTTGTCTCTCATGCGCCAAAAGCTGTAATCCAAAAGCTGTTTGTCTCTCATAAGCCAAAGGCTGTTTATCTCTCATGAGTCAAAATCTGTTTACCTCTCAAAATCCAAAAACTGTTTATCTCTCATAAGCCAAAAGCTGTTTATCTCTCATAAGACAAAATCTGTTTATTTTTTATAAGCCAAACGCTGATTATCTCTCGTTAGCCAAAATATATTTATCTCTCATAAGCCAAAGGCTGTTTATCTCTCATAAGCCAAAAGCTGTTTATCTTTTATAAGCCAAACGCTGATTATCTCTCATAAGTCAAAAGCTGTTTATCTCTCATAAGCCAAAGGCTGTTTATCTCTCATAAGCCAGAAGCTGTTAATCTCTCATAAGCCAAAGGCTGCTTATCTTTCATAAGCCATCGGCTCAAGCGATCTTTTCCCTATCAGTGTTTGCCCATCGTCCGTCTGTCTGTCCTTTAGCAATTGACATGTCGCCAGTACTTAGATATCTCCGCCCTATTGTTGATGTCGTAGGATAATGACACTAGTTTAATATATAACATAGCTGCACGTGCTTTATACACGTGGTGTTGTTTGTCGGAGGTATCGTTCTGGTTTGATTGGTTTAAATGGATAAATGATTGACAACTGGCGACATGTTAATTGCTTGAACGACATCTCCTCTGAAACCTCTGCACGATTTGACTAAATACACTTTAAAGTTGTATAAATAAGTTCAACGCGACATCCAAGATAACCACCCTTACTATAGCGGTCAGTTCATGAAACAATCTTCTCGCGAACCTACTAAACAGTTATCGAAAGTTGAACTTTACAAACAATTGCCAAACTCTAAAGTATCATAGTTATACAAATAAAATCTCCAGGGTTAAAACTCGAATCCAAAAGAATATATAGATATTTTACATGTTGGCATACTTATATAGGGGGACATTGGGAAACAAATACACCTTCTTCTCTGAAACCGCAAGGCATACATTACTCATATATCGCATGTAGCATTCGCTTATGGTCCTCGTTCAAGTTGGTTAAAATGGTGACCCTGTAATTATATTTGGCCCCGTTCCCGTTCCGGAAGTCACAGGTTTACATAGAGATATTTATGGGGAAATGATAGTTAAAAATGTTACATGTAAGCTTGAAGTTAGTGCACCACATAACCCGGTTAAAATCATAAGCGTCCCCTTTTGCAACTAAACCTTCCAATGTTTAGCCGTTTGTGTGTGTGTGTGTGTGTGTGTGTGTGTGTGTGTGTGTTGTGTGGTTCTAAGGTTTAGAGTTCCTCCGCCTATATGGACACCAGAGAATCCCGGTACGCCCAGGCAATATGTGTGGACTATGATTGCTAGCTCAGTGATAAGTTGTATCTGAGTGTTGATCTGCGTTGACGTGAGTGGTGTTGTGTCGCTGTCGCTCTATGTTGGTTCGTTGTGGCGGCGAGTGTTGTCTGTCTTCTGTGTTGTATCCTACATCCACTAGGTGTTGCGCCCTACATAGGCTAATTCAAACTCCCCGCAGTGGTTACTTCCCATATATGTTACAGTAACACTGCCACCACACACATTTATAGCTGAAATCCAGCTAAGTTTAATGTTTTGGTTAAATATGTTTTAGGTAAATATTACAACTTGCTTCGTTCATAATATAGGAAAATAGTGTGAAAAACGGTATCTGGTTACAAAAATAATTTATTTATAAAAATAAATCAATTTTAGCAACAACATATATTATATGCACACCGGTTACTTGGTTATTTGGTTACATGTTAACAAACATGTATTCCGTTGAGAACATTACAGAAGCTATGCGTAAATTTAATAAAGAGATTACACCCAAACCAAAACAGGTTGAATGTTTTCAACATCTTCTCGAAGGTGATGATGTTATTGCCAGTTTGCTGTACCAAATATTACCTAGTGTATCGCCAATTTTTATAATCACATGACCTCAACTATTGTGTGTGGTGGCAGGGATTATTGACTACAATATCACTGCTCGGAGGTTGCCGCTACTGGTATGTCCTACATCCGCTACTCGGCCGTGTGGGTACTTGTTGTCGGGGGCCATCTCCGCCGCTTGTTGACTCATCTGTTCCGTATACACCGCCAGGCTTTCCCACGTCGGATCCGCTTTTGTCAACCCGTTTATAGCTGTAAAATGTTTTCAATATGTTTGAATGGTTTTAAGCAAACTTATTTCATCTTACATTCTGCAAGAAGAAATTAACCTTTTTTGTCAATTTTAGACCCCAAAATGTCAGCTTTCATTAAAAATCAACAAAATGAATTCAATAGCATATATATTGATTTCATTCTTTTGAGATTTTGGTAAACAATAAACCCCTCAATTCTCAGATGATGACATGCAAACATTGTTTCACATTTATGCATAACATGATTTCTTCCTTTTCTTCAAATCACCAACAAAAGCAACAAAAACAAAATGTAAACGAAACACATGTGTAGTACATGCTACATAGTTCATAGCTAATAATACCCAATGTTTACATTGAAAATGGAACATAAATATAAAAATCGAAGTTGTTAAGTCATAAGTTATGTTGAGTATATATATATATACATGTATATATAAGGGTAAGAAAATACATACCTCTACAAAAAAAAATTCAAAAAGCACTGGATCCCCGAGGGGATACGAAAATGTTGGAATAAATTACATGTACTAGATGGGGGGGAAAACATTTATACAGTGCTACAGTTTATAAAAACCCAAGCGCTTTCGGCTTAAGCCTTCATCAGGGGTACACAGACACGAAAAGAACAAATAAGAAACAAAATAACACTAAAATACACGGCAGTTTAAATAAAACCCTTTCAAAAACAGCTTATCGTTTGGCAGTGTTGCAGGGACAACTCGAAACATTTAACACAAAACATCCAGTAGGAATCAACAAAGGGAACTAGATACATTTTAGACAATATATAAATGTATACACACATACTCTGTTTTTTATTACTTATTCATGATCCAATTTTCTCCATTTATTTAGCCTTATTCATAGTTATAATTAGCTTTGGAGTTGTTTTTACTATATCCTGCAGTATCGATTCTATGTCTTAGGTATTGAGGTAGGGTTATTCACTCACACACTCTCTCTTCATAACTAATCATAAATGTCAGCGTACATTTTCATCCAACCAGCAATGTTCTATTATTAGTAAATTGTTTTTATTAGTTTTGGAGTTGCTTTATACTGTATCCTGCAGTATCGATATTAGGTTTTAGGTTTTGAGGTAGGGTTTGTGTTATCTTTTTCACATCTTCACTCTCTCTTCATAACTAAATGTCAGCTACAGTTTTACCCACATCCAACCAGATATGTTCTTTTGTTAGTATCACATTTGGCTCCAGCGTGTCTATTCAAAGTAAAATGACATAGCGCCAATTTCAATACATCAATTTCAATACAACAACACGATCTTATGGCCAGTCTTTTACCCCCAACATTTTTAATCACGTGCTCCTCCATATGTCACGTGCTCCTCCATATGCAGCATCAAAAATTAATACAAATGTAGGCTGCGCGCTCAAAGCGCGCCGCCAAAAAAATAACACAGTGATCATATGTTTAATCTAAACTGTTTTGTTCAGTATATATAGTACATGAGTTTAATACAAGTATTTTGGTTGGCTGTCTTATACGAATGCTACACTTCCTGCTCGACGCTGCATCTACTTCCGTTAGTCTTGAACAAGTTTGACGTTTGGTTTTAATACAAACGTCTTGACGATTTGTGCAGAAAGAAATCTGAAACTGGGACCATGTGTCCGTAATTATTATTTTGTTTATTAAAAGACTGTTTGACCATCCATATTTATTTGTTCGATATATTGATAAAGTTTTCCTCTTTTCTTATTCATAAATCTATAAACTAGTGCATTGTCTTTCTATCATGTTGTCTGTGTCAACCAATCAGAAACGATACCAAGGGACAGTTCTCAGTTTCGCATGAATGTTCATGTTTATTCGAAAGAAAACAACTAAGTATCTTTTAGGTTCCTGGATGAAATAGCCTTATTTTGATATAGTCAACTATGCCTTCTTCGGGTTTTATGGAGGCTATAAATAGAAAAATGCGAAACTATCAAAAACTACCTAAAATGGCTGAATTTGATTCACATTTTAATCATTCTGGATTAATGCCTTAAAAGGCCGGTGAAGGTATGTAACATTTAGCATTTCCTGACATGCAAGAGCATAATGAGTGCATAAATGACCACGATATGCATAGGCATTGGTTTAAGCATATTTTGGGAGGATGGTGGGGTTAGGGTTGTGGATGGGTAGGGCCGTATTATCTGAAACAAAAGTTGTAAAGACAATCCGGGTTGGTACTTTTATTTGATATAAAACATGGGTAATTTTCTGGTCTTCAAAGAAATGCATGATCTACTTAATGTGCGATTAATTTTTGCTCAAGACTTCTCATGGGTTTGATTGCTGAGAATTGGACATTTAACTGTGGAGTACCCCACAAGAATCTCAGTAAAATGGCTGTCGCTTCAAAAAACACAAAAAAAACAACAACATAAAAATCAATAAAAGAAGATTCTAGACGTTTGTTATAAAAATAAGCAAGCGTCGCGGATGATCTATACTAATAATAACTTGCGTATACGTTACCCTTAATATAGATGAGCCAAGGAACTGTACGCGTATGCCTAACGCAGAGTTTATCAAGGGCGGCGATAACGACGCGTATGTCAGCAAAGACAGGGTGAATCTGTACGACTGTGACGGTGGTTGTGGTGACGTCAAATACGATTGCTGTCAACCCTCAGTCACAGAGCAAATGAACGTTACTCTGTTCAACGACTACATGGATCCGAAGTATATTAATAAATCGGTATGTACGATTTACGATTTATAAGTTGTATAAATAAGCTAATCCTTATATTAAAAATAACATCATAATATCTCATATAGTATGGTGGCCGATTTCTGCCATTTGTCATCTTTTCGTCTTTTCGTTATTTCGCCACGAAAAGACAACAGAACGAAAGGTCGACAGGATGAAAAGACGCCAAATGCAGCGCGAAAAGACGACAAAATGAAAAAACGACAGAATGACAGAACGACAGAACGAAAATACGACAGAACGCCACGCGAAAAAACGAAAAGACGACACTTCAGCCAACGAAAAGATGCCATTTGATATTGTCGTCTTTTCATTTTTTCGTGTGACCTTCTGTCGTCTTTTCGCGATGCCTTTGTCATCTTTTTGTTCTGTTGTTCTATCATTCTGTCGCATTTTTGTTCTGTCGTATTTTTGTATTGTCTTGTCATTCTGTCGTCTTGTCGTTCTGTCGTCTTTTCGCCAGATATTGCCAGATAAACAATACATGTTTAGCCAGTCGGGGCGCTTGATTTAGCCAAAAGATGTTCAGCATTAACATGAGCAATTATAATAATACTCCCCGAACACGTGCAAAACTCATGCTCTATCCTATACATGTACCATAGCTCTAATGGTTTTCCTTTGTTCTTGCTTATAATGTAATTTTTATAAACCTGAAGGTCTGAGCCTAAACCATGCCATAAATGCCGGTATATTTCAGGCGTGCTATAAATGACAGACTGGTCAGTTATACCATGGTCTATCCAATTTTACACTCGCGCAGTTGTAATGTTTACACACAACCTGTCAATCAAAATATCAATTACCGGCATTGAATGACTATGGTACAAAACATGAATAGCATATTTGTCTCGTATGCGATTTATACTACACTCTGAGAAGCAGTATAAATCTCATATACTCGACCAATTGTGCTATAAATATTACGTATACAATTTCTGTTCTTCCATAGGTTGTGGTCATCAAGAAGTGTGAATGCATCTACATCGGGAATTCAACAATATTAGAAAAATGAAACCTATGTTTCAGTAGAAACCATTGACATGTGTTAAAATGAAATAAAAAACACATACTCAAAGTGACTTGCCTTCAGAAATGGTCTTTATATTTTTGGATTATTCATTGCTGGTATTGCCAGATAAACAATACATGTTTAGCCAGTCGGGGCGCTTGATTTAGCCAAAAGATGTTCAGCATTAACATGAGCAATTATAATAATATGTACATCAGTGTTATATCTCAACGGAACTGTAATTTGTATTGGAAATTAAAAATACCTTAGTATTGAACATCGGTTGAGAAATACATATTTTACAGTCAAAATTTCTTTCTTTTGTGGGGCCTTTCCTTGTAAATTCCTTGATGCTGGGACAGCAGAAAATTAGGAAATCTTAAACTACTTCAGTTAGAATTAGTAGTTTGCTATAAAACGTTCATAGTATCTTAATTTACAGTTATCGAACACATTAAAACCATTTTGGATACTAATTTAAAAAAAAAATCAAAAGTTTGATGCAACAGAATTTGCAATTTTCCTATCAAAAACAACTTTCACAACACGTGACATTTTTATTTCTCAACCGATTTTGAATAGATACCACTAAAAATGTCTGTTTAAGTTATATACCTTATTAAGGCACGAGTTGAATTTTGTCTAAAAATTCCAAAAAACTTTGGCTGTAACAAGCAACTTACCTCCCTTTTAATTGAATATCGTTCGAAATTAATCTAATTCAGCGTTAACATTAAAGATTTCGAAAATTTCTTTTGAAAACGTATTTGTAGAGGCAATTCTAGAAAAACTTGATGTCAAGATAACTTTAGTTGACATGTTTTTGAATTAGGGACATCGGAATTCGTTAATTCAAAGAACTTTATAAAATGCCAAAGTACAAAGTTGTATAAGAGTTATAATTTGTTCTAAGAAAACACACCGACTTGAAAACTTTAAAATGTGTTCATGCAATCAGAACATATTGTTTAATCTGATTATTTTGAAGTTCAACTGTATCTCCAATCTAGCGTAAAATACACAAAACAATGAGAATAGTATTGATATATTCTTAGCAATTTTGACTAGTATATTGTATTTGTCTTTAAATGGACATAAAATGATATATATGTTTAATGTATTTCTTGTATGATTTCCTCCCCTAAAGAATTCCAAATAAACGTTTTTTCTAAAAAAAATGCCAAAGAAAAGTATTTTAAAATGTTTTTGTTTTTTACTTTTCGAAAACTGCCAAAATAATTGTTTAATAATTAGTTTTCATTTGGACACGCATTTTCTATCACAATTTAAAGAAACTAACCCGCCAACTAATGTCAAAATTAAACAACAAAACGGTTTATCAAAACTCTATTCAGGTGTTCAGGTCATATACATCTGCCTATGCGCCGATTAAAAGTATAGAATTGTTCATGGGTGTTTAAAATACCCGTGATTGAATATGCGTTTTAATGCATAATGAGTTGGTATCTCTTAATTCAACGCTGCAGTTCTGGGTTTGTTATGACTGATTAAGGTCGTTTATACTGTGTATATAGAATTTGGAATCTCAAAAATATGTAAGTTATATATATATACCTCCCCGATAGTTGGTTTAGAAACGGTGTACATGTTATAATATGGCTGTTCTTAGCGGGATAGCTACTTTAAAACACAAAGTGATCGGATGACTAGGAATACGTAGGCACGAATACGTAGGCACGAGTGTTCAGCCAAAGCATGAAAGCAGCGTAGGAAAAGACCAGCATTTAGATGTAACGGCTCCTGGGCCATGTCATCTATGATCCGTGATATTACTCGCTTTTATTACATTTTTGTGGGTGAAAGACTGGAATTTCTCCGTGAAAGAATATATCGCTACATATTAATAACCAACTCCAAAAACAAAAATAACTAACTTTGACTGTGTCATGACGTCAATAAAGTGTTGCAGACGTCGACGTCATCTGCCGATAACGTTCAATAAAAATAAGTATAAAAACGAATAAATTCGGTTAAAATCATACATAAACTGATTTAAAATGTAATAAACAGATTATTTAACTGCTGGGATCGATTGCAGGGATATCCTTCACTCGATGGTATGCGTGTTTTTTTGTTCATGCATACGCTCGTTCGTGAAAAGAACCACACGTCTACCACCTGGTTAACATAATCGATGTTTTGAGAGTGACTGAAAAACAAAACACGTCTACAAGTAAAATATATAGCATAATTAGCGAGTGCATTATCGTCCGTATACGTGCAAAACTCATGCTCTATCCTATACATATATTCAACACGAACAGTGTGTAACATTATATGCTATTAAAAGTGTGCTAAGTACCAAACCTGTTTCGCCTTTCACCTCAAATACCGTGCAAAACTGTATTTTGTAGGGTGACATTTAAACATACATATTGTTTTCTTATCAAGTTTTTATAATAAAATAATGAATTTCGCATAAATTAATCGTAAAACAAAATTAATTGTTCAGTTGTATGCTGTTGGTAAAACCAGCCGTCATAAAATGTCGAATTGAAATGTTGGTGCTTAGCGAACTTTGAGTAGTATATTTACTAAATAACTAAAACGAAATCTACATATAGAAATGCAATTTTATTTCGGTTCTAGTTAACATTTCACAATTAAACATATATTTGTATTATTTAACAGTACGCAAATGCAAATTAAACGTTTCACTCATTTCGCATTAATTGGTTTCAATCTTTTGAAATCTACGGTATCAAAGTGTATGAACGGAAGTGTACTTAAATACTGAAAAGAGGATCTCTTGAAAGCAACAAACTCAAACAAGCCAAACATCCTACGAGTCTCAAGTTAAATCGAGGAACATATTCCCGGTTTCTACACGATACAGTACATGTGGGTAAAACCTCGATATCTAAAAATCTATTTTGTCGTCAATTCTGCATGAGTTGTCGAGGAAAAACTGCAAAAGTAGCAAACAGTAGGTATACAGTAGGTCGAACATGAAATGCAGCATACACAGAACAGTCAAACAACAACATGCATTCAAAACAAACAACAAACCTTATACCAATTATTTAAGCACACAATGAAGATTCAGTGGCATTGATATTTTTCATCTGTTTTCGCGAATACCAGTTAATCGGTTTACTCGACTTATAATACACTGCCAATGAAGCAGGTTGTAGTGTAAAGCCTCTGACACAAATATATTCCACTAAAACAGAGTTACTTCAAATGTTCACTTGATTAATTTGTTAACATTTCACTTCATTAACTTATTTTCATTAAATACTGTTATGATACCAACTTACGAAATAGTTCTGGTTTTATTTTCACGAAAACAAAATATACGTAAGGAAGGCGTTTTTTTAATTCTAGTGACACCGCCCGTAGGATTGTTACACACTAGACCTGATTAACCCGACTATGTGTGCATTTTGATATGCGAGTTATTTTAATGTAGATGGTTAACTGCTAACTGGAACTGATTTTTTTTTTATTGTCAGCACGTTTGAAATTTACAAAGCAACGTGTCTCCGTGTAATGCGGATACATATCAGTAACTTGAAGTGGCATAGCGAAACATAACGTTGTTCATTTTAAACAATGACACGAGTCTTTTTAATAAAACAGGATCTTTGCTTCTATTATTCCTTGTAACAGTTTTTGACTGCGTCTTTTGGGTTGAATGTGTTCTGTGAATGCTGCATTTCCTGTTTGACTTTAATACCTATTGACGGAGACAACTACTCCGCATCAAAAACACAAAACTAGTTCCAAAACAAACACAATGAGGGGGGAAAAGAAATTATGATGACCTGGTTGTTATACCTATGTGTCGTTCTCATTCAGATGTATCGGTACACGGAGACTGCAAGGATTGTAGTTCGGCTACAAACTAGAAAAAGTAGATATTTATTCCACTGTTGTTTTTTTTTGTCAAATGCCAAGATTGTATTTTATGTTAGCACACAAGTCTCTTTGTCTCAAAGGTTTACATATGGCGATAAACAGTTGTATAAGATTTGCTCTACCTCTTTCAGTAAAAACACTTTAACATCTTTAGAAATTCAAAAAACACCAAATGTTACGTTTCCAAATGTACTGAGTGTATAAAAGTCGAACTGGAAAATAAGAATATTTTATGGGTATCCGGAGAAGATAGGGAATTCCAACCCGAGGTATACGTGTTTTTATCGGACCCGAGGCTCTGCCGAGGTTCCGATTAAAACAGAGCCTCGGTTCCGATAAAAACACTTATACCGAGGGTTGGAATTCCCAATCTGAACCGAATACCCATGATAGATTATTGTTCTTGCATATCAGAGACATGTTGTGCGTTGACGCCGCCAGCTACTAACGTTTTGCATGTTTTCCTGCTTATCGGATGTTGGTGCGCGCGTGACTTTTATCTTTACCCATAAAGATAAGACTTTCCATCCCCCATGTAAAACGTGGATAGCCTAATCCGGTATGCAAGAAAATAGTGTTCACAGAACTCAAGACATCCAAAAGCACACTTTCCAAATAAACAAAAACACAAGGATAAACTGAAGCAAAGTATTCTACACCACAAACATAAACTAGTTGACAATAAGGGTACCCATAAACATTTTGCTCAAATCAACAACGCTAATAAACAAAATATTAGTCGATCATGGAGGCATGTGTTTTAGGTTTGAAGTTAAAAGTCTGTAGAGCTAGCGGTGTGTTAGAAATTGTGCTAACATATATTTTAACCAGAAAGTATAAGTTCAAAATAATACCAATCTCGGTCAGTGACATGGTATTCATAGTAGAATATGATTGTGTATTACACATTGTCTAGATGCATTTGACGACAGTTTGGGACACTTAAAAATATCTTAGTTTGCCCAAATCCGACCTTAAATTTTTCAAATTGGTAGGTAGGTAGGGGGAAAAAAGTTTTTCCATGTATGTCAGATTATTTTGTGAATGATGTTTAAAGTCAGGTTACTGTTTGTTTTGACGTAAAATACAACTTTTTGTACTTATTAAAGATGATTTTAGTATACAGTGTGTGTATTGCAATGATGACAATCGTAACTGTGTACATACAATTACTATCTAAAACAATTCGTAAACATTGAGAGACCTTTTAAAATGAAGATCCGGAAGGATACGACTAATAAAATAATAATCGTATTTTTACTGAAAAAAAGAAAAAAAGTTTTCAGTAGGGCCGATTTTTTGGACCGATGGCGTTCGGGCAAACAAACATAATTGTTATTATGGCGTTGGTTATTTAAGCAAAGCAAAACCATTAACCGATAAGCAAAATCGATGAAGAACATAATTCAGGTAAAGGTCGATCATGTTGACCTGGTTTTGAAAATATGAGTAGTGTATGTCTTAATATAGCTGTGTGTGGTTGAATGCTTAAATGTTATCCCACTCATATGAGCTATAATTGTATGTATATATGCGTGTATATGTTAATTGTGCCTCCAGGCGAGTGTGTAATGATGTAGAGATACAGATTATCAGCGTGTGTTGCAGCTATCCTTTTTAGGAATTGAATGCATGTCTCTCATCATAGCTAGGCGCCCTGCCGTAGTTCGTCCGAAGGTTGTCTGTCGTTAGTAGTTCATAAATCTTTCTCCATATATATAATTCTGCTTTGTGAATGTGAATCTCTTACGAGATCCCAAATCTCGAAAGTTTCTTTAGTGAGTTTAAACTATCTCCCTTTAATATATTTACTGAAATCATAGTTTCCCCAAGATCCGGCACCTTTCATTGTCACTGTCTTAATATAGCTGTGTGTGGTTGAATGCTTAAATGTGATCCCACTCATATGAGTTATAATTGTATGTATGTATGCGTGTATATGTTAATTGTGCTCCAGACGAGTGTGTTATGGTGTAGAGATACAGATTATCAGCGTATGTTGCAGCTATCCTTTTTAGGAAGTGAATGTATACGTTTGATTTCTATGTCTCTCATCATAGCTTAGCGCCCTGCCGTAGTTCGTTCGAAGGTTGTCTCACTATATGTCAAGTGCGAATCGAGTTTGATACCAACACGCTAGTTGTAGACGGGTTCAGTTGCATCACGGGATTGAATTGACATTGAAAGTGTAAACAAACGCAGTATTTTTACGATATTTCAATTGTTTCTTAAGGTAAGTTTCATTTTTTTCACTGCTTTAAACTCTGATAACTTTAACGACATGTTGCTATATGTTTTATATGTTTATTCCATTTATTACATAAGTCATAGCGAAAAATGTATGGTATATGATAACTCTTCGTTCGTCGTCCATTCGTCGTCGTTAACTTTTGCTTCAAACGACATCTCCTCAGAAACCGCTTGGCCAATTTTGACCAAATTTTACATGGATGATCCTTAGATAAATGCTTTTTAGATTTGTTAAAATTAGGTCAGCATGACATCCAAGATGGTCGCCATTACCATATATAATTGAAATTTTAAAAAATCTTCTTCTCAAGAACCGCTGGACAGATTATGACAGTTTTGTTTTAACCTGATCGCCAATGCCTAGACTATCAGGTTTGTTCAAATGAAGTCCCCAGGGTCAAAAACGGCCGTACCCCGGAGTCCAAAGTTTGTATATTGAGATTTTGCATGTTTTTCACAGACTTATATAGGGAAAAAGTTTTAAAAATCTACTTCTCTGAAACCACAAGGCATGGATCTCGCATGTATTACATGTAGCATCAGCTTATGATTCTCTACCAAGTTTGTTCAAATTTTGACCCTGGAGTCAAATTTGGCACCGCCCCAGGGGTCACAGTTTTACATATAGGGAAAAACCTAAAAAACTTCTTCTCTGAAACTACAAGAGTCAAAGGTTTAATATTTTGTATTTACACTCAGCTTATGGTCCTCTACATTACGTGGTCCGAGTATTAACTTTCATACCCCATCCAACCCCTTCTCCAAGAAGAGAAATGGGGGTTGACTGGGGTATGAAATGAAACCTGAATTTCAGCTTAAAAAGTTTGCATATTGTAAATTTAAAACGTTAAATAGGTAATTTTAAGCATGTTTTTATGGTCGAAATATCCGTTATAAAATCCTGCTAATATAAGCTTTCCCATCGCTTAATGGAATTAAGGCGGGACAACATGACGACCAAATTTGTTTGAATGGTGACACTGGGGTAAAATTTGGCCCCACCCCAGGGTTCACATGTTTTACATAGAGTTACATAGGGAAAAACTTAACAAATCTTCTCGCTGAAACTACAAGAGACAGATGTTTAATATTTTGTATTTACCATCAGCTTATGGTCCTTTACCAAGTTTGTTCAAATGGTGACCCTGGAGTCAAATTTGGCCCTGCCCCCGGGGTCGCATGTTTTACTTAGACATAAAGGACACATTTAAAAAATCTCCTTCTGTAAAATTACAAGAGCCAACGGTTTAATATTTTGATTTTACACTCAGCTTAATATGGTCCACTACCAAGTTTTTTCAAATGGTAACCCTGGGATTAAATTTGGCCACGCCCGTGGATCACATGTCAATCTTGGTTTGAGTGTTTATATTAACGAAAGTTTGATTTGTTTTAAAGCTAGCCAAACTTGAGCCAAATACATAAATACCCCTATATCTTGGTAACTGAAGACACTTTATAAAAAAAAATAGTTTGATACTGCCATATCTGACACACAATCCTTCTCTCCCCCTCAACTCCACGCCACTCCATGGACACCATATATCCGGTAGAGTTATACAGGCCCTCTTGGGGCTTACAGCAGCCAACAGTTAGTAAGATGCAAAAACATTCAAACAATTATAAAATATGATTCGCAAAGAAATACAAAAAAGCTACGATAGGAAAACGAGATTGCCCAATGTCACTTTAAGTTAAAAAGTACATTTTGATAAAACTGTTTAGGCCATAATCACTATACAGTCAGTAAGAGAACGTCTGTGCATATGGTTATTGTACTAAATACACCGTTATGACACTATTATGTTTGATTCATAGTACGCCTCTATTTACATATCTACATTGGGGTTTGCTCACATAAAAAATAATATTACATTATCGAACAAATTAGCTTATTGATTAAATATCAACTCAAACATTATCACAGAAACTAAAACAAAACAACTCCATCGTGAGTTCGTTAACTGTTCATAGTAGTTAAGAGAGAGCTGTGTAATCTATCCCTCCACTATTGGCACGACAGCATCAGGGTTAGGGCGTTTCTTTAAATAAATGACCAATCCGCTTATCGCTGCTATAACTGCCACGCCTCCACCGGCAGCGCCGGCAATCAGACCAATCGGAGTTGATGAACTTTCGGCTTGCTGAAATAAACAATGTAATCCATGATTATTGGACGAAAATTAATTCCACAGAGCTCAAAACTGTCTTATGAACACTTACATATAATTTGCATATGCGCTGGAACTTTTTACTTTAATGCATGCTTGATTTATCAGAAACGGCAGTTAAAAAGTTATAGAAAGTTCAATAAACAAAATTTGCAGCGCAAACTGGATTTTATTAATGAAAATCAATATATGCGCATTTAAGTATTTAAAGTGTGGGTTAAATATTGTAACTGATTGTATTGTTTTCCAGCTCACAATTTCGAACCAAACGTTCACATTATTTCAATAAATAAAAACAATCAAAATGCATGTCTATGCTTATTGGTATATTGTTAATAGAACTGTGTCACGAATGTTTCCATGTATGTGAAGTTTAAACTGAATAGAGACATTTCTGAAAATGAGCTAAACGCATTTTATCTCTTAATAAATGAAGTGTAATTACGTATCATGTACTTTTGGTAAAACTGTGTAGAGTTTGTCGTCATAACGATGTGTGAGAAGAGTGAATGTGTCAGGGTAAAAACGAAGGCAAACGCAAACATTAACGGTTTAGAATATGCTACCGGAAGTACGGACTAGGTTCAAATTTTTCGCCAAAGCGGCTCGTCAGAACGAACAAAATAAAACGCATCCACGTAATGGTTATGTATTTACGTGACGTCTACAAGCACCAGTTTGGGCTTGGTGGTACTGTAAACATGTTCAATGTCTTTCTCCTTCAAACTTACCACAGCTGGCTTCTGGACATCTATTTCCGCTTTGCATTGACCTACGTTACCGGCAATATCTATAGCGTTGATGAACACCGATGGATGGCAGCAGTCCATGCTGTAATGATAAATATAAACTTTACACGGTCTACGATGATGTACTGAACACTAATTAATTTTCTAGCATTTCTGAACACATCAGACAGTTTTCTGAAGACATCAAACCATTATGTAAAAGCTTAGGGTGGGTTTTATTGATTGATATTGAGTTAAAATTACTTCAAACATTATTTCTCAGAGCAAAATAGCAAGCTTACCCTACTTTGTATCCACAATACTTTTTTTCATTATATCAATGATGACGTACTTAAACGTAATAATATGAATGCGATTGAACATGACATTACCGGAGAGTGACGAAGATAGAAAGCATAATATGAATGCGATTGAACATGATATTATCGGAGAGTGACGAAGATAGAAAGCTTAGTTGCTCTCACCGAGTATCTAATAAATGACCTTACAACCGCTTTCTCACATGCTATTGAAGACTGCATGATCCTACGACACAATTTTAGTAAATTATATATTGTAATTTTGAATACCCATGCACAGTGCGTGGAAGTTATTCCCATTAAATCACATGAAACTGTAAACAGCGTTGATTTAATTATTGCTACCTATGTACAGACTCAACTAAATCAAAATATTATACCTCATTTGCATATTTCACTCTTTGTTTAATGCGACGTCATCCGGTCCATAAAGTTGCATATTGACCGGGTCCATAAAGTTGCATATTGACCGGGCGCCCGGTCCGATAGCTATATTAACGGACGTGTGAAAAAATTGATGTCAAAATAAATCATAAAACGTATTGATTTAATTTGTTGGTCAGATTCGGTATAATATAACAAATACTGTATGGTGCTTCGGTCCATATGAAGTTTATGGACTAGGCAGTCAGACCTAGAACGTTATATGGACCTCAGCTTCGCTTCGGTCAATATAACATTCTAGGTCTGACTGCCCAGTCCATACACTTGCATATGGACCTCAGCACCATACATTATCTGTTAAATACATGTATAGTACTACCTTCTTAATTGTTAACGGCATGGTTTAGACATTCTGTTAAAATCTTTTTAAGATTGTGTTGAGTATTTGTTTTAAGGTTTACCTTAGAAACAGAGTAGTATTGCTTCTTGTCAAGTTGGCGTTTTTGCCGACGTTCACGGGAATAACTTGAACCCTACCAATCCCTTCGTTACCGAGCTCGGCTTCCATTGACCAAAATGCATCTTCGCACGAACTGCTCGTGCTGTTATTGCATGTACTCCCATTACACGACCCTGCTCGCAGATCACATGACCCGGATATGCTCGTAGTCGTGCACGAGATTCTAGTAATGTTTGCAGTTCCCCCTGATGAAGACTGCAATCATAAATTATTGAACAAGTTAAAAATGTTTCAAATGAATTTAAACTCCTCTTGGAACATAATTATGTGTTTAAGGTTTGAGATTAAGTGCACCCTATTTTACCGGTGATAGCACTATTGTCAACCCTTATATGTTTGTGGTGTCATATACATTGGCTTTTATTTGTCCTTGTGATTGATTTGTGTTTTGATATGTGTTTGTGGTTGACTGTGGTCCTTGATTTATATATTTCCTGTTAGTCTTTTACATCCACTTTTCGCATAACCAGAAATATGTGGAAATCATCTTTGGGGAAAAAAATTGTGATTCGAAATCATGAAAAAATGGTTCTATACAACACGTTGAAGTAGCATAATGGTCCCATAAAAGTACATGACATGCAAATATGCCACAATGGCAAGAGAAAATACGACATACGTTACATGTATAGCACGTTACACATAAATATATAATTATGAAAACAAAACCATGGTGTTGCAGTAGGTGACTAGAGGGTGACTAGAGGGTGACTAGAGGGTAACTAGAGGGTGACTAGAGGGTAAGGGTGCGGTTTGGTACGCTATACAACATTGTTTAAACGTTGGTGGTATCGCATACTTTGCTTCTGTGTATACATGTTATTGATGTTTGTTATGAATTCGTGATTTTAGATGGTTGATTTCTGTGAATGCTTCATTTCCTTTTAGTATCTACTTGTTGTTTAGCTTAAATTTATTTATTTTACATCGATTGTAACGAAAGCTATGTGAACTTATTTTGATCACTCTCGATGTCTCCCTGGGTATAAATAGTACTATGTAAATGCAGATAACGTGTCTTGCTCAGGGACACAACACATATGGTCATGGCGGGGATCAAACCCACGACTCTTTGATCCGGGGTCCGAACTCTACCACTAAACCACAGTGCTAAACTACATTTAAAAGTACTAGTGGCAAGCTTAAACATGGATTTTTGTCCTTCAACACGTTTCGTTATTAATATCTATACTTAAGGTCTCACTAAACAATTACCTCTCTTAAACTATTACCTCTCATAAACAGTTCTCTCTCTTAAACAATTACCTCTCTTAAACAGTTACCTCTCTTAAAACAGTTACCTCCCTTATAAGTGACTGTTAGATGAGTATTGTGCCTCTCACAAATTAGAACTGTGTTATTCGGTGTTCATTGTATTAAACCGCGCACATAATTCCTGTGTTGTTTCATGTGACAAAAATGAAACATATCCATGATTTCAGACAGGTTTGGATGTTATCGCTGAGTCATTTTTGATCTAGATCCTACAACTTTATATAATAAGTAGTGACCGATTCAGTGCAAAATGTATTGTTAATTGAGACATTTAAAAGAGAATATATCATAACATGCCAAGACTGAATTTCTAAGTCAAAACAATGTTTTTTCGGTTTAGATCATACAACTAATTATCTGATAATTGGTAGTGATATAGTAAAAGTGACAAATCAAGGGTTTCTACAAACTATGGAAATTTAGAGAAAAGTAATCTGGTCAATGTCATGCTTTACACGGAATATTTAAGGAGTTGCAACAAGGACATTTTCTGAACATACGATGTTCGTATCTTTCGAATGGTTCACATAAGTATTTCTTTACATGTAGCATAGTTGTTGCCGTTATGCTCCGAAAGAGCCGTTGAAAGTGCATATAGAATGAAAGAAAAGTTCAAATTTAATAGTTTAGTGAGCCATTTAAAAGACAACATGTCATATAAGTCCGGTATTTTTTAGTCATTAAACGCAGTTGCGAGATTATGGTTGATTTCTCCCAAAACAAAATAAATACATACAGCAGCAGCAGCAGCAGCAGCAGCAAATAACGCATCTGGTTTGACACATAATTTTGGATCAGGGGCGATAAATCCAGGAGTTATGGTGACGTCACAAAGACCAACATTTCCCTCCAAATCTACCGCCGTGATTTTGGCATGCTGGTGGCAGCAGTCGGCACTGAGGATGTGTATGAAAATGAGACCATAAACTGTTATCAAGGTGAAAACGTTCTTTGACACGGATTACTGTCAGTTCTTTTATCATTCGTCACAGTTAGAGTTATAGTTAGGTTAGTATTAAAAAAGCAAGAGTTGTCAGAAGACAACAGAGCTCGACTTTTTCGTGGCAAAGTCGAAAACAAGAGCAAATAGAAGTGGGTGTAGAGAATGGTGTATGGGTTGGCAAGGATGGTGAAGGGTTATTGCAGCTTCAGTCTTGAAAAAAGTATGACCTAGACCTTGGCTCACGGTAAAACTGACACGAGGAAAGGTGTTGATTTGAAAGACCTCCCTTTAGATAACCTAAATACCAAATATGAAAGCCATACCTCAAAGGGTTAAAGAGTTAACCAAAAGGTTAACGTTTGGCCCAAGGTCAAACTGACAGGTCGGGGTGTTCATTTGAAAAATCTCCTCCTAGATAAGCGATACCGAATATGAAAGCCATACCTCAAAGAGGTGAATAGTTAACCAAAAAGTTAAAGTTTTTCTAAGTATGACATTGACATTGGCCCAAGGTCAGACTGGCAGGTGGGAGGGTGTTCATTTGAAAAACCTCCCCCTAGATAAGACACATACCAAATATATAAGTTGTAGCTGCAAGGATTGAAAATGTATAGTTATAGTTATACAAACGTTAACCTGCAGTGTACAGACGAAGCCGACACTGACGACGCCGACGCCGGGTTCATGCCAATAGCTACGCGGACATTCGTCACGGCGAGCTAAAAAGGTTAAACAATAAAAGTGAAGAAAGTGTTCAGATAAGCTTCTCCAATAAGAAATGTTCCATAGGCGTAGGAGCCGGGAGGTCAGGGAGCCCCCTCTCCACCCCCAATGTTCAGAGTAGGTGGGGTCAGAGTATGCTTTGTCACCCCACCCCACCCCACCCCACCTTACCCCAATAATTTGAAGAAAAATAGCGCTCAAAAAGTACTTTTTCCCCTTTATAATGTGGTATGTTTTGGTGTAACTGAGCGTGGTTGTTTTTTATTTTGCTTGTCAAAAATGTTGTGAAAAAGTTTGGTCCGCCATAACATATTTCGACCCCACCCCACAAACCCACCTCAGTAACTGAAACGTTCATACGCCCATGTGTTCATCCCCTGTTCATCCCCTGACACTGACGTGTGGTAAACTGACTGTCACTATTGTCGAATACGCCTTCCGTTAAGGTGTTATTGTCAACGTCAATGCAAACAGAAGTAATAAATAGAAGAAAAAATAGAAAAAAAGATTTTGACTTTCTAAATTATAACAAAAACTGTTAATTTAATTTTAACTTCGCCTTTGAGGCAACCAACCGTGTGTTTTTGTTTTTGTTTTTTTATTAAGTCTTGATATTCATACCACATGTAAATATATAAATGTCAAGCATATTTCAGTTAAATTAAAAAAAGAACTTGAATACTATACTTTTAGAAATAAGGATTGAGAAATACATGTTCAATTTGACATCTATATTTATATTTACATCTTCACTAATAAACGCATATTCATCAATGCGTAAAATGTGGGATTGTTTTCGCGAATTTCAGCTCCAGCGTAACGTTAATCATGAATCGATCCTTTAAAGGGAATGTAGTGACCAAACAAGCTCTGTTATTAAGCGGATGATAAACAAAAAAATCTGACCATTTGAAGGTTGTTCTAAAACAGATATGGTAGCCGCCAGTTTGAAAACTATGACGTCATATTCCAAATTACCATATATGGAATATTGATAAAATCAATTAAAGCAAGGAAAATCAGTGCAAATGAATGCAAAATCCTTTACTGGTAAAGCATTAATGCCATTAAGTATACGTATTTTTTCATACAGTTGCTGTGTTTTTCTCCCTATAAATCGAAAATTGTTCATATTTAGAAATATTCCATATATGGTCATTTGTCTTAGCTCTCAAAATGGCAGCTTTCAAACCCTCAGTGGCCTACTTCGCCACTGACCGTTCCAAGGCGGTAGCCCTATTGTCAACCCTTTTGTGTTTGTGATGTCCTTTGCATTTATTATTGCTTTTGCCTTCTTGTTTGTCTGTTTGCGTGTTTGTTTCTGTGTTTTGTGTTTGACTGTCCTCCTTGATTGCTACTTTCCCTGTCCGATCATTTTATATTTCTTTCTTCATATCGTTTCAACAGAACCTTCAAATTATCATTATCTTCTTTTGTTTATCATCCGATGTTGTATACTATAGCATAACACTATTGTATTGTTACAAAGCTTCATTTTCATCCCTCGGAAATGTTTCTCACCTTAGGGATGTTCGAATCAAGGCCTGTATGACCTGAACTGAACTTATCAACTATGTCAAATGCGGCCTTCATTCAGCTTCCGGAAGCAAACACCGACAGCATACCCTCTCCGACATCAACGACGACAGCTGTCATACTCCCACGTGTTATTTAGAGCACTCGCACACATCCGTGCCAGAAGTCGACACGTGCCAGATGTACTTGTTACATTGCATGTTGGGGGTGTGGTATCAACTGTCTATAAACGAAAACACATTCAATATATAATATATATTACATTTTGCTCAGTTTCATTAAAAAAAACTCAAAAAAATTATAAAAGGATTCAATGCATTCAACCATTAGTTTAAATTAATTGTTATATCTTGACACTAAAGTGTGAACGCGCAAAATAGTGTTACCCTCGTACATCCGTCCGTCGTCCGTAAGTTTTTAGAGTCTTTCATTTCTCAGACAAAAATGATATTTTACGCATAATCTATGTGTAAAGTATCACATTTTATCTAGCCTTCGTTATGCACCTACATGTTCGAAGTTTTGTTGAACTGACACTCCTTCAACTGTCAATATTTCTGATTAAGTACTATTTAAAGTATAGATAAACAAAAAAGCAAAAACAAAAACATAACAAGATCTGTCGAGGAAACAGCGCAGCTCGACTATTCGATTTTTTCAGAGAATAATAAATTTATAGCTAGTATATACGCATCAGAAAACAAGGCTACACAAATGTGGGGTGGGGTGGGGTTGGGGGCACAAATAACTATGTGTAAGAAAATTGACCAAAATACACACAGAAATATATAAAAAATAAAAAAAATAAACAAATATTCGAGTTTGAGTGGGGTGCGGGGGTGGGGTGGTTAGAGAGGCGGGGGGGTGGTTGTTGTTGCGGGGAGTATGGTGGTGGTGAGGACAGCATATATGTGTCAGAAGCTATTGTAGAATTCACCAAAACAACACAAAATATGTAAAAAAATAATATATTAAAATATCGAGTTTTGAGTGGGATGGGGTAGAGGCGGGGGGAGGGCAACATATATGTGTAAGAGTGTAAGAATTGACCAAAACACACAGAAAATATGGTAAAACAAATAAAAATATTTCGATTGGGTGGGGGGAGGGGGGGGGGGGGGGGGGTGGGGGGGGGGAGTGGCAAATATTATGTGTAAGCAAGTATATGTAAGAAATTACCAAAACACCTATAAATATTGTAAAAACAATTAAATTGAATACAAATATTCAAGTTTCGAGGTGGGGGTCGGGGTTGAGAAGGAGGCAGGGGGGGTGGTGGGGGGCGGGGTGGGGTTGAGGGGGGCTGCAACATAGGTATGTGTAAGATTGACCAAAAAAAACAGAAATATGTATGTTTCGAGTGTGTGTGTGGGGGGGGGGGGAGGGGAGAAGCGAAGGGGGTGGGGAGGGGAGGGAGCAACATACATATGTGTAAGAAGCTATGTGTAAGAAATTGACCAAAAAACACAGAAATATGTAAAAATAAATTAAAAAATTATATATATTCTAATTTCGAGTGTGTGGTGGGGGCGGGGGGTGGGAAGTGGCGGGAGAGGGGAGGCTCGGTGGCGAGGGAAGGGGGCAACATGTTTAAGAATTGACAAAGCAACACAGAAATATGTAGAAAAAAAAAAGACTTTCAAGTGGGGGTGTTGGGGCGGGGTGAGAGGCGGGAAGTGGGTTGGGGGGCAATGGGGAGGGATGGGGCAACATATAGTGTGTAGAAATTGAGCTCAACAAAAAAATATGGTAAAATAAAGTTTTAAAAAATGTGGAGGGGGGGGGTGGTAGGAAGTGGGGTGGAGGGGGGAGGAGGCCATGCACCAATATGGGTGAAGTATGAAATAAGATGCATACTGCTATAACGGAAATCCCAAAACCAAAATTATACATGCAAACCTAGATCTGCCTTTTATTGCAATTTTATGGGCCATCACAATTTGGTTCCATGGGAGCCCAGAATTTGCAGAAGACCAAAATTACTTATCCAACCCTTTACAACATACTATAAGAGAAACCAAATTCAAAAATTTCAGTTCAGCTATGGACAAGAAATGTAAGAGATATAGACCTGTAAAAAACAGCTTACACGCAAAATTTATGTAAAACAGACACATTTTAAGGGCTATCATAATTTGGGTTCCATGAGAGCCCATGGGTTACAGGAACCAAAATTGCTTATGCAGCCCTTAAGATAATGCTATAAGGAATCCCATGGCAAATTTGGTTGTGCTCTAGAGATAAGAAGTGTAAGTCTTAGAGATATGGACTTTGTAAACACAGCTTACACGCAAACCTTGATGTGGGACGCCGACCCCGGGTGTGATTACATAAGTTCTCGTTATTCTTCGAATAGTCGAGCTAAAAAAAAACAGAATAAATAATAATAATAACAATATTGGAAAACACTACGTACT
>JAWPHD010004092.1:0-197586 GCA_037043455.1 Cyrtodaria siliqua
CCTTTTCTGATATACAAGAAGTTCCTATCTTGCAGTCGTGTCATGAATCTTTTATCTCAATGGGCCCAATATGAAATGGTATGCTTTCATTAACTTTCTTGAGGAATTATTATCGTTGGCTTCTTGGTGGAGTCAAATCATAAATTTGGATCTTCAACCTAAATTAAACCTTAAACATGCAAAGTTTTCACAGCGGAGATGATTGCTTTCGTAAAGTCACCCACAGAAAATAAGTTGAATTGCATTCTAACGTGTTATCAAAAACATGCCATAATAGATCAAGAATGTCAGAGAAGGTGTTAGAGCATATATCATGGAATATTTCAAGGTGTTAACAAAGATAATTCCATGGTATTACATCGGAGTCTTACATTCTATACTGAAAGGAATAAGAAATGCATAGTCACAATTTGCCTATACTACGCTATAATACATTCATAATGTATGTAATATTCTAGAGATATCCTAGGATATCATTACGTGGTCCCGCGTTAATTCCATTAAGCTATGGGAAAGCTTATATTAGCAGGATTTTTATAACAGATATTTCGAAAATAAAAACATGTTTAAAATATCTTTTACTGAACAAATGCAAAAAACCTGTTACAATATGCACACTTTTTAAGCCGAAATTAAGGTTTTTATTTCATACCCCAGCCAACTCCGTTTTGGCTTCTTGGAGAAGTGGTTGGATGGGGTATGAAAAGTTAATACTCGGACCACGTAATGTTTTGTAAAGGGCTACAGCTACTTAGAGAAAACTGTGCTGTAGTAGACTTTTTATTCACAGTACATTTTTGTTACATAAAATAAATTAATGTTGAAGTACCGCTTTGCAAAATTATAGCCATTTCAGTACTGTATTTACTGGTAATGGGAAGAGATTGCAACATTTACAACCTAATTAGTCTGCTCACCTGATTGAGCCAGACACGCATCCTGTCAATAATAAAAACTTGGAAGGGGCGTATTGTTGTTTCGAAGGAAAGGCCTTATGAACCATTTGATTAACAGCAGCATATAAAAAAAATATAATATAAAGCTATATATAGAGGACATTTCCATGGTGCCTTTTTTCATCCTTTCAGTATATATTTGCAGTATTTATTTTTTCCTTATATAAGTGGTACCGAAAAAAACGATAACATTCCCAATAGCGAAAACCTATGTTATTTTGAGTGGGAAAAAAAAATGCCAATATAAAAAATTTAAAAAAAAGGATTTAATTTTTTTTTTTAAATATTTGATGGAAATTTTTAAAAAAGAAGGGGAAAAAATATATACTATTAAAGGAGGGTATTCAAATACTATAAGTAAATGTCTACATTGTAAACGTGTTTGCATTATTATTTAAGCATACAATATTGCTTTTGTGTGATCATAAGTGACAAATTTTCCAATTGAATGGGTACCGGTACCATTCCCAAAAAGGGTGAAAAAAAAATCCCCCATATGTTTTTATCACTTTTATTTGTTTTTATCACTTTTTTAACCCTTACACTTATTATCAAATACAATTATGAAGTCATGTGCCACTACCTACTGTATGTGTGTAATTGGTCCAAATGAATTTAAAGACATGTATTATTCTGTTTGATTTTATTTTAGGGGAAAACTAGGAGAGCTTGCTATTATCTCTGTGCTATGAGCCCAATGTGGGACGTCTAACTGTGATAGTGATCAAGGCCAAGGATCTCAAGGCTAAAGACATAACTGGAGCATCAGGTTTGTATCGCCCAATCATCTGGCAGTTTTGTTCTCGTGGCCTGCTTGCTTACTGTTTAACAGATGCATGTTGTTGTCGGACTGAGAGACTGTAGGCTTTGTAAGCAGTTCAAACTGGCAAAATACACATGATCCACTATATTTTTTCCGAAGGTTGACAATATCCACTGATACTCTCTCTCTCACTGGGATACAATGTTTATTTTAATATAACCAGTCATTTTTCGATTTTTATCATTGGTATAAAAAAGATAGAAACAATTTATGTTAGTGCTTGAACGGTATTTATTTTGTCGTTTTGGTATACAAAGCATTTTACGATCTAAAAATAACTAATTTAAATTAAGCACAATACGATTTCACTACTTTGCGATTGTGTAAAATTCTTTGTGAGAGATTCAAAATGAGTGTGACGTCATCAGCGGGGGTCTCCCCATTGTTTTATATATGGAGATTTTACATTAGGTGTCCTTGCTGACTGACTCAAAACATTTTAGAAAATGTTGCATAGAAAACAAATAGATATGTCCTCATTGAGAATATCCTATAACCTTCTGTGTTTTTATTATAACTAACCTTCACAACTTATACCAATCACTTCCCAATGCTGAAAAAGGATGTCCTGTATAGTGATGCAGATTCAGAGGAAACCTGATAAGCCAGATATTTCTTTACTGACATCTGTTTTATATACTTTGGGACACCTTCTAATACTATCTAAGAGCTTGTCATTGAAACCTGCCCCCAACATGTGTTTTACCTGCATCAATCAATGTATTGTATGAGTTATAATGAATCCGACAGATGTTCCTTGTATAATCAATGCTACAAGAAAACTATTATATTCATATATACAAAACACTGGAGTATGAAAATACTCCAGAATAACAGGAAGCATTTAGTGGCCACGTTGTCCTTTCGGTCCTTTGTTTGTCCAACATTTAAGACTGCTGTTAAATTTTTTAATCCAGTGGAAGTGTTTTTGGTAAGTGTCAATATGTCAGCTGGTCTTTTTAGGTCCCCTATCATGTAGAGGTTAAAAACATTTGTGTGTGTTTATAATGTCCTCTTTGATTTAGTTGAGAGGATTTGAAGATAATTTACAGTAAAGTTTAACAACTCCAAGGTCATTATCATCAAGGCCAAGGTCCACCTTGTGAGGTTAAAAGTGTGTTAAAATAGGTATTTTGTAGTAGCTATACAACTTCCGAGCTAGTGGGCAGATTTTAATAATACATATAATGTGCAGAAAGTTTAGTGTCACAGTTGTGATTAGGTGGGACTATAAACCTCAGGAATACACACAGGACAGAGTGAGGTGTCTTCCTAGAATACAATAAAAAGTATATAGTTGATATTTTTACAGCGAGTGTGAAACAAGCTACACAGCTAATACAATCACTCACGATGGCGCGGATGACCGAGTTGTATGGTCATAATATTGGGAGGAAAACCGGATAACCTGGGGATCATCCACATGTTAGAGTGGGCGACCACCCTCTCACAAGGCTGAGATGGGGAATCAAACTCAGGTTGCAGTCGTGAAAAGCGAGCATGCTACCAAATGCGCTACCCTCACACTCGCATACAGAATGCAATTAAAGTTGCATAAATCTCACGTTATTGATCAAATAACTGTGAGCTCTATGCTCAGCTTTGTAGTGCTGCAATACTGGAATACCACGCCATAGACATATGGCATGATTAAACCCACCCAATCCCATTATACTGAGCCCCCACTCCATAAACATGATTTAACCCACCCAATCCGTCGGTGTGTTTCTTGGGCAAGACACTTTTTCCTTAGCCTCGTCCGTCGGATGGGGACGTAAAACCGGGCGGTCCCGTGTATCGGTCTATCAAACCGAGCACGTTAAAGAAACCATAGGAATCTATTCGATAATAAGATTAGGGCAGGTTCCCGGATTCCTATGTATCCTTCCCCTCTCTCTGGGGCGGCTCTAAATAACCTATACTGTGTTGATGAGCCGTTAAAACAACATTCAATTCAATTAACCCACCCAATCAAATTTTACTGACCCCCCACACCATAGACATGATTTAACCAACCCAATCACATTATACTGACCCCCCTACACCATAGACATGATTTAACCCACCCAATCGCATTATACTGATCCCCCACACCATAGACATGATTTAACCCACCCAATCACATTATACTGACCCCCTACACCATAGACATGATTTAACCCACCCAATCACATTATACTGACCCCCCCACACCATAGACATGATTTAACCCATCCAATCACATTATACTGATCCCCCACACCATAGACATGATTTAACTCACCCAATCACATTATACTGACCCCCCACCCCCACCCCTCCGACACTATAGACATGATTTAACCCACCCAATCACATTATACTGACCCCCAACACCATAGACATGATTAAACCAACCCAATCACATTATACTGATCCCCCACACCATAGACATGATTTAACCCACCCAATCACATTATACTGACCCCCCCACACCATAGACATGATTTAACCCACCCAATCACATTATACTGATCCCCCACACCATAGACATGATTAAAACCAACCCAATCACATTATACTGACCCCCCATACCATAGACATGATTTAACCCACCCAATCACATTATACTGACCCCCTACACCATAGAGTGTGCAAAAAAAACGATGAAAGATGAAGGAATGAAGTAGTAATTAAAAATTAATGTAAATATATGATTTAAACCCACCCAATCACATTATACTGACCCCGAGCCAACCAGCTCTAGCACTACTCTTTATATTCTGAATGTCGACCAAGGGAGCTGCTTATACCTTTTTTAGCTCACCAATTGCTTCAAACAACATCTCCTCATTAACCGGTTGGTCAATTTTGACCAAACTTCACTTGGATGATCCTGAGGACAATGCTTTTCAAATTTGTTAAAATAAGGTCAATGCAACATCCAAGATGGCTGCCATTCCCATAAAAAACTGAAACCTTAAAAAATCTTCTTTCCCTAAAACACAACAGTTTTCAATAGTTGTACAGGGGTCAAGTCTAACTCTGCCCTGATGGTCACATGTTGTACATAGACTTATAAAGGGAACACATTTTAAAAAATTCTTCTCTGAAACTACAAGAGCTGAAGTTTTAATATTTTGCATTTAATGAATGAATGAATTGGATTTTATAGTCGCACCAACAGTTAAGGTCATATGGCGACTTTCCAGCTTCCACTGGTGGAGGAAGACCCCAGGTGCCCCTTTGGGCAATTTTTGTGTATGGGCGAGCACCTGGGTAGAACCACCGACGTTCCGCAAGCTAGCTGGATAGCTTTCTCACATTTTGCATTTGCCATAAGTTTATGGTCCTCTGCCAGTTTTGTTCAAATGGTGACCCTGATGTCAAGTTTGGCCCCGCCACAGGGATCACGTTTTACATAGACTTCTTTTGGGGAAACCTTAAAAAATCCTCTTCTCTGAAGCCACAAGGTATAGAGCTCTCATGTATTGAATGCAGCATAAGCTAATGGTCCTCAACCAATGTTGTTCAGATAGTGACCCTGTGGTAAAATCTGGCCCCACCCCTGGAGGGGTGACATATTTTACATAAACTTGTATATGGAAAAACATTAAAATATTTTTTCTCTGAAACCACATTTATACATTATCCCCAGAGTCCCACCCCAGCCCACCCCTGGGGACATAGTCCCTGGATCATAACTTGGAAACCATTGAGATCCCCACCCTATAACCATATATACACTTACTGGGCATGAACAGACGGATACAAACTTCTGACCAGCATTGGCTCCCTGGTCCATCCCCACCCCTGGGGACATAGCCTTTGGGTCGTGACTTAGAAACAGTTGAGATCCCCACCCTATAACCAGATATACACTTAATGAGCATGAACAGAGAGCTACAACCATCCAAATAGCATTGGCCCTGGGGTCTATCCCCAACCCTGGGCACATAGCCCTTGGGTCATACCTTGGAAAATTTACTGTGTCCAAACAAGTTAAAGCTGGCACAGAAATTTGCTATGGCATGCCATCGAGTGCTCGGTCTAATTCTGTTATGAAATTATAAGCTTATTTTACTTTTTTTTGCAAAGAGCATCAGGTGAGTGATTCAGGGCCATTTTGGCCCTCTTGTTTATGTTGGTGTCCCAGCTGGGGGGTCGAACCCATGGCCTCTCTCATACCAGGTGGATGCTTACCATTACACTACTTCTGCAGTATCATTAAGCTTACCATTACACTACTTCTGCAGTATCAGTAAGTTTACCATTACACTACTTCTGCAGTATCATTAAGCTTACCATTACACTACTTCTGCAGTATCAGTAAGCTTACCATTACACTACTTCTGCAGTATCATTAAGCTTACCATTACACTACTTCTGCAGTACCATTAAGCTTACCATTACACTACTTCTGCATAATCAGTAAGCTTACCATTACACTACTTCTGCAGTATCAGTAAGCTTACCATAACACTACTTCTGCAGTATCAGTAAGCTTACCATTACACTACTTCTGCAGTATCATTAAGCTTACCATTACACTACTTCTGTAGTATCAGTAAGCTTACAATTACACTACTTCTGCAGTATCAGTAAGCTTACCATTAGACTACTTCTGCAGTATCAGTAAGCTTACCATTACACTACTTCTGCAGTTTCAATAAAGTGTATCAATGTGAAATGCTTGAAAATTGCTGTCATGTGTCATTGTTTGAATACTGCATTACTTAACAGCCTTGGTAGCTCACTGGATAAGGCCGTGGCTTTAGAGCTACAGGCCTCTGTCCCACGTGGGTTCTCTTCCTGGGGGAGGCATGTCTTATGGGGAACTTCATCCTTCATCTCATCACACTTTGGGAATCTGTCCCAATATAACCTTATATGATAAGTTGACTGGACATTAAACCCAATTTCACTGCCATAGCTATTGTGTGTATACGGCACTTACACTTTGCCATTGTGTTTATGGCACTTGCATTTTGCCATTGTGTTTATGGCAATTTCAATTTGCCATTATGTTGATGGCAATTACATTTTGCCATTGTGTTTATGGCAAGTTCACTTTGCCATTATGTTTATGGCAATAACATTTTGCCATTGTGTTTATGGCACTTACATTTTGCCATTGTGTTTATGGCAATTTCACTTTGCCAGTATGTTGATGGCAATTACATTTTGCCATTGTGTTTATGGCAATTTCATTTTGCCATTGTGTTTATGGCACTTACACTTTGCCATTATGTTGATGGCAATTACATTTTGCCATTGTTTTTATGGCACTTACATTTTGCCTTTATGTTTATGGCAATTTCACTTTGTCATTATGTTGATGGCAATTACATTTTGCCATTGTGTTTATGGCAATTTCACTTTGCCGTTATGTTGATGGCAATTACATTTTGCCATTATGTTTATGGCACTTACATTTTGAAAAAGTGTTTATGGCACTATTTTTGCCATTGCATTTATGGCACTTATATTTTGAAATTGTGTTTATGGCACTAACTTGTCATTGTATTCATAAAACAGTAATCTTGCCATGATGTTTGTGGCACTAAGTTTTGTCATTGCATTTATCACACTTAAATTGCCATTGTGTTTTGCAGTCTTTTACTCTTTGATCGGTAGCAAACCTAAAAACACATCAGGTACTACTAACATGTTTACACCCACTTGGGATATTTCTGCAAGGATGTGGCAATTTCCAAGATTTTCTCCCATAATTTTGTTTTAATGGTTTTTAAAACATCCCAGGAAATATATATTCTTAAAATACTTATTTGGGATTGCAATATTATTTAACACAAAATTATGGCGAGAGGTCACCCAAGGAATTAAGAAATTATAAACAGCTGCTTAAAACAGGTGACCTCACCAGACAGGTCCAATGGTACAGAATTAGTATAATAGCATCTAGCATCTCAATGCGGTGTCCTCTTATTACAGGTGTCTGCTATTTGTCAAAGCACATTGAAGTAATATTTTAGCACAAACCATATTGAATTTTATTGTACATCCAGGATCAAGTACATTGATTTTCTACAGCTGTTATTTACACACATTTATTGCCTTCAATTATGGTGCCATATATCTTTACAATAAAAGTTTTCATTAATTCTGTTATAGAATTGTCAATTGCATTAAGTTGTAAAAAACTATTCATATGATGAATTTCAGGGAGAATTATTAATCAATACATATGTTAATTGCATGTACATTTTGATTTAATCTGTAAATATGATTTAATTTTAATCTGTAATTTTTTTATTTTTTATTTAAAAACTGTATAATTTATGGTGATTACAATACTGATATACATAAAAGCATAATATTCAAATCATTCATTTAACAATTAGGAGTTAAAAGATTTATATTTTAAACTTTCAATAAATATTTATATTACCATATTCAGAGAGAATTAATTTAGGAGTAAAATTCTTGATTCTTAATTACAATATACTTAACAAATCTCCTAAGTACCCAGTTGTATAAGTGTTATAACTTATATCTATGAAAACATATCTACTTGAAAGCTTTTAAATGTGTTCTTGCGATGAAAGCAGACAATTTAAACTCAAATTTTGCAGTTCAATCATATCTACAATCAAGCGTGATTTTGAAGTCCCTATTCCGCCATCAACAGGCAAATTTTACAACAGATGTACACCTTTCTAAACCTACTGACGACAAGATGCATATATCTTATATATTTTGAGAATCCAAACTCTATATAAAAACACAATATAAATGGCTTTAACCAGCCAGGACAAACCCCAAAACTGGAGCGTCAAATTAAGAGTTACCGACTCATAATTTATTTTACGCATATTCAATCACGGGTATTTTTAAGAACCTGTGAATAAACCTATACTTTCAATCGGCACATATACATCATTATATGTCCTGAACACCTGGATAGAGTTTTGATAAACAGTTTTGAATGTAATTTTGCCATTTTTTGGTTAGCTTCTTTAAGTGACAAAACAATGATATTGTTGACATATTCTTGGTGGGTACTTAGGAATTTTGACTAATATATAGTCTGTAAAATTCAAAATGGTTGTCTGAAAACAGCATGTCGGTATTATCGACTGCATGAAATCCTAGTTCTACGTTTTCCATGTCATCGAGTCCACGGCCAGGAGACAAGTTGTAATGCTAAAAACTGCATCATCACCCGATGCCAGCATAATTGATGTATCAGTGTGCTGGCATTATGGCATCGTCAGATGGAATTGACAATTTCTTTGGCCATAAATAGTGCCATTGTTCCTAGAATTAATGATCAAGCTGGCTTAAAGATCGTCTTAAATTGCTTTTTTATAACAGAATATAAAGGCAAATATTCCTGGATGTATGCAAAACTATATATCATTCATGCGGACAATGTCTGGGAGCTTGCACTGTGGGATACGAATTCTTCGTATAGGCTTTTGTTGTTGTTTACAATGGTTTAAATCAATAAAACTGCATGTATTTAGTTTTTGTATAAAAAAAAAAAAGTGATCTTGATAGACTTCCTTCAAATTTTCACATCGTATTTGCAATGTACTCTTCAACATGGTTAAGTTATAGACTGCCCCTCATATTGCCTTACAAAACAAAACTTATGGTCTAAACATTCTCAGTTTTAGTCTCTGGTGATTAATGGTTTTGCACTTCTTGTTTTGCTTCCTTCATCCCTTGAGAGATTATCTACCCGCTGTATATTATAATGCCACTGGGTTGAAACTGGTTTCAATACACCCTTTCTTTTATTACGTTAAAATAAATACAATTTATGCTTGGTTAATATGTAACCTTCAGCAATTAAATCTAGATGGAATTCCTTGGTGAATAAAAAATATTTAGAAATTTTGTTTATAATTCACAGTTTTCAGAGATTTTCTGGGTGGCGGTACCTAAAGTTTGGAAAAAATTAGAATATTTATGATACAAGACTTTTGTGATAAGAAATACATAATCTTATTAAACATTTATTGATTACCATATTTAGCAAAACATTTGTTTTATGAATGAATAAACTTGTGTATTGATAGTTGTTGATATATTAGTGGTACTATATAGTTTAGAAAACCAAAACACAACTTTCATTTGTGCATCTTAAAGATTTGCAACTAATACATGGTAATTCATTCTATATAATGTCCTGTACATAGAGATTATTTAACTGCTGGGATCGAATATAGGGAAATCCTTCACGAGATGGTAGACATTTGGTTCTTTTCACGAACGAGCGTATGAAGGGGGTGAAAAAACAAATCACGTCTACCATCGAGTTAAGGATTTCCCTATAATCGAACACAGAAGTTAAATAATCTGTTTATTACATTTTAAATCAGTTTGTGCATGTTTTTATCCGAAATTATTAGCTTTATTGAACGTTATCGGCGGATGACGTCGATGTCAGCACCACTTTATTGACGTCGTAACTCAGCATCACAATTACTTATTTTTGTGTTCGGAGTTAGTTAATAATATTTAGTGATTATGAATATACTTTCACTGGGAAATCCCAATCTTCCACCGATAAAAATGTAGTAATTGTAACTAATACATGGTAATTCATTCTATATAATGTCCTGTACTTTAGCGGGCAGATATATTCTATTCTGCGATACTTGAAAGCCCAGATATACTTCTTTACCAAGATAGTTCTAGTGTGTACTTCTATCAGTATTTTGTATCAATTTCAGATCCATACGTGAAAATGTGGCTGTGTTTTGGAAAGGAAAAGGTTGAAAAAAAGAAAACCTCAATAAAAATGCGGACTTTAAACCCTGTGTATAATGAATCCTTCATGTTTGAGATCCCTTGGGACAAAATCAGAGAGGCGGCCATTGAAGTGACTTGTATGGATTTCGACAAACTTGGACGTAATGAGATGATAGGGAAGGTGCTGTTGGGGTCGAAGAGTGGCCCCTTAGAAAACCGCCATTGGAGTGACATGATCTCAAAACCACGGCAACAGGTTGCTCAATGGCATTTATTGAAGGATTGATGCACGCGTATAACTAGTGACGGAAACAGAGGTTCAGATTTATTGTAACATGAACTGAGGATCAAATTCATTAACTTGTCATTGTTCTAGTGACAGAAACTCGAGATAAAATTCATTGTGACATGTCTTTGATTCTAGCGACAGAAACTGAGGACCCACTTCATTGTAACATGTCATTGGTTCTAGTGACAGAAATTGAGGATCAAATTCATTGTGACATGTCATTGGTTCTAGTGACAGAAACTGAAGATCAAATTCATTGTGACATGTCATTGGTTCTAGTGACAAAAACTGAAGATCAAATTCATTGTGACATGTCATTGTTTTTAGTGACAGAACTTGATTGTGATGTGCGCCATGTGCGGGCCCTTCTTGGATTTACACAAATAAATTGGTGACACCGCCAATGCCTAAATATGCGTGCATCATTGGTCTGAGGACGTGTCCCACGATGAGGTCACAGGCACATTTGAGCTTCAAAGGTGGATTTTTGACAATTAATCACTAACATTTTGTCTGTGTTTTGGAACTTAGACAAAACATATTCTGTTTGAACAGTGTCAGATGAAAAGGTGGGCAGACATGTTCAAAAGGATAAAATAGCAGCATGACAAAACAGTGATGAATGGAAAGGTTCAATGGCAGTACATTGCCAAGTGAATGACGGAAATATAGGAAATATTTTTTTGTAGTTCAAATATTGGATTAATACTAAGGCGGTGCCAAAAGTGTATGAATTGAACATTGCAATAAATAAAAAAACATTATATATATTTTTTGTTTGAGGTGCAAAAGTAAAATATTGAACAATGTTCAAAGTGTAAAAGTAAAATATTGAACAATACTGAAAGGAATGGAGGTGTTTGATAACCCAGATGACTGCTAGATTATTTACAGTTAGTTGTAGAAGAATGGGTTGCATTTTGATGAGATGCAAGCTCATTACATATAGCTTTTTTTGTTGTTTACAATGTTGGTGTATGAATGTGATGCTTAAAACCAGTCTAACTAAAACCAGTCTGACTATAATAGTGGATCCAATGCAACTGCACTATCTGAGCCAGTCTAATTTCAGTATTGATTCAGTACTGGATCCAGTTTAACTTCAGTATTGGAGCCAGCCTGTCTTCGGTGATCCTACCAGTCTATCTCCAGTATTGGAGCCAGTTTATTTTCAGGAGTCAGCTCCTCAATATTTCAGCAATTCTTCAATATAACTTTGTTAACTAATAGCTTGGTGTGACAAACTTCTTGTGTTCCTTGTCCATCATCAACAGAAATATAACTTACAGGAACTCTAGAAGATGACACAGAAGGTACTTTATCATGCAGATATGCACTTTTCTGCCAAATAATGGGTGACCTAATAAATTTTGCTTTAATAGGCAAGTTGACCAATAGAGCAAATCAATGTGGAATCCCTCGGCGTTTATTACGTTGCCTGACGTCATAAAACAAACAAAAAACAACAACATGAAAAACAAAAAACAACAACATGGCGGCGTCCTCGATAAGCGTAACATTCTGGGAAAAAGGTAATAATAGTAATTCAAACAAAAAATGTGGATAAACTACATGATAAACAGAATATTATGTCAGTGCCTTTTACTTTCAAAGTTTATGAGACTCGGCACGAAAATGAAGAATGGCTCGGCAGAGCCTCGCCATTCGTTTTCTAAGCCACGCCTTATAAACTTGATAGTAAAAGGCACTGACATAATATTCTCTATATATAAGTTACTGGGGATGGACACAGGATGGTCTATATTGAATTTGTCAATTCCATTTTAGAAACAATCTATACTAGCTTGCTTATTGGATAGTAATTATGTGGTGAATGTTTTCCCCTCATTATTAACTGAACTTTAGATGTTACAGATGATGCTACGTTAAAAAAGTTCTGTTAGCTAAGGACGTCTGTTCATTAGGGTTACTAGGTTCCGGTTCTGCATTATATATTCTAGAAAGTGACCTGGGGACTAAAATTACTGCAGCGTATTCCTATAAAATATGTATGACAGTAATGTCCACAAAGTTCAGTCAGCAGAGAATGGTACTGTTCATAAAGGTGTCCAGCAGTCTGGAAGGATGACCTAGATCTAAGGTGTCCAGCAGTCTGGAAGGAATGCCCTAGGTCTAAGGTGTCCAGCAGTCTGGAAGGAATGACCTAGTTCTAAGGTGTCCAGCAGTCTGGAAGGAATGCCCTAGGTCTAAGGTGTCCAGCAGTCTGGAAGGAATGACCTAGGTCTAAGGTGTCCAGCAGTGACCTGGTCTAAGGTGTGCAGCAGTCTGGAAGGAATGCCCTAGGTCTACGGTGTCCAGCAGTCTGGAAGGAATGACCTAGGTCTAAGGTGTCCAGCAGTCTGGAAGGAATGACCTAGGTCTAAGGTGTCCAGCAGTCTGGAAGGAATGCCCTAGGTCTACGGTGTCCAGCAGTCTGGAAGGAATGCCCTAGGTCTACGGTGTCCAGCAGTCTGGAAGGAATGCCCTAGGTCTAAGGTGTCCAGTAGTCTGGAAGGAATGCCCTAGGTCTACGGTGTCCAGCCGTCTGGAAGGATGACCTGGTCTACGGTGTCCAGCAGTCTGGTAGGATGACCTAGGCCTAAGGTGTCCAGCAGTCTGGAAGGATGACCTAGGTCTAAGGTGTCCAGCAGTCTGGAAGGAATGACCTAGGTCTAAGGTGTCCAGCAGTCTGGGAGGATGACCTAGGTCTAAGGTGTCCAGCAGTCTGGAAGGATGACCTAGGTCTAAGGTGTCCAGTATTCTGGAAGGAATGCCCTAGGTCTAAGGTGTCCAGTAGTCTGGAAGGAATGCCCTAGGTCTACGGTGTCCAGCCATCTGGAAGGATGACCTAGTCTACTGTGTCCAGCAGTCTGGTAGGATGACCTAGGCCTAAGGTGTCCAGCAGTCTGGAAGGATGACCTAGGTCTAAGGTGTCCAGCAGTCTGGAAGGAATGACCTAGGTCTAATGTGTCCAGCAGTCTGGAAGGATGACCTAGGTCCAATGTGTCCAGCAGTCTGGAAGGAATGACCTAGGTCTAAGGTGTCCAGCAGTCTGGAAGGATGACCTAGGTCTAAGGTGTCCAGCAGTCTGGAAGGATGACCTAGGTCTAAGGTGTCCAGCAGTCTGGAAGGATGACCTGGTCTACGGTGTCCAGCAGTCTGGTAGGATGACCTAGGCCTAATGTGTCCAGCAGTCTGGAAGGATGACCTAGGTCTAATGTGTCCAGCAGTCTGGAAGGATGACCTAGGTCTAATGTGTCCAGCAGTCTGGAAGGATGACCTAGGTCTAATGTGTCCAGCAGTCTGGAAGGATGACCTAGGTCTAATGTGTCCAGCAGTCTGGAAGGATGACCTAGGTCTAAGGTGTCCAGCAGTCTGGAAGGAATGACCTAGGTCTAATGTGTCCAGCAGTCTGGAAGGATGACCTAGGTCTAATGTGTCCAGTGGTCTGGAAGGATGACCTAGGTCTAATGTGTCCAGCAGTCTGGAAGGATGACCTAGGTCTAATGTGTCCAGCAGTCTGGAAGGATGACCTAGGTCTAATGTGTCCAGCAGTCTGGAAGGATGACCTAGGTCTAAGGAGTAAAAC
The DNA here is from genome assembly GCA_037043455.1 of Cyrtodaria siliqua. Lineage (NCBI taxonomy): Eukaryota > Metazoa > Mollusca > Bivalvia > Adapedonta > Hiatellidae > Cyrtodaria > Cyrtodaria siliqua. Next base: position 14,340 of record JAWPHD010004092.1, read on the forward strand.
GAAAATCACCTATGATATTTGTCTGAATAATTTATAAATGTAATTATGTCCGTCTGTAATAGTAATCATTACGTGGTCCGAGTATTAACTTTCATATCCCATCCAACCCCTTCTCCAAGAAGAGAAAATGGGATTGGCTGGGGTATGAAATAAAGCCTTAATTTTGGCTTAAAAGGTTGGCATATTGTAAAATTAAAACATTTAATAGGTAATTTTACACAGGTTATTGCATTATTTCAGTAAAAAATGTTTTTAAACATGTTTTATTATCGATATATCCATTATAAAACCTGCTAATATAAGCTTTCCCGTCGTTTAATGGAATTAAGACGAGACCACTTAATGAGATTTAATTAAAATGACACATATAGGTTCAATAAAACATGATACAGGTTTGGATTTAAAGGTAGTCCATTTAATACAGTGCCAGTTCAGTTGTTTGAGACTTGTTCCTCAAGAATTATGCAGCAGTAGCTGGATTTTTTTAAATTGTTTAATGTGAGATATTGTATTTCCATTACACCAAAAGGATTCATATTGCCACTTCATTGTATCAATATTGCAATGTTTTTTGTATTAACATTAAATTATGTTGAGTCAGGAGGTTTAAAATCACATCATCATAAAACGGGAGACATTCCAAATGTTAATGTGTAGTTTATTGATAAATAAACTTTAAGGTCTGACATCAGGAATGGCTTTTAGACCATTTTGCAATTTTGTAAAGGATGAATGTGTGGAAGATATTAGATTTTCAGAATGTATTACTCCAGTTAATTTCAACTGGTAATTTAAATTTTATGATGCAGACATTTCTTGGACTAAAAACTTTAATTAGATGAAATTTCTTTTACGGTTCTTGTAAAATTCCATAGTAAATTGCTACTTCGGAGTAAAAGCAGAATCAATCTCTCAAACATTGTCTGGTGACGCAAGTTCCTGTCATGTGTAATTCATACCAAGTACCCAAGCTTCATTCTTCCAAATATAGATAATTGTGCAGATCAGCTAATTGGTCATTTTGCCGTTTTACATCAAGATCAATTCCGCAGGAAGGAAATGCTTCAGAAAAAAAAAATGAGTTCCGGAAAAAAAACAAATTACCGTAATGGTGTTTTTTGACTGCTCACATTATTAATTGTACTAGAAACGTAATTTTTTCAGTTAAGACTTTTTATTGGTTAATGTTCTGTTTCCCATACAGATATTTATTTCTCCTAGAAAATAACTGAAACTAGGTCACATTGACTTTTCCGTCTGTTCTCATTTCGAAAATGTGAATTTCATACTTTCTTTTTTTTTGCATTTTTAATTGTTTTTTTGGTAATGGTTAATGTGTATGATATCCGACACATGGGGAAGCAACCAGTTTTTTATGCCACCGAAGGGAGACGTACGAGGGCAGTTCAAATATTACATGGACATTTTTAATAGTTATTACACTTTTATAAATGAAGTAAATTAAATTATATAGCAGTAAAGGTTTACATTTTCACTTTCATATCAGTAAATATTATAAAATTATTTGAAACAGATTTCAAGAAATACGAGTTTTTATAACCCCACTGTAGCCTCCACGGAGCATGACATTTGTGTGCTATGGCTTTGCCGTGAAAACCGAAAATGCTAGAAATAACAGACATAATTGTTATTTAATTAGATTATTGTATTCTTCATATTTTGCATTAAATAAATATTTTACAGCGTTTTTGAATAATCACGTTTTATAAGTATGTCATAGCATCGGAAAGAGATCATACAAATTTGATCGAGATTAGCATAAATATTTAAAATATTTAGAAAACAAATAGCATTGTCATTCCAAAAGACAGGTTTATTGAAAATATATCGGTATTCTTAATTTATTAACATATATATTTTGAAGAAAATAATTATGTAAGATTTTATGTTTTTGTATTTAATTTTTGTATTTTACATTTTGTTTTATTAAAAGGTCCTATTCATTAATATTTTACTAACATTTTAGTGCTCCGCAATTTTTTCTGCCATCATCAATTTTAACTTAAAAGCAAGGAAGTGTTCGTCTACTTATTTATATTTATCATAGTTCTCCTTGTTCAATAATTATAAAATTTCATAATTGTAATTTTGGATTACCAATGACAATGCTCCTTTAGTTTTGTGTATTATTGTCGACGATTTTGCTTTTATTTAGCAATTCCCGAAATGCAGTTATGAAATACAGACGTCACGTGTTGGATTTCTCGCCCTATCATATCATTCATTGCAACGTAACTAGACACGGTATCAATTTTTTGTTTAAATCATTCGATTTGTTTATGAGTTGGAATACAACATATACGAATCTTAAAGGTTTACGTCAATAAATGAGTGCGATATCGAAAAAGTCCAAGTATTATTTGAACAGCCCTAGTAATCGCACCGTCGGTCCGTTATCGTTCCGTCCGAAACAATCATGTCTAAGCCATAACGTTGAAAGAACTGAAGGGATTTCCAGGAAACTTCACACAAATGTTAACCACAATGAGAAGATGTTTCTTGTGCAAGAATCGAGTCCGTACACGGTCAAGGTCACACTTGGAGGTCAAAGGTCAAATGAATCAAAATTTTCAGGGGCATTTGTCAGTTTTTTGTGACAATTCTAGTTTAAATTATACAATCTTGAAAGGAAGAAAAGCTAATGGTTTTTTTATTATAAATAAAATTTCTGAATAAAATTGAAAGCAGTTTATTACCGTGATTCAGGTGTCTAGGATTTCTGTACAGATGGTTCAGGTGCATGGATATAGCTTTTAAATACATGGGGCAAGGACAGTTTTAACAGTATGGTTCTGTGAATGATAGCCAATATATGATGCTGCATCACAAACTTCAGTTTCTTGTTGTAAAATTTTTTCTTACTTCATGAAATTTGTTTAGATGTCTCAGAATATGATTGTTTACATGCTTATTTTCATTCATTATAAGGTGGAATCAAGTTATTTGTTATTTATTGCATGGCGGGGCTATGTTTCTTTCATGTGAATTGTTTGTTATATTTCCGTAAATGTTGAATGAGGTTTTCTTAAATAATCTGTCGTGATTCAGATTCGACCTATACTCATCCAACTCCGATAAAACATATACAGTAGAAACAGTCTCTTAAATCATTTTAGAATTATTTTATTTTTTTAGAATTTTGTGATTCTTGGTGTCAAGAAACTCATTACTCAATGTGTGATACAAACAGTCTAAATCTGTTTCTCATAGCAATAAAAAGGCTCAGTCAGTTCTGAGAACACACTGAGTTGCATCATAACAACATGACGTGATGTCATAATACCACGCTATGATATCATAATATCAGAAAGTGATGTCATGATAGAAGCAACCAAATGAAAAGATGAATGAAGCATTCTGATTGGTTCAGTGATAATAATTGGATGAAACCAGTTAATTTAAAACTCATTACATTCTCAGAACACATTGAGCTTTTACTTGAAATTGAGTAATGAGGTTCTTGAAATGCAGAAACACAAAATTCTAATAATAAAATAATTCTAAAATTAATTAATAGAATGTTTAGAATGTATAACTCAGTGTTACGGTGTATATCATTTGTCATGGTCATTTTTTCAGCCTCGAAATATTCATTCTTGTAACTATAAGGATATATATTTGCAACACCTTTTTTGACATTCTTGATATATCACTTAGTTTTAGATATATATAGTTTTGTTGGCATTGACTTAAAAACTGTTTCCTTTTACTGTAAACCAGTTTATCCAGGTTTCTTATGGTAAAGGGTGCAACACGAAAATTGCACTCGTCCACTCACCATGACGAGTGTTTATTGATGCAGAACAAGTACGGTAGAAAATCAGATAAATTCTTTAACAATTTATCAGTTTGATCATTTAAATATTACATAGGATGATTCCTAACTCAGAAACAAATTTTTTTCCGGCTCTGATAACAGTTACAATTACATCAGGCTTTTTGAAAAAAGAAATTTTGATGTTTTTCATTCTAGAGGTTCTAACAATAATGAACGATCAGAAAAAAGGACCCCTTATTTACCAGGAAATTCAGTTTGCAAGGTTAGATTAGGTTAAGCACCGTTTTATCATTTTTCATTAAAAATATATGGTAAACCCGATCAAACCATATTTTGATATAACATCTTTATCATGAATTCGAATATGTTTTAAAAGTTTAGGTTCTTCTGGAAATGTAACCTGAAACTAATATATACCCCAAACATAAAATGCCTGTATTTTCTCTGTTATGACATATATATTAACAAAATTCCTAATTACTCACTTTTGTATCTTAACTAATTTTCTTATTTTAAATAAACTTTTAGAATAGTTGTGTGATAAGTATTTTGTTTTGACCAATAGTTTGTAAAACTTTTTTTGTTTAAATTGTTACATTTTTGAGAGTTACCCTCCCTTTATATGAAAACATGAAATGTGCTCGTAAAACACATAACATAAATCAAAGTCCGCTTAAAGATATAAACTTCTTAAAATTGGTATGAAATAATTTTAAAAAAAGCAACTTAAAAATTTGACCCATTTATTGCAGATTCTACGTCTATAAGAAAATGAAACATGGCTAATCCTAAATTACCTCCCTTTTAATTGAATATCGTTTGAAATTTACATGTAACTGCAATTCAGCGTGAACATTAAATATTTCAAAATGTCTTTTGCAAATGCATTTGTAGTGGTATTAAATGCTAGTAAAGCATGATGTCAAAATCATTTTAGCTGGCATATTTTAGGATTAGGAACGTCGAAAGCTGCGCTTATTAGAAGTACTTAACAAGATTTGTATAAGTGATCACTTATTTCTATGAAAACACTTTGACTTCAAAGCTTTAAAACATGTTCATGAAATCAGAGCAGATGATTTACTCTCGTTATTTTGCAGATTAACTGTATCTCTTATCAAGCTCAAATCAATGAGACTGAATTCTTAGGTGGGTACTAAGAAATTTTGACTAGTATACAATAAAGTCTTTATAGTATGATGAAAAATCTACATCCTCTCCAAAAAAAAATTTTTATGAGGAAAATCAAACAATTTCCAATATATAACTGTTACATGCTGAACTGATTATTTATTGTTTATACTTTTTATTACTCGTTTTATCACAATAAACTATAAACTTTTACTAAACTATTTGTTAATGTTTATTAGTGAGTATATACTAATGCGTGTACATGAAATAAATGTATATTTATCACGTTTCGATTCATTGTTGTTTTTTTGTTAGATTTATGTTATTTCTGGGTTATAAATAAATTTTGTTTATTGTCATGACATTTTGTAAATTCCCTTTACTTCCCGGTCACTGATAAACTGTGCCTGTAGTGGTACCAGGAGTCTGATGTTGCACAAAGCAAATGTAGATTTCATATTACTGGTTCCCAGTCACTGGTAAACTGTGTATGTAGTGGTGCCAGGAGTCTGATCTTTCACAAGGTGAATGTACTAGTTCCCAATTACTGGTAAACGTTGACTGTAGTGGTACCTGGAGTCTGATGTTTTACCAAGTGATTGTCGATTCACCTTACTGGTTCCCGGTCACTGTTAAACTGTATCTGCAATGGAACCAGGAGTCTGATGTTTCACAATGTGAATGTAGGTTTTACCTTACTGGCTCCCAGTCACTGGTAATCTCACCCTTCAGTGAAAACAGGAGCCTGAGCCTGTCTGTACACTCTGTAAAGTTTTCAATTAAAACTATTTCTAGGCTGATGCGTAATCTAAGAATCATCCAGACTTTCAAAAATGAACTGTCTTAGCTGAGTAAAATGTGTAAATTATAATCTGAAGGGATACACGGCAACTTTGCTGTATTTCCTCCTAAAATGAATTTAAAAGCATGAACTGAGTGGATCTGTAAGTACTTTAATTTCAAAAAGCAGATTTCCGCTAAGGGAAGTATAATAGTCCACTGTAATTTACATTAATTATAAGGTTTTAGGATGAACATGAATATCTATTTTGCAAACCCTGTCTAGAATATAAATTTGTATTTTTTCCATTCCATTGTATTCATGTTATACTTATACATTAATATTAGTTGAACTGCAACATAATAATTATTTCAAAATTTTAATTTCCCATGTGGTTGCCGGAGTAGAATACAACCACTGCAAATCCCGCTAGAGGCAGAGGGGTAGGAACCCCCCCCACCACCCTTCATGTTCATTTTGTCATTTTTTATCATGCTCATTTAAGGTTTTCTTCATGACACCGCATATACAAATGTGGAAATGTGGCTCCATGGAGGATGAGCCTGGCATGTTCATCCCTGTTTGGCGCCATATAACCTTTCTTGTGTTGGTGCGCCGTAAAACCCCAATTCAATTCAATTCAAATTTGTAATGGTTTTCTAAAGAAGCCTATCTATTTATTGTTTAAATGAAATTGCATTGATGTTTAACAGCTCATCAACTCAACATGTCATCTTAGGTTATTTAGGGCCCTAGAGGGTGGGGAAAGATACATAGGAATCCAGGAACTGTGCTCATCTCTAACTACCCAATAATATTTTTATTACATGTTCGGAGGATTATCAGCTCTGTAACGTCGCCATCCAATGGACGAAGCTGAGCAATTCAGAATCCTGCCCAGGATTGGAAGGTTGTTCAGAAATATTTGACTTCCTCCCTGTTCATGTAAAAGCTAAAATGTCATGTCCATCTTAAATCAATCAAATTATCCCAAATGGGATCTAAGTTGCCTGTTTTCTTCAACTAAAATAGTCCAGCCTAATGTAATTTCTGCCGTTACTGGAATTCATAAATGTCACTTTTTAATGCTTCTGTAAGACCAAGATGAAAATTGATGACCTGGATCACGATGTTATGCGTAACCTGCAGAGAACAGTAGGTCAGTAACTGTTCAGATCATACAGACAATCACACAAAGAGTGGAGAGATTCTGAATTTTAGTTTCCAGTTTAGAACACCCAGGGACTTGGTTTTCTATTTACCATTTAAAACATTACCGTATTTCATGAATCGCTCCTTATTTCAATACATTGTTTTTCCAATACGAATGTAGCTTTGGCACGTGATCCCCCATTTTTCTACTTTTTAGCTCTACTGATCAAAGAGCATCTACTGATCCTACTAATCAAAGAGCAGCAGAGCTTATGCCGTGGTGTGGAGTCCGTCTGTCTGTCTGTCCGTAAACCTTTTTTTGTAACGACTACTCCTCTGAAACTACTGGATGGATTTTCATGAAACTTTTCAGGAATGTTGCCCATGATGTCTAGTTAATCCTAGCAAAAATTCACGTTGATGTGAAATGCAAGATGGCCACCAAAGCTAAGAATAAATTTTAAAAAAAAGTTTGTATCAACTGCTTCTTGAAAACTATAAGCGATATTGATGTCTAATTGATCCTGCAAAATTTCAGATCGGCCAGAATTTCAAGATGGCCACCATGGCTAAAAATAGATTTTTAAAAAACAAGTTTGTAGCGACTACTTCTTGAAAACTATAAGCGATATTGATATGGGACTTTTTCTAAAATGATCAGCATGACAGTTGATCCTTGTTGTTTGATTCAACATTAAACATGGCTGCCAGCGGTTATCGACCAGAAAATTAAGTGTTTACCCCAGCCTTGAAAAAGGGCAGGGTAAATAAAAAAAAAGGGCATTTTTAATGCGCAAAATTAGTGAAAAAAAATCTTTGAAGTTAACGTCGCTTTTATGGTATGTTTGAGTACGAGTTGTCATCAATCTTCTATATCTACTTCTGTGTATTGGGTGAATACAAATAAAATAAAAAATTATTTAGTTCATGTGGTGGTATTATTACACAATGTTCATTGTATAACTTAGCTTGCAGTCATTTGAGCACTATTACCATACAGCAAACTAAGGCCATAATAAATTAATTGCTAGATTCTCATCCCCGCCCGCTCCCGTTTTTTTATGTCACCCAGGTAATATTTAGTCCTTCAAAAAAAAAAAAAAAATAATAATAATAATAATAATAAAATAAAATAAAATTAAAAAAATTGCTGAAAGTATGAAACACTATTAAAAATATGTTTTCAATCTTGGAAGTACACTCCTACCACCACCCCCCTATTTTGAAATTAATTTGGATGAGAACATAGCAATTAATTTATTATGGCCTAATTAAATTGCTAAATGGTTTGAGTATTGAGTTTTCGGCAATCTTCTATATTTACTTTTGTGTATAATAATAACAATAAACCATAATTTACTTAATCACTAATTAAGTTCCACAAACTTTTACAAACATTAAATATTCCATTCATTAAAAAACAGACAACAATTTTTCTACTCTCACAGATCGGGAAAATTAGCGTACAAAAGAAAACAACGACGGCATTCAACGATAATTACATCTACTATGAAAACAAACATGTTCCAAGTACGACAAAGTCGTTGGTTACTGCAATCCATTACGCCGATTATACTAACAGTGTGTATTCACGGGAACCAATGCTTATCACAAGTGTCAGGCGTGATCAGTTACCTGTAGACTGGAAATACCCCGTGGCTAAATCTGGAGATTGTCAGTTTAAAGGTCACACGACGTGTCAAAGTGCGTTTGTGTATCAGAGTCTATATAGTCGCGAGCAGTTTTAGAAAGGGCACTGCGGGGCGGCCTGTAATTTATGCGTGGCCATTTGTAAAGACTGCATGGCAGGGCGAAAAAAGGGAATGCTTACCTGCCCTGCCATTCCGCATTAGGGGAAACACTAGAAATTCAAGATGGCCGCCACTGCTAAAAGTAGATTTTAAAAAAATAATTGTAGGGACTACATCCTGAAAACTAAAAGTGATATTGATAGAGTTATATAGTAAAAGCATGTAGCGACTATTCCTCTTAAACTACTCGACGAATTTTCATGAAACTTCACAGGAATGTTGCTCTTGATATCTAGTTGATCGTAATTAAATTTCAGGTTAGCCGTAAATTCAAGATGGCTGCGACATCTAAAAAAATTTTTTTTTAAAAACAAGTTTGTAGCAATCACTTCTTGAAAACAATAAGTGATATTGATACGGGACTTTCCCTAAAATGCTCAGCATGACATTATGTTGGTCCTTGTTGAAAATCATTTTGATTCAACATTAAACATGGCTGCCAGTGGCCATCTTCGTTTACATAGAGTTATATAGTAAAAACTTGTAGTGACTACTCCTCTGAAATACTTGACAGATTTTCATGAAGCTTCACAGGAATGTTGCTGTTGATGTCTAGTTGATCCTAGTAAAATTTCATGTCGGCCGGAAATTCAAGATGGCCGCCATGGCTTCTTGAAAACTGTAAGAGATATTGATGTGGGACTTGTTCTAAAACGATCAGCATGACATGATGTTGGTCCTTGTTGAATTTTTTTTTGATTCATCATTAAACATGGCTGCCAGTGGCCATCTTTGTTTAAATAGAGTTATATAGTAAAAATTGTAGCGACTATTCCTCTGAAACTACTTGACAGATTTTCATGAAACATCACAGGAATGTTGATCTAGCCTAACAGTTAAGAGCCTTTAAGGTCATTGTTTAGAGAGATTTCATGAAGTTGGGATGTCACATGAACTTTCCTCATTGCTGTATAAAAAAACAGCTTTAAAGGCAAATCAAGTACTGTAATAGAGGTCTGTATTTTTCCTATCTTACCGATGAGTAAATGAGCATTTTTGCATAAATTATTGTCATAGTACTGATTTAGTAATAATGTTATTCTTTTATCCATTGGCTGTAACTTACATAATTCAGTAATGACGCACTTCAAAAACTCACTAATGAGTATGCAAGTTTTCAGTAACAATCCTTTGCATAAACAATAATGTTTCTGTGTTACAGTTAAGTCCATTTGCATATCTATATAAAACTGGCATAAAATTAATTATGATGTTTTCTGTGAGTTTTTTCGAAATCACAGAAACCCACAATATTTCCAGATTGCCTACAGTACTATTTACATGTTAAATATGTTTTTAGCTGCCTTGAAGTCTTCATAATAACTTATTTTAGAATAAGAGAATATAGGTTATAAATGCCTTAAAATGTGTGAAACATTTTGTACCTTAATTGCTTTTATCACCAACTTGAATCCCGTGTTTAATTTGCAATTGATACATCTCTATTGCATACATGTTATGCAAAAATGCAACATCAAAGCCTTTCATGACGAGGTTGAAAAGTGACATTGAGAAGTGGATAGTCAGAGAATTCTCGTATAACTTGCAGAGAAATATGCAAATATGTTATGGGTATTGGCTCTTTAACTTGACACGAGTTCTACGAGGCTATTTCTAGACTAGAGGTTATAGGTCTGTCACGTTAATTTGACAAAGTTGTGGCCCTTTCTAGGCTGGAGATAATAGTTAATGCTTACTGTCATACTAATCCAACATGAGTTGTGGCCCTTTCTACGCTGGAGATAACAGCTAATGTTTACTGTCATACTAATCTAACATGAGTTGTGACCCTTTCTAGGCTGGAGATAACAGCTAATGTTTACTGTCATACTAATCTAACATGAGTTGTGGACCTTTCTAGGCTGGAGATAATAGCTAATGCTTAATGTTATACTAATCTAACATGAGTTGTGGCCTTTTCTAGGCTAGAGATAATAGCTAATGCTTACAGTTATACTAATCTAACATGAGTTGTGGCCCTTTCTAGGCTGGAGATAGTAGCTAATGCTTAATGTCATACTAATCTAACATGAGTTGTAGCCCTTTCTAGGCTGGAGATAGTAGTCAATGCTTCCTGTCATACTAATCTAACATGAGTTGTGGCCCTTTCTAGGCTGGAGATAGTAGCTAATGCCTAATGTCATACTAATCTAACATGAGTTGTGGCCCTTTCTAGGCTGGAGATAGTAGTTAATGCTTACTGTCATACTAATCTAACATGAGTTGTGGCCCTTTCTAGGCTGGAGATAATAGCTAATGCTTACTGTCCTACTGATCTAACATGAGTTGTAACCCTTTCTAGGCTGGAGACAGTATATAATGCTTACTGTTATACTAATCTAACATGAGTTCTGGCCATTTCTAGGCTGGAGATAATAGCTAATGCTTAGTCCTACTAATCTAACATGAGTTGTGGCCCTTTCTAGACTGGAGATAACAGCTAATGTTTATTGTCATACTAATCTAACATGAGTTGTGGCCCTTTCTAGGATGGAGATAATAGCTAATGCTTAATGTTATACTAATCTAACATGAGTTGTGGCCCTTTCTAGGCTAGAGATAATAACTAATGCTTACTGTTATACTAATCCAACATGAGTTGTGGCCCTTTCTACGCTGGAGATAACAGCTAATGTTTAATGTCATACTAATCTAACATGAGTTATGGCCCTATCTAGGCTGGAGATAACACCTAATGTTTACTGTCATACGAATCTAACATGAGTAGTGACCCTTTCTAGGCTGGAGATAATAGCTAATGCTTAATGTTATACTAATCTAACATGAGTTGTGGCCTTTTCTAGGCTAGAGATAATAGCTAATGCTTACTGTTATAGGCTGGAGATAGTAGTTAATGCTTACTGTCATACTAATCTAACATGAGTTGTGGCCCTTTCTAGGCTGGAGAAAGTAGCTAATGCTTAATATCATACTAATCTAACATGACTTGTGGCCCTTTCTAGGCTGGAGATAGTAGTTAATGCTTACTGTCATACTAATCTAACATGAGTTGTGGCACTTTCTAGGCTGGAGATAATAGCTAATGCTTACTGTCCTACTGATCTAACATGAGTTGTAACCCTTTCTAGGCTGGAGACAATATATAATGCTTACTGTTATACTAATCTAACATGAGTTGTGGACCTTTCTAGGCTGGAGATAATAGCTAATGCTTAGTCCTACTAATCTAACATGGGTTGTGGCCTTTTCTAGGCTGGAGATAACAGCTAATGTTTATTGTCATACTAATCTAACATGAGTTGTGGCCCTTTCTGAGCTGGAGATAATAGCTAATGCTTAATGTTATACTAATCTAACATGAGTTGTGGCCCTTTCTAGGCCAGAGATAATAGCTAATGCTTACTGTTATACTAATCTAACATGAGTTGTGGCCCTTTCTAGGCTGGAGATAGTAGTTAATGCTTAATGTCATACTAATCTAACATGAGTTGTGGCCCTTTCTAGGCTGGAGATAATAGCTAATGTTTACTGTCCTACTGATCTAACATGAGTTGTTACCCTTTCTAGGCTGGAGATAATATATAATGATTACTGTTGTACTAATCTAACATGAGTTTTGGCCCTTTCTAGGCTGGAGATAATAGCTATTGCTTAATGTTATACTACTCTAACATGAGTTGTGGCCCTTTCTAGGCTAGAGATAATAGCTAATGCTTACTGTTATACTAATCTAACATGAGTTGTGGCCCTTTCTAGGATGGAGATAGTAGTTAATGCTTACTGGCATACTAACCTAATATGAGTTGTGGCCCTTTCTAGGCTGGAGATAATGGCTAATGCTTACTGTTCTACTGATCTAACATGAGTTGTAACCCTTTCTAGGCTGGAGATAATATATAATGCTTACAATTGTTCTAATCTAGCATGAGTTGTGGCCCTTTCTAGGCTGGAGATAATAGTTAATGCTTACTGTCATACTAATCCAACATGAGTTGTGGCCCTTTCTACGCTGGAGATAACAGCTAATGTTTACAGTCATACTAATCTAACATGAGTTATGGCCCTTTCTAGGCTGGAGATAACAGCTATTGTTTACTGTCATACGAATCTAACATGAGTTGTGGCCCTTTCTAGGCTGGAGATAATAGCTAATGCTTAATGTTATACTAATCTAACATGAGTTGTGGCCCTTTCTAGGCTAGAGATAATAGCTAATGCTTACTGTTATACTAATCTAACATGAGTTGTGGCCGTTTCTAGGCTGGAGATAGTAGTTAATGCTTAATGTCATACTTATCTAACATGAGTTGTGGCCCTTTCTAGGCTGGAGATAGTAGTTAATGCTTACTGTCATACTAATCTAACATGAGTTGTGGCCCTTTCTAGGCTGGAGATAATAGCTAATGCTTACTGTCCTTCTGATCTAACATGAGTTGTAACCCTTTCTAGGCTGGAGACAATATATAATGCTTACTGTTATACTAATCTAACATGAGTTGTGGCCCTTTCTAGGCTGGAGATAATAGCTAATGCTTACTGTCCTACTGATCTAACATGAGTTGTAACCCTTTCTAGGCTTGAGACAATCTATAATGCTTAATGTTATACTAATCTAACATAAGTTGTGGCCCTTTCTAGGCTGGAGATAATAGCTAATGCTTAGTCCTACTAATCTAACATGAGTTGTGGCCCTTTCTAGGCTGGAGATAACAGCTAATATTTACTGTCATACTAATCTAACATGAGTTGTGGCCCTTTCTAGGCTGGAGATAATAGCTAATGGTTAATGTTATACTAATCTAACATGAGTTGTGGCCCTTTCTAGGCTAGAGATAATAGCTAATGCTTACTGTTATACTACTCTAACATGAGTTGTGGCCCTTTCTAGGCTAGAGATAATAGCTAATGCTTAATGTTATACTAATCTAACATGAGTTGTGGCCCTTTCTAGGCTGGAGATAGTAGTTAATGCTTACTGTCATACTAATCTAACATGAGTTGTGGCCCTTTCTAGGCTGGAGATAATAGCTAATGCTTACTGTCCTACTGATCTAACATGAGTTGTAACCCTTTCTAGGCTGGAGATAATATATAATGCTTACTGTTGTACTAATCTAACATGAGTTGTGGCCCTTTCTAGGCTGGAGATAATAGCTAATGCTTAGTCCTACTAATCTAACATGAGTTGTGGCCCTTTCTAGGCTTGAGATAACAGATAATGCTTACTGTTATACCTATCTAACATGAGTTGTGGCCCTTTCTAGGCTGGAGATAATAGCTAATGCTTACTGTCCTACTGATCTAACATGAGTTGTTACCCTTTCTAGGCTGGAGATAATATATAATGTTTACTGTTGTACTAATCTAACATGAGTTTTGGCCCTATCTAGGCTGGAGATAATAGCTAATGCTTAATGTTATACTACTCTAACATGAGTTGTGGCCCTTTCTAGGCTAGAGATAATAGCTAATGCTTACTGTTATACTAATCTAACATGAGTTGTGGCCCTTTCTAGGCTGGAGATAGTAGTTAATGCTTAATGTCATACTAATCTAACATGAGTTCTGGCCCTTTCTAGGCTGGAGATAGTAGTTAATGCTTACTGTCATACTAATCTAACATGAGTTGTGGCCCTTTCTAGGCTGGAAATAGTAGCTAATGCTTAATGTCATACTAATCTAACATGAGTTGTGGCCCTTTCTAGGCTGGAGATAGTAGTTAATGCTTACTGTCATACTAATCTAATATGAGTTGTGGCCCTTTCTAGGCTGGAGATAATAGCTAATGCTTACTGTTCTACTGATCTAACATGAGTTGTGGCCGTTTCTAGGCTGGAGATAGTAGTTAATGCTTAATGTCATACTAATCTAACATGAGTTGTGGCCCTTTCTAGGCTGGAGATAGTAGTTAATGCTTACTGTCATACTAATCTAACATGAGTTGTGGCCCTTTCTAGGCTGGAGATAATAGCTAATGCTTACTGTCCTTCTGATCTAACATGAGTTGTAACCCTTTCTTGGCTGGAGACAATATATAATGCTTACTGTTATACTAATCTAACATGAGTTGTGGCCCTTTCTAGGCTGGAGATAATAGCTAATGCTTACTGTCCTACTGATCTAACATGAGTTGTAACTCTTTCTAGGCTGGAGACAATATATAATGCTTAATGTTATACTAATCTAACATGAGTTGTGGCCCTTTCTAGGCTGGAGATAATAGCTAATGCTTAGTCCTACTAATCTAACATGAGTTGTGGCCCTTTCTAGGCTGGAGATAACAGCTAATATTTACTGTCATACTAATCTAACATGAGTTGTGGCCCTTTCTAGGCTGGATTTAATAGCTAATGCTTAATGTTATACTAATCTAACATGAGTTGTGGCCCTTTCTAGGCTAGATATAATAGCTAATGCTTACTTTTATACTAATCTAACATGAGTTGTGGCCCTTTCTAGGCTGGAGATAGTAGTTAATGCTTAATGTTATACTAATCTAACATGAGTTGTGGACCTTTCTAGGCTGGAGATAGTAGTTAATGCTTACTGTCATACTAATCTAACATGAGTTGTGGCCCTTTCTAGGCTGGAGATAATAGCTAATGCTTACTGTCCTACTGATCTAACATGAGTTGTAACCCTTTCTAGGCTGGAGATGATATATAATGCTTACTGTTGTACTTATCTAACATGAGTTGTGGCCCTTTCTAGGCTGGAGATAATAGCTAATGCTTAATGTCATACTAATCTAACATGAGTTGTGGCCCTTTCTAGGCTGGAGATAATAGCTAATGCTTACTGTCCTACTGATCTAACATGAGTTGTTACCCTTTCTAGGCTGGAGATAATATATAATGTTTACTGTTGTACTAATCTAACATGAGTTTTGGCCCTTTCTAGGCTGGAGATAATAGCTAATGCTTAATGTTATACTACTCTAACATGAGTTGTGGCCCTTTCTAGGCTAGAGATAATAGCTAATGCTTACTGTTATACTAATCTAACATGAGTTGTGGCCCTTTCTAGGCTGGAGATAGTAGTTAATGCTTAATGTCATACTAATCTAACATGAGTTGCGGCCCTTTCTAGGCTGGAGATAGTAGTTAATGCTTACTGTCATACTAATCTAACATGAGTTGTGGCCCTTTCTAGGCTGGAGATAATAGCTAATGCTTACTGTCCTTCTGATCTAACATGAGTTGTAACCCTTTCTTGGCTGGAGACAATATATAATGCTTACTGTTATACTAATCTAACATGAGTTGTGGCCCTTTCTAGGCTGGAGATAATAGCTAATGCTTACTGTCCTACTGATCTAACATGAGTTGTAACCCTTTCTAGGCTGGAGACAATATATAATGCTTAATGTTATACTAATCTAACATGAGTTGTGGCCCTTTCTAGGCTGGAGATAATAGCTAATGCTTAGTGCTACTAATCTAACATGAGTTGTGGCCCTTTCTAGGCTGGAGATAACAGCTAATATTTACTGTCATACTAATCTAACATGAGTTGTGGCCCTTTCTAGGCTGGATATAATAGCTAATGCTTAATGTTATACTAATCTAACATGAGCTGTGGCCCTTTCTAGGCTAGAGATAATAGCTAATGCTTACTGTTATACTAATCTTACATGAGTTGTGGCCCTTTCTAGGCTGGAGATAGTAGTTAATGCTTAATGTTATACTAATCTAACATGAGTTGTGGACCTTTCTAGGCTGGAGATAGTAGTTAATGCTTACTGTCATACTAATCTAACATGAGTTGTGGCCCTTTCTAGGCTGGAGATAATAGCTAATGCTTACTGTCCTACTGATCTAACATGAGTTGTAACCCTTTCTAGGCTGGAGATGATATATAATGCTTACTGTTGTACTAATCTAACATGAGTTGTGGCCCTTTCTAGGCTGGAGATAATAGCTAATGCTTAATGTCATACTAATCTAACATGAGTTGTGGCCCTTTCTAGGCTGGAGATAATAGCTAATGCTTACTGTCCTACTGATCTAACATGAGTTGTTACCCTTTCTAGGCTGGAGATAATATATAATGTTTACTGTTGTACTAATCTAACATGAGTTTTGGCCCTTTCTAGGCTGGAGATAATAGCTAATGCTTAATGTTATACTACTCTAACATGAGTTGTGGCCCTTTCTAGGCTAGAGATAATAGCTAATGCTTACTGTTATACTAATCTAACATGAGTTGTGGCCCTTTCTAGGCTGGAGATAGTAGTTAATGCTTAATGTCATACTAATCTAACATGAGTTGTGGCCCTTCCTAGGCTGGAGATAGTAGTTAATGCTTACTGTCATACTAATCTAACATGAGTTGTGGCCCTTTTTAGGCTGGAGATAGTAGCTAATGCTTAATGTCATACTAATCTAACATGAGTTGTGGCCCTTTCTAGGCTGGAGATAGTAGTTAATGCTTACTGTCATACTAATCGAATATGAGTTGTGGCCCTTTCTAGGCTGGAGATAATAGCTAATGCTTAGTGTTCTACTGATCTAACATGAGTTGTAACCCTTTCTAGGCTGGAGATAATATATAATGCTTACAATTGTTCTAATCTAACATGAGTTCCGGCCCTTTCTAGGCTTGAGATAACAGATAATGCTTACTGTTATACCTATCTAACATGAGTTGTGACCCTTTCTAGGCTGGAGATAGTAGTTAATGCTTAATGTCATACTAATCTAACATGAGTTGTGGCCCTTTCTAGGCTGGAGATAATAGCTAATGCTTACTGTCCTACTGATCTAACATGACTTGTTACCCTTTCTTGGCTGGAGATAATATATGTTTACTGTTGTACTAATCTAACATGAGTTTTGGCCCTTTCTAGGCTGGAGATAATAGCTAGTGCTTAATGTTATACTACTCTAACATGAGTTGTGGCCCTTTCTAGGCTAGAGATAATAGCTAATGCTTACTGTTATACTAATCTAACATGAGTTGTGGCCCTTTCTAGGTTGGAGATAGTAGTTAATGCTTAATGTCATACTAATCTAACATGAGTTGTGGCCCTTTCTAGGCTGGAGATAGTAGTTAATGCTTACTGTCATACTAATCTAACATGAGTTGTGGCCCTTTCTAGGCTGGAGATAGTAGCTAATGCTTAATGTCATACTAATCTATCATGAGTTGTGGCCCTTTCTAGGCTGGAGATAGTAGTTAATGCTTACTGTCATACTAATCTAATATGAGTTGTGGCCCTTTCTAGGCTGGAGATAATAGCTAATGCTTACTGTTCTACTGATCTAACATGAGTTGTAACCCTTTCTAGGCTGGAGATCATATATAATGCTTACAATTGTTCTAATCTAACATGAGTTGTGGCCCTTTCTAGGCTGGAGATAATAGTTAATGCTTACTGTCATACTAATCCAACATGAGTTGTGGCCCTTTCTATGCTGGAGATAACAGCTAATGTTTACAGTCATACTAATCTAACATGAGTTATGGCCCTTTCTAGGCTGGAGATAACAGCTATTGTTTACTGTCATACGAATCTAACATGAGTTGTGGCCCTTTCTAGGCTGGAGATAATAGCTAATGCTTAATGTTATACTAATCTAACATGAGTTTTGGCCATTTCTAGGCTAGAGATAATAGCTAATGCTTACTGTTATACTAATCTAACATGAGTTGTGGCCGTTTCTAGGCTGGAGATAGTAGTTAATGCTTAATGTCATACTAATCTTACATGAGTTGTGGCCCTTTCTAGGCTGGAGATAGTAGTTAATGCTTACTGTCATACTAACCTAACATGAGTTGTGGCCCTTTCTAGGCTGGAGATTATAGCTAATGCTTACTGTCCTTCTGATCTAACATGAGTTGTAACCCTTTCTAGGCTGGAGACAATATATAATGCTTACTGTTATACTAATCTAACATGAGTTTTGGCCCTTTCTAGGCTGGAGATAATAGCTAATGCTTACTGTCCTACTGATCTAACATGAGTTGTAACCCTTCCTAGGCTGGAGACAATATATAATGCTTAATGTTATACTAATCTAACATGAGTTGTGGCCCTTTCTAGGCTGGAGATAATAGCTAATGCTTAGTCCTACTAATCTAACATGAGTTGTGGCCCTTTCTAGGCTGGAGATAACAGCTAATGCTTACTGCACTGCTATACTAATCTGACATGAGTTGTGGCCCTTTCTTGGCTGGAGATAATAGGTAATGCTTACTGCTATGCTAATCTAACATGAGTTGTGGCCCTTTCTCGGCTGGAGATAATAGCTATTGCTGACTGTCATACTAATCTAACATGAGTTGTGGCCCTTTCTCGGCTGGAGATAATAGCTATTGCTGACTGTCATACTAATCTAACATGAGTTGTGGCCCTTTCTAAGCTAATGCTTACTGTCCTACTGATTTAACATGAGTTGTGGCCCTTTCTAGGCTAGAGATAATAGCTAAAGCTTACTGTTATACTAATCTAACATGAGTTGTGGCCCTTTATAGGCTGGAGATAATATATAATGCTTACTGTCATACAAATCCAACATGAGTTGTGGCCCTTTCTAGGCTAGAGATAATAGATAATGCTTACTGTTATACTAATCCAACATCAGTTGTGGCCCTTTCTAGGCTGGAGATAATAGATAATGCTTATCGTTATACTAATCCAACATGAGTTGTGGCCCTTTCTAGGCTGGAGATAATGGCCCTTTCTAGGCTGGAGATAATAGATAATGCTTACTGTTATACTAATCTAACATGAGTTGTGGCCCTTTCTAGGCTGGATATAATAGATAATGCTTAATGTTATACTAATCCAACATGAGTTGTGGCCCTTTCTAGCTGGAGATAATGGCCCTTTCTAGGCTGGAGATAATAGCTAATGCTTACTGTTATACTAATCTAACATGAGTTGTGGCCCTTTCTAGTCTGGAGATAATAGATAATGCTAACTGCTGTACTAATCTAACATGAGTTGTGGCCCTTTTTAGGCTTGAGATAATAGCTAATGCTTAATGTTATACTAATGCAACATGAGTTGTGGCCCTTTCTAGGTTGGAGATAATAGATATTGCTTAATGTTATACTAATCCACCATGATTGTGGCCCTTTCTAGGCTGGAGATAATGGTCCTTTCTAGGCTAGAGATAATAGATAATGCTTACTGTTATACTAATCTAACATTAGTTGTGGCCCTTTCTAGACTGGAGATAATGGCCCTTTTTAGGCTAGAGATAATAGCTAATGCTTACTGTTATACTAATCTAACATGAAGTGTGGCCCTTTCTAGGCTGGAGATAATAGATAATGCTTACTGGCATACTAATCTAACATGAATTGTGTCCCTTTCTAGGCTGGAGATAATAGATAATGCTGACTGTTATACTAATCTAACATGAATTGTGGCCCTTTCTCGGCTGGAGATAATAGCTAATGCTTACTGTCATACTAATCTAACTTGAGTTGTGGCCCTTTCTAGGCTGGAGATAACAGCTAATGCTTACTGTTATACTAATCTAACATGAGTTGTGGCCCTTTCTAAACTAGAGATATACTGAAAATATTGTTCATATTCTGATAGGATAAGATAATCTTAAATTTATGGATATTATAATCTTCAAATCTGAAACACACTAATGAAATTGTGATGGCTTAAAAGCTGAAACATTTCTAAAAATTGCAGTATTAAACAAGGTTATCCTTATATAGAACTCATCAAATAATCGTCTCAGAAAGGAAAAATGAAAATGGAACTTTGTAAGTGAATTAAAAGTTTGAAAAGTTCGGCTGCTGATTGACACGTAAACAGTCGAAAGAAACACGACTTATTTTCTACATTTTGATATATATTTTAAGTTAGTAATTTAATTTAAAGTAGGTTGTTAAGAGCTATGTGATACTGGAAAATGCTGGTAATTAAAATGCTGTACTGTAATCCTTTGGAAACGATTTGATGGTGCGTATTTTGAATGTTTTGACGGCGGAGCGATATGCCAAAGTACAAACCTTTCTTCTACCGCAATATAATTCTGAGCTTAATTTACTGTACAAGCCGAAAAATGGTTTTCTTTTGTAATTTAAGCATTTCATATAAAGTTAATTCAGAAAAATATTAGTGCAATCAAGAAATTTTGCATTTCCATCGTTTGCCAAGATGCTTGGTATTTGATGAGACGTTGACAGTGGTGTATGTGTATGCCAGGAGTGATAACTCTGGGTAGAGATTGGTAAACTAGTTGTTTCTTTGGCATCAAATGGATTTTATAAAGTTGTTTTTTATATGCCATGGACAATGTTAAAACCATTTGGGTACCATTCTGAAGGGAAAACGCATGATTTTGATGACATATTCAGTGTCCAAAACACTACAGGCCCTGTAATCCAAAACTAATATTGACATTCCAATCTTAAACCTATATTGACATCCCAATTTCAAACCAATATTGACATTCCAATCTCAAACCAATATTGACATTCCAATCTCAAACCAATATTGACCTGCCATCTCAAACCCAATCTTTTTTTTCAGCTACCAATAATGGTAAGCCCATTTACTTTCCCCGTCAATGAGCGTGTTGTGGGTCAGGGAACCATCCCACCGCACACTTTATAAATATAAATATATACCTATTTTTTAACACACTCATTCCAGACAAATACTTTCATTAAATAGGTAAACAAAACAACAGGTTACTGTCTTATAATATGTTGAAATCTACCTTATCTAGTTTACTTTATATTTAAAAAGAAGATAATAAATCACTTTAATTATTTTGGTTTGTTATCTCTCTCTAATACAGAGAAAAAAATGTGTACTTCCACATGATAGCTTCCCATATCATGAGAGAAAAAAAAGGGTGTGTGGGGGTGGGGGTGGGGGGGGGGGGGGCTGGTGGGGGTGGGGGGGGGCTGGTGGGGGTGGGGGGGGGGCTGGTGGGGGGGGGGGGGTAGCACGGGGTGTGTGCACGCATGTGTAAAGTTTAACCAGGTAAAAATATGAGGTTAACAGTTTTTTGAAGTATGGACAGTTCTCAAGTAAAAATCTCCATAATTTGCATTATCCAATATCAAACCCAATCTTAAACCAATAATGACATTCCAATCTGAAATCATTTTTGACATCCCAAACTCAAACCAATATTGACATCCCAATCCCAAACCAATATCGACATCACAGTCTCAAACCAATATTGACATCCCAATCTCAAACCAATATTGACATCACAATCCCAAGCAAATATTAACATCCCAAACTCAAAGCAATATTGTTATTCCAATCTCAAACCAATATTGACATTCCAATCTCAAACCAATATTGTCTTCTTAATCCCAGACCAATATCCATATTGAATTCCAAACCAATATTAATTATTAACAATTCCAAACTAGAACTATCACTGAAGGTGATGAAAACCCTCGTTTAAATTTTAAAGGGCCATAATTCTGTAATAGTTTGTATGGTATTTTACATCATTTTCAACGCGTTATAGATTAGGCAATCAGCAATGGGTGATGTAGAGGGACATAAGGTCATCAGTTGTTAAGTTTATATGAAGTTTGGGAACAACCCATTCAAAAGTGTTTCAGGAATTTCAAGTAATGAAAATGTTATGTGACGTGACGCATCGGGACATAAATGTGTTACGTGACTGGACGTTACAGACAACGTGATTCCTATATAGCCCCCACTTCACGTTACACTTTATGAAAGCGGGGGTATAATTAATGCAGTCGACAATCAACAATATGCTGTTTAGAATATAAATGAATAAAGGGAAATAGTACATAGCAGACAAAAAATACTTCTGTCTGATTGGTTCAGTTGGCATTACACGAACACTGCTACAATGTGATTCAGTTTCTACTATGGCCATTGGTCAGTGATATCTACTTTTGTTATTGTATGTACTGTGAAAATATTGTAAACTTACTCGCTTGTCATAACTATTTTTTCTAATTTAGTGAGCTGAAGTATCTACCTTTGTTAATGAGGATGAGTTACTAAATAGTATACATTATAATAATTATAGACGTTTGACCTTCTATGAACCATTGTGTAAAGTAATAATGACATGGGCGAAATAACTGTAATATACCAGATATTCTGGGCAGCAGAAGCATAGTGACCAGAGGTAGTTGGAGATAATATGTCCAAGTTGAGTGGTCAGTTTTGAGAAAATGAAGATGAGTAATGTGTTGTTGTAATCTTGTATGTTATTTATCATATTTTTTAGTTGTTATATTATGCATATTTATTACTGAAAGTGAATTTTGTGCATACTGTATATATATTTCTGAAAACTTAGATATTTCTGAAAATGTGTAATATACAGAAGTTAATTACACTGAAAATGTGTAATATTACACTGAAAAAGTGTAATATGCATATATATTTCTGAAAATGTGTAACATGAATATGTATTACTGAAAATGCTTAATATACATGTATGTGCATTATGTTACATTGTATTAATTTTAAGCTTTTCGTAAAGAGTATATTTGATGGTATAAACCCTGGATTTGTTTCTCCAGACTGTTACTATTTTGTCATAGTACCTGTAGTAAATATATGTTTTTATTCATCAAGTTGGCTATGTTGAAACACCTGTACAAGCCATGTAAATACCTTTAAAAAAAAAAGATGAATAAGTCGGATGGCAGCATGTGTAGGCCTTAAGTATACTAAAAGGAAAAAGAAACGTGACACGGGACTATGCTGCTGTTAATCGAATGGTACATGGCTACGTAAGATCTTTCCTTTCGGAAAAAAACAACAAAACAACACGTAACACAGCCAATAGTATTCCTGCAAAGGTTCATTATTGAAAGAGTATGCGTTTGGCGCAAACTTTGGCGCAAACTTAGGATGCAAAATTTGGCAAACTCTTTACCTTAAATACAGTACTGAACTGGCTCAATCTTTCAAAGAGGAACTTCAACATTTATGAATTTCTTGTTACAATGTGTACTGTGATTAAAATGTCTACAACATCACGTCCTTTCTCTAACTAACTGCAACTTTCTTTTTTACAAAACATCTTGGGATTTCCTTGGAATATATGTGGAATTAAGTGTGCAGTATATACAACATATAGCGGAAATTACCATGTCACGTTTCTTTTTCCTTTCAGTATAGTTGTCAAAGTTGGACATTATTTTATCTAACTTACATGTGCAAAGCAAATGAGACTTACAACAGTCTATTAAATCGTTTTAGACTTATTTTATTATTAGAATTTTGTGATTCTGGATTTTCAGAACCTCATTACTCAATGTCAAGTAAAAACTCAATGTGTTCTGGGAATGGATTGAGTTTCTCGACATTGCTAAATTAACAGGTTTCATTGGTCCAGTTTTTATCACAGAACCAATCAGAATGCTTCATTCATATTTTCATTCTGTTGTTTCTGTCATGACAACACTTTCTGGTATTATGACATCACATCCTGGTATTATGACATCACATTGAGTTCTGAAAACTGACTGAGTCTTTAAATTGCTGTGAGAAAAAGATTAAAACTGTATCTCTCCTTGAGTAATGAAATTTTTTGAAACCAAAAATCATAAAATTCTAAATATCAAAGAATTTTTAAATGATTTAATAGACTATTTTATATGGAACTGTACTAATGTCGATTTTTTTAAAAAAATCTATAGAAAATGTCCCTGTTATAAACGAATACCAAATTGTAATAAAAACAAATGAAAATAGTTAATTACTATTTTAGTGAAATGAGACATTGACATTGAAATGAGACATTGACATTGAATTTGTGAATTTTGTCAAACCTACATGAACTAAATGTTCTGTTTGTTTTAGTTCCAAGAATTGATCCATTTTTATGTTTTCGCTTTGGTTTCTCTTTTTAAGTGTTTGGATTTAGTAATCTTTTGACGGACATTTACCGTATTTCTACATCTTCATTATTTAATGTTATTAGAATCCAAATACACATTTAAGTGGTATAAGATAAGGAAGAAGTCTAGATCAAAGTGAGAATCCTCATAAAGGTTCTTAAAAGCCGAACATGTTAAAAAAAACAGTTTATGAATTTATGCTTCATACATGCTGGGTACATCATGCGTTTCCTGGGTGTCTTGAAGTCGTAAAAATTGACAAGTAATGATATCTTCTATTCTAAAGGGCCAAAACACATTACGTGGTCCGAGCGCTAACGTTCATACCCCATCCAACCCCTTCTCAAAGAAGCGAAAACAGGGTTGGCTGGGGTAATAAAACCTTAATTTCGGCTTAAAAAGCTTGCATATTGTAAAATTAAAACATTTAAAAGGTAATTTTAACCAAGTTATCATATTTTTTTCAGTAAAGAGTTTATTCAAGCATTTTATGCCCGATTTCATTTAAAGTATCTGGTGAAATGAAGTTCCAGACCATATCCCATCATATTTCGATTGATATAACGTTTTTTATCCGGAACTCAGAACATTTTTACCATTTTAGATTCTTCTATTTATAAAAGTCCTGATGTACCCCTTTAACCCTCAACCCGCTAAGCATGACTATAATAGCCTTAGTGTCCATTGTAAACCCAGATCAGCCTGCAAATTACAGGCTGATCAGGGTTTACAATGTCTGACTGTGATCAGTCATTTTTCCCAAAATACAACTTTGTCACATAAATGGAATGGTCTTAATTTAAAGAAAGAACAGTCCATTATATATACTGTATACAGATTTTATTTGGCAGATGCAAAATTTGGCAGTTTTTGAAAATCGATATGTTGGCGGTGATTATATTTGGTGGATCAGTGTGATTTCTGCCAAATTAAAAACACTTTTATCTTCTTTTTTTGTTTTGTTTTTACCTTTTAAAATGGCGAATTTTGAAATAAGGGAAATAGCTCATAAAACTGTTCTTTAAATTGTAGTAGGCGTCAAAGTGGTCATAAAATAACTAGCACTCACTCGTTAGTGAACAGGCTTTATATTTAAGATAGTGTTAGATCTGACAGTCAAACTGTAATTATACAGAGAGAGCAGAGAAACGCTATTTATGATGGTGACCGATTTTCACCTTTCCTACATTGTCAGTTTGAATAAAAGTCAAACTAAACACCCTCGATTATTGGGCACTGAAGGTGTGAATAATTATCATAGTGATGATTTTGTTATAGTGTGTTTAGCAATATAATACAAAACAAGGAGTGTAAAAACGCATTTATACACGATTTTATATACTGTCAAACTTCTGTTATGATGATAACAACAACACAGGTTTATAAAAGATATAAGTATAGTTTATTCACTGTTCAAAGCAATTTGCCGATTATAGGATTAGATGATGAACAGAAAATCACTGCTTGTATCTGCATTAGTTCTCCCCCTTATTTATAAATTAGCCATGTATATGGAAATTAAAATCCATGACAATTCATTTCTCTCGGTTGTTAATGATCTTATTAAGCTTTATGGTAGGAGTAATATTGGCGGTGGATTTATTTTGGCGCTTCCGACCTTGACATGGTAGGAGTAATATTGGCGGTGGATTTATTTTGGCGCTTCCAACCTTGACCGCCAATATACGTATACAGTATGTAGCGGTTAAGAGTTAAGACAAGGATTTGTACAATTTGTACAAATCCTTGTTAAGAGCACATCTTGTTAATTTGCTGTTTCTGTATTTAATGATTGATCTTGCAATCAGCTAAGCATTGCTAACTGACTCCAACATTAGTTTATATTTCCTTTACTAATTAAGAGCTCCCAAGTTATGAATTTTATTGCCAAATTGTCGGTTTAGTATGCTGAGCCTCATTAAGATCTTAGGTTAATAACATTTTAACCAAAGCTGAAATCGGTGAAATAAAATACGAGAGAGCGAACAAAATTAAAATCTTGGGTGTTAATGGGTAAATATTATAAAGAGCATGATACAACCACTCAATCTTTCCAAATCACAAATTTCTTCAACACAGTATTTCATATTTATAAGATATTGTAAACTGCAGTAGGTAGCAAACATGTCAGAAGATGTTTTCTATTAAAAGGATAATAAATTTGTAAAACTAAAAAGTTTATATTCTAATTTTTTCATCACCAGAATTTGGATTCCTACCTTATTTTATAAAGTATCCTTTGTTCCAACTGATGGAAAATGTAGGAGTTGAGAGGACAAGCTTTATTTTGAAAATAGCCCTATATCACTGACCCGAGTAAGTCTTAACCAATAAAACACACTAAACACAATTGTTATTAGGTTTTCTTTAGGATTCAAATGAAAACTTATGACAAACAGGATGGGGCCAATTCTGACCACTTGGTTCACCATTTCAACAAACTTGATGCAAAACATACACAATTTTACACCAGGTTCAATATTTGTACACTTCATCTAGGATCAGAAGATGATGGTACATGCAAACTATCTGATTCAAAACTTGTGGTGTCAGACAAGAGGCGGCCATGTTTTTGGACAGATCAACCGAGTTTGAACAATCTTCATTATTAATTAATGCTAATTTATTACTGCTAATAATTAATTATTTTGAAATCCATCAAGCAGTTTCAGACGAGAAGAATTTTTAAAGTTTTCCATATAGAAATATAGCAAAAAATAGGCCCCGCCCTCTGGCGGCCAAGTTTTTTGATGACTTAACCCGTTTTCAACAATCTTGGTAGATGTCCATCCAAACATCATTTCTGTGAAATTATTTTGAAATCCATCAAGCGGTTTCAGACAAGAAGATTTCTAAAAGTGTTTCCATACAGTTACATAGGGAAACTGCCCTGCCCCCTGGCCTGGCAGCCATGATTTTTGACGAATCAACGTTGCTTGAACAATCTTGGTTTATTCTGAAATCAAGCCATAGTTTTAGAGGGGAAGATTTTAAAGTTTTCCAGCTTTTTTCTTTCGGTTGCCGTGGCAACCAGAGTTCTTTATGGATTTCCATAATTTGAATTGAACTGGGTTTTAAGGCGCACCAACACATGAAAGGTTATATGGTGCCTAACAGGAATGAACGTGCCAAGCTCATCCTCCATTTACATCCAGATAAAATACGGAGAATGGGCCTAGAACCTTCTTACAATCTGGTCCCAGTTGTTCAATGATCATTTTAATCCTTGGTTAGTGTAAACTTTCAAAGTACATTTTCTCATAAAAATATGTTTTGCACTACTAAAAGTTTTTAATTTGCATTTCTTCTTGACATAATGCTTTCACTTGCGCAATTTCTCGTAGAAATATTCATTTATCGGAAATTCAGAGAGATCTGAAATTTTGACTAAATCTATTGGTTAAATTAACCGATCTTTGAACAACTGGGCCCAGAACTGCAGAGTTGCTGCAAATTCTATAGTAGACACTCCATTTATGATGAAGCCACGTTTCCACATTTGCATATGCGGTGTCATGAGAAAGACCTTGAATGAGCACGATAAAAAATGACAAAATGAATATGAATGGGGTGTCCTACCCCTCTGCATGTGACAGTGTGTGTTTGTGAGATTGCTCAGGTGAGCTAAAAAATAAAGTCCCGCAACTCCACTAAAAATCATTCAACTAGAACGTCTTGAAAATATGCACTTCTAACCACCATAGTGATACTTCCTATAAAGTGTCATGAAAATCAGATGAAAAATGTAGTAGAGTGGCAGATTTTGATTTGAGCAATTTCATTCAAAGTCCCTTAACTCTGGCACAAATCATTCAACCGTAACATCCTAATAATATGTGCAACTGAACATTGTAGTAAATCAGATGAAAAACGTATGAGGAGGTGAGCGGGACAGACGGACATACAGACAGGATGGCAACTGTATGCTCCCCAAAAATGTACGGGCGGCATGACAAAATTGGTAGAGGACATAAGTTCATAGTAAATGCAAATTAAACCTCTGGCTCTTGTAGAAGATTTTTCAAATGTTTCCCTATATAAGCCTCTGTAAAACAGATTTCAAGTTTTTCCGTATATAAGTCTATGTAAAATTAGTGACCCTGGGGTGGGGCCAAATTTGACGCTGGACCTGACCCTGGGTTGGGGCCAAATTTGACCCCCGTGTCACCATTTGAATAACATTTTCTTATTGGGATCACCCTTCGTCCGTCGTCATTCCATATGTCATCTGTCATCCGGTGTTAACTTTTGCTTCAAACAACCTCCTCAGACACCGCTTGGCCAATTTTGACCAAAGTTCTCATGGATGATACTGAGGTGAATGCCTTTCAAAGTCGTACAATGCGACATCCAAGGTCAAAACCTTAAAACATATTCTCAAGAACCACTGAACAGATTTCGACAGTTTTTCTTTATCAATATCGCCGACCCATAAACTTTACAAGTTGTACAAATGAAATACCAAAGTTAAAAATGGCTGCAGATTAAAAAAACTTCCCCGAAACTACAAGTCAGAGGTTTAACATTTTTGCCTTTACTATAAGCTTATGGTTCTCTAGCAAGTTTGTTCAAATGGTGATCAAGGGGTCAAATATGTTTTACATAGACTTATATAGTGAAAAGCCTTAAAAGATTTTCTTCTCTGAAACCAGTTATACACTTACTGAGCATGAACAGACGGATACAAGTATCCCACCAGCATCAGCCCCTGGGTCTGTTCCTACCCCTGGGTCATAACTTGGAATCCGTTGAGATCCCCGCCTTATAACCATATATGCACTTACTGGGCAAAAAGAGATGGATAAAAGCATCCAACCAGCCCTGGGTCATAACTTGAAAATCATAAAGATACCCACCCTATAACCATATATACACTTACTGGGCCTGAACGTTTTAAGGCAGGCGTGGGAATTTACGATGACGACAATTATTTCATCCTTGCAAAGACCATCAGGTGAGACATTCAGGCCCATTTTGGCCCTCTTGTTAAAGGTTTTGGTTATTTTTATTAACGGTGGTCATTTTGAATGTCGGATCAAAAAACGAAAATCTTTTGTATTTAAAGGTTCGAACCCATTGGGCAGCATCCATGGGAAATTTGAGTAAAATTGGCCCAGAGGTTTCGGAGAAAGACGCCAACACTCACGCCACCAGAGAAAGACGCCAACACCCACGCGTAAATACTATCACAAATGCCCTGTTGGCCTTTGAACAGTACAGCTCAAAATGCAAGTTCATTGAATGAAACTGGTGTAAAGGTAATTGAATAACAAGACCTCAGTCTGAGGGTACGGTGTCCTGTTAGGGCCATCTTACCATCGCATCTTATCATCGACCATCAACCTAGGTGGCCTGAATTTAAATGTGTGTAACAAACTTGGATTCACATAAAGTTAACTAAGTTTAAGTTACCTAACCAAGGTTAAGTTACCTCACTAAGGTTAAGTTTGGAGAAAATTACGCAACATATGACCTTGACCTTGGTAATTTTTGTCATCCAGCGATGTCCACCAATGCCAACAATACATATGACCAAGTATCAAATAAAGAAATTAAAAGTTATCAGAAAAAGTTAACTGAGGTTAACTTACCTAACCAAATTGATGTTTAGGGTAAATAATGCAAAACGTGACCTTGACCTTGATATTTTGTGTCGTTCACCTATGTCCTCTAATGCCAACAATACACATGACCAAGTTTCAAAGACATAAAGTGAGGTAATCACATACATGTATAGTTAACTTAGGTTAGTTTTTTAGTTTAAACTTATTTATTTTACATCGAATGTAACGAAAGCTCTATGAACTTATTTGAATCACTCTCGATGTCTTCCTGGGTAGAACCAGTACTAAGCAATGCAGATAAAGTGTCTTGCTCAGGGACACAACGCATATGGAAATGACGTGAATCGAACCCATGACTTTTGGATCATGGGTCCAATGCTCTACCACTAGACCACAGCGCTCCAATTACCTAACCAAGGTTGTTTGTAGAAAATAAGCAAAATATGACCTTGACCTTGGTAATTTGTGTCGTTCAGTGATGTCTACCAATGCCAACAATACATATGACCAAGTATCAAACAATGAAAACAAGAGGCCCAAGAGGGCCTGTGGATGCTCTACTGGCTCAAGATAAAGTTTATATATAAGGGGCCATTAAGTCTTTCAAAAATAATTCAACCAGAACATGGCAATGACAGGTGCAACTAGGCTTAGTACTGATCATTCTCGCCAAGATTCGCTGAAATCTGGCAAAGAGTTCAGAAGAGACTAATCTGGACAAAGTTTGTGTATTAAAACAATTAAATGGTCACAACTCTGCCAAAAATCATTCAACCGAAATATGGCGATGATATGCACAACTAGGCTTGATACTGATCATTCTTGTCAAGTTTCGTCTATATCCAGCCAGGGTTCAGGAGAACTAGCCCGGAAAAAAATTGTGGTATCAAAATCCTTTAAAGGGCCATAACTCTGCCAAATATCTGTAAACCGGAACGTGACATTGACATGCACAACTAGGCTTGGTGCTGATCATCCCTGCAAAGTTTCATTGAAATCTGGCGAGGGGTTCAGGAGAAGTAGATCAGACAAAGTTTGTGTATCAAAACCTTTAAAGGGCCATAATTCTGCCAAAAAAAAATCATTCAACCGGAACACGGCGATGATGTGCACAACTAGATAAAGAATCGATCATCCCTAAAAAATTTCGTTTAATCCAGCCAGGGGTTCAGGAGAACTAGTCAGAACAAAGTTTGTGTATTAAAACCTTTAAAGGGCTATAACTCTGCCAAAATCATTCAACTGGAACACGGTGACTATGTACAACTAGGCTTGGTACTGATCATCCCTGCAAAGTTTCAATGAAATTCGGCCAAATGAAGGCCCTTTCGTCTTAATGAGGCCACGATATAGCATATTTCAGAAAATCAAGGGCCATAAATTCGATGTAAATGGTCCAATCTGGATGGTTTTCGAAAAGTTTCTTAAAGATCGGATAAAAGATGAAGGCCCTATCGTCTTAACGAGGCAAAATATACGATTTTTAACTAAATCAAGAGCCATAACTCCACTATTACTGGTCCGATCTGGCTAGTTTTCGAACTTGACCGAGCTTTCATTGATATGAACAATCTCGTAAAGTTTCATAAAGATCGCATGAAAAATGAAGGCCCTATAACCTTAACGAGGCAAAATATAGCATTTTTAACTAAATCAAGGGCCATAACTCATCCGTTACTGGTCCGATCTGGCTGGTTTTCGATATTGTCTCAGCTGTCATTGATATAAATAATCAGGTAAAGTCTTGTAAAGATCAGTTGAAAGATAAAGGCCCTATCGATTTAACGAGGCAATATATAGCATTTTTAACTAAATCAAGGGCCATAATTCATCCGTTACTGGTCCGATCTGGCTGGTTTTCGATATTGTCTCAGCTGTCATTGATATAAACAATCAGGTAAAGTCTTGTAAAGATCAGTTGAAAGATGAAGGCCCTATCGATTTAACGAGGCAATATATAGCATTTTTAACTAAATCAAGGGCCATAACTCTGCTGTTACTGGTCCGATCTGGCTGGTCTTCGAAAATGTCCGAGCTTTCATTTATATAAACAATCTGGTAAAGTTTGGTAAAGAACGAATGAAAGATGAAGGCCCTAATGTCTTAATTAGGCAAAATATAACATTTTTAACTAAATAAAGGGCAATAACTCCGCTGTTAATGGTCCGATCTAGCTGGTTTTCGAACTTGTCCGAGCTTTCATTGTTATTAACAATCTGTGCAAGTTTGGTAAAGATCAAATAATAAATGAAGGTGCTAGAGTGTTCACAAGGCTTAATATGGCATTTTTCAGCAAAACAAGGGTCATAACTCCGTTGAAATTATTTCGACCTTGTCGGTTTTCAAACTTGTTCAAGCTTTCATTGACACTGGCAAAGTTAAGTAAAGATCCGATTAATATTGAAGGCCCTAGAGTGTTCACAAGGCAGAAAATAGCATTTTTCAGAAAAAACAAGGGCCATAACTCCAGTGTTACTGATCTGATTTAGCTGGTTTTCGAACTTGTTCGAGCTTTCATTGGTATTAACAATCTGTGGAAGTTTTGGTAAAGATCAACTAATAAATGAAGGTGCTATAGTGTTCACAAGGCAGAAAATGCCATTTTTCAGAAAAACAAGGGCCATAACTCCAGTGTTACTGACCCAATTCAGCCGATTTTCGAACTTGTCCAAGCTATAATTGGTATTAACAATCTGTGCAAGTTTGGTAACAATCAAATTATAAATGAAGGTGCTTCTAGAGCGTTCACAAGGCAGAAAACAGCAAATTTCAGAAAAATCAAGGGCCATAACTCCGGTGTTACAGATCCGATTTGGCTGGTTTTCGAATTTGTTCGAGCCTTCATTGATATTAACAATCTGTGCAAGTTTG
Source organism: Cyrtodaria siliqua (assembly GCA_037043455.1). NCBI lineage: Eukaryota > Metazoa > Mollusca > Bivalvia > Adapedonta > Hiatellidae > Cyrtodaria > Cyrtodaria siliqua. The sequence continues at coordinate 47,241 of JAWPHD010004092.1, forward strand.
GTTAAGATCAAATAATAAATGAAGGTGCTAGAGTGTTCACATACTTAATATGGCATTTTTCAGCAAAACAAGGGCCATAACTCCGGTGAAATTATTCCGATCTGGCTGGTTTTCGAACTTGTCCGAGCTTTCATTTTTATTAACAACCTGTTAAAGTTTGGTAAAGTTCAGATGAAAAATGAAGGCCCTATGGTGGTAACAAGACAAAAGTTAACGACGGACGACGGAGGGACGACGGACAACTCGTCATCCCATAAGCTTCGGCCAGTAGAGCTAATGAGGCAATCACATACAGTTAACTGAGGTTACCTAACCAAGGATAAGTTTTGGGAAAATAATGCTAAATATTACATTGACCTTGGTAATTTTGGCATTACGCGATGTCCCAATAAAGCACCCGAGAAAGTTTCAGAAAAATTTGAGCAGCGGTTGTAGAGATATAGTTGATTTAAAATGTGGCCGCCTCTGTGTGAACATTGTAGAGGAAAGAAAATATTTATAGATTCAATTTGTTCCACGAATTGGAAAAGCACAGTGGTATAATTTGCATTTGAAGTATCTCAATGTTTGATCAATGATAGATAATCACTGTTGGGGACAGGTTTATGTGGTTTGTGAAGGGATTCTGTCCACATCCCCTACACAGCGAATGTAGATGCTAAACATTCAAGATACTTCAAACAACAGCTCTGAGAAGAAGAAAAAAACTTGTCTATGAGAACAACAGTAACTGTTATGTGATACTCAACATTATAGGACCAGTTGTGTCTACAGAGCTTATCGCAAAGTTTACCCAAATTGACAAAGCGTTATTGTAATGAAGGGTAATAGAGATGTAGTAAATTAAATATAATCTAATTTGTTCACAGTTTCACAATGTAGACCAGAAACAAAAATACTAAATTGATTAAGAGCCACTAGTCAAATAGTAGACATATCCAAGGCTGGCCTGAATTTAAATGTGTGAATAAACTTGGGTTCAGTTAATTAAGCCCTTTGAAAGCTTTCAACCAGAAATGGAAACATATCAGTCAAAGTTTCATGACATAGTTCAATATTTTGCCAAGTTAAGAGATAGGTTAAGTTGCAGGTTAAAGTTTTATGAAAAGGGACATAACTCTGCCAAAATGAAAATCAGAGTTATTGGACATGTCAATGGCATTTGCATAATTGATAACAGAAAGGTCATATAATTATAAAATATGACCACAGGTCAATATTTTGCAAAGTTGTGAGCTCAGTTAGGTTACAGGTTTAAGTTTTGTCGAAATGAAAATTGAGAGTTATTGGACATGTGTAATGACATTCCTTGGGCTAAAATGTAGATGTGTTCAAAGTTTCATGAACATAGGTCAAATACCTTTCAAATTATGGCCAGGTATGAGCTCGGTTACGTTGCAGGTTGACGTTTTATAAAAACAAGAGGTCAATGACCTTGAAGCTCTACTGATTGATTTTGACTTCAGGAAGTAGTCGCTACAAACTTGTTTTTTGAAAAATTATTTTTAGCCGTGGCGGCCATCTTCAATTTCCGGCCGACCTGAAATTTTGCAAGGATCAATTAGACATCAAGAGCAACATTCCTGTGAAGTTTCATGAAAATCCGTCAAGTAGTTTCAGAGAAGTAGTCGCTACAAGTTTTCATTATATAACTCTATGTAAACAAAGATGGCCGCTGACAGCCATGTTTAACATCGAATCAAAACGATTTTTGACAAGGACCAACATCATGTCATGCTGATCATTTTAGAAAAAGTCCCATATCAATATCACTTATAGTTTTCAAGAAGTAGTCGCTACAAACTTGTATTTTGAAAAATTATTTTTAGCCGTGGCGGCCATCTTGAATTTCCGGCTGACCTGAAATTTTGCTAGGATCAATAAGACATCAAGAGCAACATTCCTCTGAAGTTTCATGAAAATCTGTCAATTAGTTTCAGAGGAGTAGTCGTTACAAGTTTTCATTATATAACTCTATGTAAACAAAGATGGTCGCTGGCAGCCATGTTTAACGTCGAATCAAAACGATTTCCAATAAGTACCAACATCATGGCATGCTGATTTAGAAAAAGTCACATATCAATATCACTTATACTTTTCAAGAAGTAGTCGCTACAATCTTGTTTTTTAAAAACCTATTTTCAGATTTGGCGGCCATCTTGGATTTCACATCAACATGAATTTTTGCTAGGATCAACTAGACTTCATGGGCAACATTTATGTAAAGTTTCATGAAAATCCATTCAGTAGTTTCAGAGGAGTAGTCGCTACAAAAAAAAGTTTACGGACGGACAGACAGACGGACAGACGGATGACGGACACCACACCACGGCATAAGCTCTGCAAAACTCTGCCAAAATGAAAGCCATAGTTATTGGTTATAATGATGTGTTATGATGAAAATGTGTGTGAAGTTTCATGAACACTGGTCAAATACTTTTCAAGTTATGGCCAAGGATATGTTGCAGGTTCTAAGTGATAGTACGATGGAGGACAGACAACAAAGTGATCCCAAAGTGGCTGCCATGCTGTGCAGGCGACACAATAAAAGCTACATAAGGCGTTTCATTGCAAATTCAATGTGCATATGCCCTAAACCTGTGATCAGTCCTATGCAACTGTTAATAAAATAACTTGTCCTAGACAACTCCATGTATTGGCTACTTGTTCTAGACAACTCCTTGACTTGGCTACTTGGTTCTATCTAGACAACTCCATGACTTGGCTACTTGTTCTGGACAACTCCAAGACTTGGCTACTTGTTCTGGACAACTCCGGCCATTTTCAGGAGAACTAGTCTGGACAAAGTTTATGTAGTAAAACCTTTAAAGAGCCACAACTCCACCAAAAATATTTCAACCGGAACATGATATGCACAACTAGGCACTGATCATCCCTGCAACGTTTCGCTGAAATCTTGCACAATATTTGTGTATTAAAACCTTTAAAGGGCCTTAACAATGCCAAAAATCATTCAACTGGAAAATGAAGATGATATGCACAACTAGGCCTGATACTCATCATCCTTGCCAAGTTTCATCGAAATCCTGCAAGGGGTTCAGCAGAACTAGTCCGGAAAAGGTTGGTGTATTAAAACATTTAAAGAGCCATAACTCTGCCAAAAATCTTTCAACCGCAACACGGTGATGATATGCACAACTAGGCTTGGTACTGATCATCTCTGAAATCCAGTCAGGGGTTCAGGAGAACCATTCTGGACAAACTTTGTGGAGTAAAACATTTAAAGGGCCATGACTCTGCCAAAACATTTTCACCCGGAACATGGTGATGATATGCACAACTAGACTTGATACTAATCACTCCTGCAAGGTTTCGCTGAAATCCGGCCAGGGTTCAGGAGAAGTAGTGCAAAGTTTATGTAGTAAAACCTTTAAGGGCCATAACTCTGCCAAAACATTTTCACCCGGAACATGGTGAAGATATGCACAACTAGGCTTGATACTGATCATCCTTGCCAAGTTTCGTTGAAATCCGGCCAGGGGTTCAGGAGAACTAGTCCGGACAATGTTTGTGTATTAAAACATTTAAAGGGCCATAACTCTGCCAAAAATCTTTCAACCGCAACACGGTGATGATATGCACAACTAGGCTTGGTATTGATCATCCCTGCAAGGTTTCTCTGGAATCCAGTCAGGGTTTCAGGAGAACCATTCTGGACAACCTTTGTGGAGTAAAACATTTAAAGGGCCATAACTCTGCCAAAACATGTTCACCCGGAATATGGTGATGATATGCACAACTAGACTTGATACTAATCACTCCTGCAAGGTTTCGCTGAAATCCGGCCAGGGTTCAGGAGAAGTAGTGCAGACAAAGTTTATGTAGTAAAACCTTTAAAGGGCCATAACTCTGCCAAAACATTTTCACCCGGAACATGGTGAAGATATGCACAACTAGGCTTGATACTGATCATCCTTGCCAAGTTTCGTCGAAATCCGGCCAGGGGTTCAGGAGAACTAGTCCGGACAATGTTTGTGTATTAAAACATTTAAAGAGCCATAACTCTGTCAAAAAATCTTTCGACCAAAACACGGTGATGATATGCACAACTAGACTTGGTACCGATCATCCCTGCAATGTTTCTTTGAAATCCGGATACCTTTAAAGGGCCATAACTCTTTCAACTGGAACACGGTGATGATACCGATAGGCTTGATACTGATCATCCTTGCCAAGTTTCGCTGAAATCCGGCCAGGTGTTCAGAAGAACTAGTCCATGCAAATTATGTGTATTAAAACCTTTAAAGGGCCATAACTCTGCCGAAAACCATTCAACCGGAACAAGATGATGATAAGCACAAATAGACTTGGTACTGATCATCCCTGCAACGTTTTGCTGAAATATGGCAATATGAAGGCACTATCGTAACAATCTGGTAAAGTTTGGTAAAGGTCAGATGAAACATGAAGATGCTAGAGGTTTGACATCTAACACATTTTTCAATAAATCAAAGGCCATAACTTCGGTGTTACTGGTCCTATCTGGCTGGTTTTCAAACTTGACAGAGCTTCTATCACTATCAACAATCTGGCAAAGTTTGGTGAAGGTATGATTCAAAATGGAGGTGCTAGAGTTTTGACAAGACAAAATATAGCAATTTTCGTTAATTCAAGGACAATAACTCCGGTGTTACTGGTTCAATCTGGCTAGTTTTCAAATTCATCCAAGCTTTCATTGATATAAATACATTGGCAAAGTTTCATAAAGATCAAATACAAAACAAGAGGTCAATGACCTTGAAGCTCTGCTGGCAGGTTCTGAAAGCTAGATCAGCATTCATGTGAAGTTGCATGAAAATCTGTCAAGTAGTTTCAGAGTAGTCGTTAAACGTTTTTATATATAACTCTATGTAAACAAAGATGGCCACTGGCAACCATATTAATGTTGAATCAAAATAATTTTCAACAAGGACCAACATTATGTCAAACTGATCTTTTTAGAAAAAGTCCCATATCAATATCACTTATAGATTTCAAGATTTTTTTTTTTTAAAAATCTATTTTTAGCATGGTGACCATCTTGAATTTCGAGCCAACCTGAAATTTTGTTAGGATCAACTGCACATCAAGAGCAACATTTCTGTTAAGTTTCATGAAAATCCTTCAAGTAGTTTCAAAGAAGTAGTCTCTACAGTATTTACTATATAACTCTTTGTAAACAAAGGTGGCCGCTACAAACTTGTCTTTTAAAGACCTATTTTTAGCCTAGGCGGACATCTTGAATTTTCGGTCGACCTGAAATTTTGCTAGAATCAACTAGAAACCAAGAGCAACACTCCTGTGAAGTTCGATGAAAGTCCGTCAAGTACTTTCAGAGGAGTAGTTGATAAAAGTTTTTACTATATAACTCTATGTAAACAAAGATGGCCACTGGCAGCCATGTTTAAATTCAAATCAAAGCGATTTTCGACAAGGACCAACATCATGTCATGCTGATCATTTTTGAAAAAGTTCCATACCAATATCACTTCTAGTTTTCAAAAAGTAGTCGCTACAAACTTGTTTTTTAAAAATCTATTTTTTAGATTTGGTGGCCATCTTGGATTTCACATCAACATAAATTTTTGCTAGGATCAGCTAGACTTTATGGGCAACATTTCTGTAATTTTTTTAAAAATCCATCCAGTAGTTTCAGAGGAGTAGTTGGACGACGGACACCGCACCGCAGCAAAGGCTCTGCTGATCTTTGAACAGTAAAGCTAATGATTGAATTGGATTTTTTATAGTCGCACCAACAGCTAAGGTCATAAGGCGACTTTCCAGCTTCCATTGGTGGAGGAAGACCCCAGGTGTCCCTCCGGGCAATTTTCGTGCACGGGCGGGCACCTGGGTAGAACCGACGTTCCGCAAGCCAGCTGGATAGCTTCCTCACATAAAGATTCCTAGGCCCCTGAGGGATCGAACCTACAGTGGTTAGGGGCAAGTGATTTCAAGTCAGAGACGTTAACCACTCGGCCACGGACGCCCCCTAAAGCTAATGAAGGTGCTAGAATGTAAACAAGGCTTAATACGGCATTTTTCAGCAAAACAAGGGCCATAACTCTGGTGTTACTATTCCGATCTGTCTGGTTTTCGAACTCATCCGAGCTTCCATAGATATAAATACACTAGCAAACTTTCGTAAAGATCAAATACAAAATGAAGGTGCTAGAGTGTAAACAAGGCTTAATATGGCATTTTTCAGCAAAAACAAGGGCCATAACTCTTGGTGTTACTAATCCGATCTGGCTGGTTTTCGAACTCCTCCGAGCTTTCATTGATATAAAGACACTGGCAAAGTTTCATAAAGATCCGATAAATAATGAAGTCCCTATCACGTAAACAAGACAAAAGTTAACAGACTGACGATGGAGAACAGTTCTGCTGGCCTTAGGCCAGTAGAGCTAACAAGAGCGCCGCCTAACAGGGCATTATACACCCTTTTACTAGGTGTCAGGTCAATGTAACCCTTTCCTTAGAACTTCAAACAAAAGATAACTGATAGGAGATGTTGTTTAACCAAGAGCACCATTTGTATGAAGTTTCAAAACTGTAGATCAAATATTCGTGAATAACAGCCGGAAAGGAATTTGTCATGATCAGGTCACAGTGAAATTGACATCTGACCTACTAAGATTACAATTAATAGAGGTTGTTGTTTTAACATGGGTACTATTTCTGTAAAGTTTCAAAATTGTAGGTCTAATTGTTACAAGTTACAGAGAGTAAAATGTCTTAGGATTCAGTCATTGTCAGTTCAATGTGACCTTAACCTACTGAACCCAAAAGTAATAGGCTTCCTCCTCTGACCAAGGACAATGCACCTGAAGTGTGGGTATCATATTTCCAGGATTGTAATGTCGATATGAAGCCAAGGCGACCTTGACCTTTGCCTTACTAAGCCCAAAAGTGATAGGGTTCCTCCTCTCACCAAGGGCAATGTATCTACAAAGTTTCCTGAGTGTAGGTCTTATACTCCTGGAGTTATCACTTGGAATATGTACTGATGACCTTGAACTTTGACCTAGTAACCCCAAAAGCCACAGGGTTTCTCCTCTGACCAAGCGTAAAGTATCTATGAAGTTTCAAGAGTGCGACTGTTGTTGTTTCACAGTGCATTTCCATATAAGGTCATGGTGACCTTGACATTTGGTCTACTGACCCCAAAGACAATAAGTTTTTTCTCTTGCCAATCAGTGGGTGTGTTATGGTTTTGATGTTATCGCGCAGAATGCATATTACCACATAAGGTTATAGCAACCTTGACCACTGACCTGATAACCCCACTGAAATACAATATTTTCTCTTACCAAGGGCAATTTCCATATAATGTCATGGTGACCTTGACCATTGACCAAATGAATAGGGTCCTCTCACCAAAGTCAATATACCTATAACATTTCTTTAGTGTGGGTATTACAGTTTCGAAGTTATCGCGAGGAATGCCCATTTCCATCTAAGGTCATGACCACCCTGACCTTTGTTCCACTGAACCATAATCAATAGAGTTTCTCCTCTCACCAAAGGCAATGTACCTGTGAAGTTTTATGAGTGTAGGTGTTACGGTTTTGAAGTTATGGTGTGGAATGCATATTTCAATATAAGGTCACTGTGACCCTGACCTTTGAAATACTGGGCCCAAAAGAAATTGGGTTCCTGCTTTCAACAAGGGTGTTGAACCTATGAAGTTTCATGAGTGTAGAAGTTACATTTCGATATAAGGTCAGGGACCTTTGACCCCAAAAGCACTAGGGTTTCTGCTTTCAACAAGGGTGATGAACTTATGAAATTTCAAGAGTGAAGGTGTTATGGTTTGAAGTTGTCATGTGGAATTCATACTTCCATATAAGGTGATGGTGACCTTGACCTAACTTCTGACTCCAAACACATTAGGGATGGGCTATGTATGTATGAAGTTTTAAAAGTGTAGGTGTTTCAATTTTTAAGTTATCATAAGGAATGCATTTTTCTATATAAGATGACAGTGACCTTGACCTTTTACCTACAGACCCCAAAAGAAATAGGGTTCCTCCTTTCACCTAGGGCAATGTAGCTATGAAGTTTTATGAGTGTAGGCTTTAGTTTTGAAGTTATTATGCAGAATTCATATTTCCATATAAGGCGAGTACGACCTTGACCTTTGACCTACTGGCCCCAAAAACAATAGGGTTCCTCCTCTGACCTAGGGCAATGTACCTATGAAGTTATGAGTTTAGGTGTAATGGTTTCGAAGTTACCAAGCGGAATGCGTTTTTCTATGTAAGGTCACGATGACCTTGACCTACTGACCCCAAAAACAATAGGGATCCTCCTCTCACCTAGGGCAATGTACCTATGAATTTCTTGAGTTTAGGTGTAATGGTTTCGAAGTTTCGCCTGGAATAAGTAATATTTATGGATGGACAGAAGCACGCACGGATGGACAACCCCATACCATAATATGTCCCAACGGGCGTATAACAAGAGGCCCCAAGAGGGCCTGTGAACATCAATAAGGCAAAAACAGCTTTTTAACTAAATCAAGGGCCATAACTAAAGAATCTGGTGAAGTTTGGTAAAGAGCAGATGAAAAATGAAGGCCCTACCGTATTAACGAGGCAAAATATAGCATTTTTCTAAATCAAGAGCCATAACTCCTCTGTTACTGGTCCAACTGGTCCAACATAGAGCTAAAAAAAAAAAAAAAAGCGAAAAAAAAAAAAATCAAAAAAAAATCATAAAATCTGGTCAAGTTTGGCAAAGATCAGATGCAAAATGAAGGCCCTATCGTCTTAACGAGGCAAAATATAGCATTTTGAACTAAATCAAGGGCAATAACTCCGCTGTTACTGGTCCGATATAAATGGTTTTCGAACTTGTCCGAGCTTTCATTGATATTAACAATCTGATAAAGATCGGATGAACAATGAAGCCCCTAGCGTCTTGAGGCAAAATCTTGAGGCATGTCCCCGGACCCCCTAGCATAACTTTAACTGCTGGCCTATGCCGTCAAAAAGGCCAAGCTACGCCCCTGACAAGGCAAAATATAGCACCATAGCATTTTTAACTAAATCAAGGGCCATAACTCCGCTGTTACTTGTCCGATCTGGCTGGTTTTCAAACTTGTCCGAGCTTTCATTGATATTAACAACCTGTTAATGTTTTGTAAAGATCGGATGAAAAATGAAGGCCCTATTGTTTTAACGAGACAAAAGTTATCGACGGAAGACGGACGGACGAACGACGGTCAATTTGGCCAGTAGAGCTAAAACTAACAAGAGGTCAATGACCTTGAAGCTCTACTGATTGACTTTGATTTCAGGAAGTAGTCGCTACAAACTTGTTTTTTGAAAATCTATATTTAGCCGTGGCGGCCATCTTGAATTTCCAGCCGACCTGAAATTTTGCTAGGATCAGTTAGACATAAAGAGCAACATTCCTGTGAAGTTTCATGAAAGTCCGTCAAGTAGTTTCAGAGAAGTAGTCGCTACAAGTTTTCATTATATAACTCTATGTAAACAAAGATGGTCGCTGACAGCCATGTTTATCATTTAATCAAAATAATGTTCGACTCGGACAACCATCATGCCATGCTGATCATTTTAGAAAAAGTCCCATATCAATATCTCTTATAGTTTTCAAGAAGTAGTCGCTACAAACTTATTTTTTAAAAGTCTATTTTCAGCCATGGCGGCCATCTTGAATTTCTGGCCGATCTGAAATTTTGCTAGGATCAATTAGACTTCAGGTCAGATACCACTATTGATTTGGGGCTTCTGATTGGTTGAAAAAAGTATAGGGTCTATTAGGGCATATAGTCAGATTGTAAGGTAGATTCTGATTGGATTAAATTACCCAAATCATAACAAATCCCCATAAAACATCAAAATATTATGTTTCCATCATAAAACATGTTGATTTAGGATATTTTGACTGAAATTTGCATTTTTATGGATACAATTTTACTGAGAGTATATTTGCAAAAAGTAAAATTTCTTTACTGCCATTCTGGGGGTGGCCACCTTCAGTGAACTATTAGAGGCTGAAAGCATCAGATTATCCCCAATTTGCTGGTCATTTTTGAGTGTCTCTAAGATAGTTCTTTAAAAACAGTTAGTTTTTTTCATCCGTTCCGATATAGGAATAGGGGTTGTAGGCCAAAAGGCTATAATGGAGACCTATGGGAAATGCAATAGTGGTATATGACCTAAAGCTAGATTCTGCATGTGGTAAAAGTGAAAGTAGACATACTTTTTTTCTAACACAATGATTTGAAAGTGTGAGAAATGTTGAATTATGTTGTATTTTGACTTTTCTTGTAACTTTTTAAATGATTTTTAAATATTTGAAAGTTTTATGATGCAATATAGGTAATTTAAATTCTTTTATTAGGGTTGTGGACACAAAATTAGCCATACCTGACACCTGGTATACACAATTGGCCTGTAATGCACCTATTTGACACAATTAAAGGTATATCTAGTAAGTTTATTAATTTATGAGGGCTTTGCATACATTTTTTTGGTAAAAATGTCAGAAAGCGACAAGCTGCGTCTGTCTGCTAAGATGTTGAAAAGGCGCTTATGTCTGTTTTGAAAAAGCTGTTGAGGTAAACTCTGACTCTGAGTTCATCGCGTCTTGACGGTTAGTGTTGATATGCAAATATGTTATGCGGTTTAATACATTTTACAAATTAAATAATTTAGTTGGCAAAAAATATGACATTTTTTTTTTTTTTAAAGTTTTTATCTACCCCACCCCCTTCATTTTAATGAATTTTCATGGATCTGTAGTCAACAGTGCTTCTTGGCTGCATGGCTGCATGGCTGCATGGAAATGACCGGTAAAGGTGGCACAAACAATATCTAGTAAAAAAATACGTTAAATTGTACAATTACAGGCAATGTTGTGTAATGAGCATATTGTAAAACATGGCATGGCCTTAAAAATGGAGTTTGGGAGAATATTCTCAGAATTATTTTTTGTCATTTTTAAAGTGAAAAGTTGCATTTTCTTGATGGTTTCACATATATAAACTGCTGCATAATGTTAATTAATCCATTTGAAGGCAGAGTTTGAATATATACAAAAACAATGGCATTTTTTGGGTAAAATCTGCTATTTTGAGCCCTGAAAATCACAAATATCATTTTTCAGTGGAAATGATTTTCAAGAGAGCTTCAACTGGTTGAAAATCACATGTTATTGATGAAATCAATTCAAAATCACTTTATTTGAAACAAAAGATTGGAACGGTTGTCGAGATATGGCATTTTGAAGATTCTGGATTTACGCGTAAAAATCGCATGAATTTGACATCAGCCGAAGCCCTTTGAAGCCCTCATAATTTGTAGAAAAGTATTTTTTTCTAAAATCAAAAGACACAATTTTCCTCAGAATGAATGTATGAAACAATTTTGCCAGAAAAAACAAACTTCAGTTAGGTTTGAATGTCTATTTAGGTCAGATACCACTATTGATAGGGTCTATTAGGGCATATAGTCAGATTGTAAGGTAGATTCTGATTGGATTAAATTACCCAAATCATAACAAATCCCCATAAAACATCAAAATATTATGTTTCCATCATAAAACATGTTGATTTAGGATATTTTGACTGAAATTTGCATTTTTATGGATACAATTTTACTGAGAGTATATTTGCAAAAAGTAAAATTTCTTTACTGCCATTCTGGGGGTGCCACCTTCAGTGAACTATTAGAGGCTGAAAGCATCAGATTATCCCCAATTTGCTGGTCATTTTTGAGTGTCTCTAAGATAGTTCTTTAAAAACAGTTAGTTTTTTTCATCCGTTCCGATATAGGAATAGGGGTTGTAGGCCAAAAGGCTATAATGGAGACCTATGGGAAATGCAATAGTGGTATATGACCATCAAGAGCAACATTCGTGTGAAGTTTCATGAAAATCCGTCAAGTAGTTTCAGAGGAGTAGTCGCTACAAGTTTTCATTATATAACTCTATGTAAGCAAAGATAGCCACTGGCAGTCATGTTTAACGTCGAATCAAAATAATGTTCGACTCAAATAACCATCATGTCAGGCTGATCATTTTAGAAAAAGTCCCATATCAATATCACTTACAGTTTTCAAGAAGTAGTCGCTACAAACTTATTTTTTTTAATCTATTTTTAGCTGTGGCGGCTATCTTCAATTTCTTGCCGATCTGAAATTTTGCTAGGATCAATTAGACATCAAGAGCAACATTCCTGTGAAGTTTCATGAAAATCCGTCAAGTAGTTTCAGAGGAGTAGTCGCTATAAGTTATCATTATATAACTCTATGTAAACAAAGATGGCCGCTGACAGCCATGTTTAACATCGAATCAAAACGATTTTTGACAAGGACCAACATCATGTCATGCTGATCATTTTAGAAAAAGGCCCATATCAATATCTCTTATAGTTTTCCAGAATTAGTCGCTACAAACTTATTTATTTTCAATCTATTTTAAGCTGTGGCGACCATCTTGAATTTCGGCCGACCTGAAATTTTTCTAGGATCAACTAGACATCAAGAGCAACATTCCTGTGAAGTTTCATGAACATCCGTCAAGTAGTTTCAGAGGAGTAGTCGCTACAAGTTTTTACTATATAACTCTATCTAACCAAAGATGGCCACTGGCAGCCATGTTTAACGTTGAATCAAAATAATGTTCGACTCGGATCAACATCATGTCATGCTGATCATTTTAGAAAAAGTCCCATATCAATATCACTTATAGTTTTCAAGAAGTAATCGCTACAAACTTATTTTTTAAAAATCTATTTTTAGCTGTGGCGGCCATCTTGAATTTCTGGCCGATCTAAACTTTTGCTAGGATCAATTAGACATCAAGAGCAACATTCCTGTAAAGTTTCATGAAAATCCGCCAAGTAGTTTCAGAGGAGTAGTCGCTACAAGTTTTTACTATATAACTCTATGTAAACAAAGATGGCCGCTGGCAGCCATGTTTAACGTCGAATCAAAACGCTTTTTGAGAAGGACCAACATCATGTCATACTGATCATTTTAGAAAAAGTCCCATATCAATATCACTTATAGTTTTCAAGAAGTAGTCGCTACAAACTTGTATTTTAAAAATCTATTTTTAGCTTTTGCGGCCATCTTGGATTTCACATCAACATGAATATTTGCTAGGATCAACTAGACTTCATGGGGAACATTTCTGTAAAGTTTCATGAAAATCCGTCAAGTAGTTTCAAAGGAGTAGTTGCTACAAATAAAAGTTAACGGACGGACAGACGGACGCCGGACGCCGCACCACGGCATAAGCTCTGCTGATCTCTGATCAGAAGAGCTAAAAATGATGTATCATATTTCTACTCAAAGCAAAAGATATATTAGTATTTATATATATTTTTTATTTTTCAAATATCATAAATTCACCATCGATGATCAACAGAATCAGTCTTGCACTATGTGAAAAAAGAAGACCTAAAAAGTTCCCTAATAATTGTAAACTATGTTCATAATCAACGAAATTGCAAACAAATATTCAGTTTAATAAAAGAAAGTTGCACTAACATCTCCAGTGGAATAAATGTTTGCTACATGTAAACCATTTAATGTGTATTTATTATATAACCTTACAGGAAGCGGAAAACAATTTGCGTCACAAGATGCAGAATTTAATTAACTATTGGAGGATAATGGTGCTAGATGCACGATATTAATCATGCTGTAGTCTGTTGTTTTAAGACTCTTTGCATGCCTGTTACCAAATGGTTTGGGGCATATAGCCTTATGTCTGCCACATCTGTTTGTCTGTCTGTACAACTTGGTTATATATTAAAACAAATAGAGACTTCTCAGTTGATATATATGTAACAAGTGAAAATACACCCGAAAACCTCCTGATTTTTCCGTTGCATATCAGCATCATGTATACCAGCTGACAAATCCATTTTTGTATAATACTTACATAATATATTCGTGGCAACATTTAAGAGAAGCAACTTAAAGATAAAGAGTTCAGACGTGGTTTAAAGTTGTTCTATTTAAATTATTAAATCAGATCCCATGTACCTGTTTATTCTTTACTACGAGAGGTGTTCAGCTTATAACGACTAACGTAACACTTTCATTTTGTACCTGATTCAAACATCTTGACATTCTCGCCGAATATGTTCATTTTAATGTCAAGTTTAATGTTTCTTTCGATATAAAACATTATGACATGAACTATTATGTGATTCCTAATTTTGCTGCATCCGTATTTTTGTAAAATGGTAAAGGATGACATTTTGAAGCAAAAATCTTCAATTATAAAAAGTAATGACAATTTTTTTTTTAAAAACAAATGCCTGTAATTTGTCTTTTAAGGTAATAGTAGTTTGATATGTCCATGTGTGAACGTAAACAAAATGGAATATGCATTTTTTTGCTATTTGTCGTTTTTCACGATTTCAGCGAAAATTAACCTGAACTAACTGAAAATTATTAAATCTATAAAAAGTTCTAGTTCGAAACATCAACTCCAGGCATTGTTATGATGTCCTCCTCTATAAAAATAAGTTTCGTTACTTTCTTATAAGAAAGGAAATGAAAAATATATAACTTAAGATTTAGGGGGAAAACACACACAATTGCAAATAATGATGAAAAAAATTTAAACTTTGACAAAAATATATCTTTATATGATATGTGATAATACAGCAACAATAACTATTCATTTTTTGTCTCATAAAATATGAATAAAATGCTTATTTATAAAATCATCGGTAACATACTAGCAAACTGTCCTATAATTTGTCAATTTCTTAAAATTTCGATAAAATTCGAACTTTTCATTCAACATTTATATTTTTGACTTAAAAAATAAAACATACGATCAGATTTAAATTTCAAACACAGTTTTAAACAATTACAATATGCATTTAGTGACATTATTTGTTTTAAGGTAAACTCTACGGCAATAGAAACAAATAGGTTTAAAATTGGAAACTAGGGGGTACCAGCCTAAAAAATGTAATTTAAAGCGAACCGCGTGAACTTGTAGATTATTTCTAAATGCATATGTTCTACATAACAGTTTCACAACATTAAATCACACATGTTTTATGATTACCATTTCCGCTGAAAAATAACATCTTAAACAAAAGTGTTACGTTATAAGTTGAACATCTCTCGTACTACAAGGTTTCCTTTCGTAAAATTATTACATATTATGACACTTTGAAAATAAACCCCTCTATACATATAATCACAACAACCAGTGATAGCTTGCACACATATATACTCGCACATTTTAAATTTTTATGCAGGAATAGTCGTACACATTCAATGTGTGTACAGGTATACGCACACACAATAAATGTTTTTTACACATACTCGCACATAATAAATGTTTTTACACTTTCGAACAATAAATATAACAGAAACAAAATTTAAAAGATACAACAGTGGATTGGCAGGCCTTTTTGTGGCTATGACCGAGATATTGTCAACAAATATACAAGACTTCTATGTATACCGCTTATAATGCACAACAATCTTTCTCTTAGACGTCTATCTAAATTGACTGGAGTTTTACGGCGCACAAATGCAAAAAGGTTATACTAGTATGGCTCCCACAGGAATGAATATTCCAGGCCCACTCTCCATTTACATCCCAATAAAAATATGCAGGATGAGCCTTGAACCTTCTCACCTGCAGACCTCAATCTAAAGTTCATGTAAATGTTACCAAATCAACAAAATAAGTTTCCTAATTGACTAAGATTTGGGTCTTATTTTGAAGACAATGACCAACATGCTCATATAAGAAACGTATGTTTTTACTGCTTGCTTCAAATTTAAAACAATACGGAGCATTCTTTGCTCGTGGTCTAAATAGGTTAGAGTGAGGCAGTGCAGAGTACAAGAATTGTAACTCTTATCTTCATTCAAATTTGAGTTATTGCCCTTTGTAATTGTATGCTTATTTTCTGAAGACACTCTAAAATACCAGCTTTTATACTTATACACAGAGATGCTGACAGCATCAAGAGATGAGCCATTTTATAAATTGATTTTTGCAGATTAAAAGGACACTTGGCAATCTTTATTTTTTTAAAACTAGCGGCATCCCGTTAGTTTTTCTACATAAATTGCATTTTTTCAATCATCAATGTTAATTATAAGACTTGTATTAAGCTATTTGTTTTTGCATATTATTAATTTTTGATATAAAAGTAAAAATGATACAGGATATATAAATCCCTTCAAGATTGCCATGTGTCCCTTTAAAGTGTAATCTATAGATGAATGTAAAGCTAACATTCCTATACAATAAAGATTTACAATCACACACCATGAATATAAGTATTCACTTACATCAATAATAAACCTATTTAAGATTGCATTATTATGAAGTTCTGCTTATTCGGTGACAGACCTTCCTTACAAGCCCAATTATTCTCTGTGTACCAGATCATATAAATGACAGACCTTCCTTACAAGCCCAATTATTCTCTGTGTACCAGATCATATAAATGCCCAATAAAAATATGAACCACCCACCAACAGTCACAACGTCATTCAAACATGATGCAGAAGGAATGTGTTGATTATTTAACAAATAATGCATATGGACCAAAGCACCATGTATTATTAGTTATTGAAATATATTATAGAATACAGAATAAGAACTACTGAACAAAATGCGATGTGTCTATGAAGCCTTGATGTGAAGGTTAGCTATTCTGTGTTTGTGCATGAAAGCTGCTTAACAGCCAGTGAGTGAATATAGATCATTGGACTTGATCGGTTAATGTAAACAATCATTGACCAGGTGATGTTGGAGAATAAAGTGGGGAACATGCTTTACAAATGAAGTATGATTTGTAATCTTTTAAATGTGAACAGGATCCTCTTATTTAACAGTCCCCGTCTTTATATGACCTGAGACTTAGTCCCACATGTTGGGACACAGTATATTTTGGACTATGTGTGGTTTACGGTGATTATTAGGATGGGACCTTACTCAGCACTCATATATCAACACAAACCCGTTTGTTTGAATGCACATGTTAGGCCTTATATGACGGTCAATTTATTTTGCGGTAGAGGCAGACCATTCCAATTTTCCTGGGTAGAACCAGTATGGTATTCCTCCCGTCATCCATAAGAATAGACACCTTTTCACAAGACAAACATGAAATCAGGGACCACTAAAGGGAATTAATAGAATATGTAATCTCTTAATTGCATTTTAAGTTAAAAGAATATAATTGAAACATGAAATGTTGGTCTTTTAAAGCAGGGTGTCTCTTCAAGTATATAGTCAAACTTACTTGACCTCATTCTAAACATAGTTTGCGACATATACCTCTTTATTGGGTGAAATTAAAATGAAAGAAAAACAAAAATTGTGCGATAACCTGGGGCTATATAAAGATAACCTAAAGCAATGATACGCTCTTCTTTTAATAAATACCACCATTAATAACAAACCCGGACAACGATAGTTTATTTAGTTTATTTAGTTTATACATGACATGTGGATCAAATTATTTTCAAAAATGAAACGAAATGATATTGCTACGATAGTGATAAAACAATGATCTCTCAATAAAAAATTTGTAAAGCCGATATACCCCACATGAAATCAAAAATAATTTATTAATGTTTTTTGATGTCAAGGAACAAAGAATGACGGAGAATGGATAACATCAATATTGTGAATCAGTAAGAATAAATTCTCTTAATTTGTATGGATAACAACACAGAACATCTGCAAACAATATTATCCGAGGATTAACTGTAAAATGTACTCGGTGCTTTTTTATGAAATATGAACTTGGTACATTTTACGGTTCTCCCTCAGAATATATACCAATAAAGATTATACAATGAAGTGACGCATTTGTTTATATGTAACGAGCGGTTATTCTATTTCGCAATTCGGATGCCTCGTATTATTGTTAAACATTGCAGGACGTCATCCAATGCTATTACACATGGTAATATCATAAACAATGAAATGACGTTATGGAAAGGCAAACAAGTGATATATATATATATATATATTACACTATATTTCCCCCACAGGTGAAGGCATAACTTGTGCACATGATCGAATGCAACATGGTCGTCTTTGCACTTTACAGGCATTTCTTAATTTCTTAATCTGTTTTTCACATTTACAAAGTTAATGTGTAAATTTCAGTACTCATGGTCTTCCCTAAATATTTATAGTTTAAGAGAGACAAAAATCTTAAAAGAGTGGCACACTAAATGTAGAGTAAACAAACAACCTTCCTTAGAGATGTAAACAACTTGTAAGAATTTCATTTACACAATCTACATGTCTGTTTATTTACCTCAGTTTATAGTGATGTTATGAACCTACATACAGTATGTCGTATTGGTGCCAAAAAAAAAATCTTTAAAATCTTTAAAATCGAGTCTTCATTATTCTCAAAGTACTTCATTTAAACTTTGGAAAGTATGCCCCTTCTCCATCTTCTTTGACCCACTGCTTGGATGACCTTGACCTTTGACCATAACCTGTTCTTACATTTCTGAGATAAAGGTCATTCCATTGCATCTCCTATATTATCCATGTTTGTCGTAATGCTTGTATCCATGGCAACCATTTATGTCATTATGACTGTATCAACTGCAGTATTCATGCTTGTATCCATAGCAACCATTTTCAACATTATGATCCGTATTTATCCTGAAACAGATAGAAACAGTTTAATTATATTTTCTTGGGCAAAATGAAATGCATCTCTTTAAATCATCATGTTAAAATATTGATGCAGTTCACAGCAAGCCACATGCCTAAGTGACAAACATAAATCAACTACCGTTCTTAACTAAAACATATACTATATCTATCAAACAAAACTGACAATTTATGGCACTCATTTCTTTGTGGGGAAAAGAAAGGCAGGAGTAAAGAAATTCTACTACAGAAAGACTGGGATACAAACTAGAACTATCACTGAAGGTGATGAATACTCTCGCTTCTTTGATAAAGTCAATGAGAAGGTCATCAGTTGTTATATGTATATGAAGTTTGGGAACAACTGATTCGAAACTGTTTGAGATATGTTGGTAATAAAAATGTGTAAGGCGACAAAAATGTGTCATGGGACAAGACGTGACGGGATAAAAATGTGTTACGGGACGCAACGTGATGTTACAGACATGATTTCTATATAGCCCCCACTTCACTTTGTGAAAGCGAGAGTATAACCTGGTGCTGATTTTTTTCCTGGTTTGGTAATAATTTTTTTTCTCGATTTCACCCTCCTTTTAGGGTGGCTGTTAATAATCTAAGATAAGGTGTTTTTTTGATTTTAAAAATATTTTTATTTATCCCTCATCACTGAATTTCGAAGATTTCATAATAACCATATATTTTCATTCAAATTACCAGTTATACAATATATAACAACTAGAAAATTCTTGGTAATCTTGTGTGATAAACTATTGTTGAATGTGATAAATTACAGTTTTCCTCATGAGAAATGGCAGACATGGGATATGTATCAGAACAAGAGATAATACATTAATAGCAATTCACAGGGAATAATATATGTGTAACTCTAGCCAGGAACAACTACAAAATGCTCCCCCCACTATCTTGGTACGGGGCATGAGAAACCTACGAAAAGGAAAAACTGTGTTTTAACAGAAGATATGTTTTTAGCTGATACTAAAGTTCTACAAGTTTAATCTATACACATATTTTAAGAATGATCACTGCAGAATTGAGAATTACTGGAGACACAAGTAAAGATCCTTTATTGGTTAGGTAAATACTGGAGACACAAGTAAAGATCCTTAATTGGTTAGGTAAATACTGGAGACACAAGTAAAGATCCTTAATTGGTTAGGTAAATACTGGAGACACAAGTAAAGATCCTTAATTGGTTAGGTAAATACTGGAGACACAAGTAAAGATCCTTAATTGGTTAGGTAATACAAAGAAAACAATCCTGTGCTTGATAATCCTTTAGGTGTTGGTGAATATTGTATTAGACGCTATAATCTAGCATTGGTCAAGTGCTCTCACGTCACAACACATCCCACCAACTGCAAGGTTAGTTTTATGCAGATTTTTAAAAAGAATTCCACACATGAAATATCTCGCCTACATTCCCTACATTTTTTGACACACATGAGACAGCTTACTGTCATGCTCTAAACAGGCATCACTCCTATAAATTTGTTTCTAAGAAACGGAGGTGTGTGAAAAAACTAATGATAAACTGACGAAGTTAATGACCCGTAAGGTTCAAAGTGAAGGTCAAAATCTGGTTGCTAGATACCTGAATATTGCTGACCAGAGTAACCTGAAAAGCATTCCCAAGAGCTATCCTTGATAACAAACTAAATTTAAGAGTTATTTTAGTGGAATCCAGAATTTGAAGTCCACACGCTCAACAATAATATTTAATAACCAGATTTGTAAAATTAAGAACCCATAAAAAGGCCAGGCCTGGAATTCACCAACCAAACTTCAATATATTCCTAGACTTGAGCTCAAGTACTCAAATATTCCCAAGACCTTCAATTATAAACAATCATATAAAGTTGCTATTTATTAGTATTTATCATATTTGTACATAGCAGCTTGGTATTAACGTTTATACTTTAAACTTTTAGAAATATTTGTGATTGCAATTTGCATACTTGAGCTTAAGTCTAAGAATATTCTCAAGAACAAGGCTAGGTCAATCTGATTTTTGGAAAATTTTGATCTGAGTGCAAAAACTTAACATAAAAAAAAATGCAAAAACTACATTTCTGTGGCTCAAGTTGAAACTGTTATTTACTGTGGGTTTTTTTTATAAAAAGAACTGAAAGTCATGTAGTTAATAGCAAAACATCCCCCAAAACACGTATACAGTAATTGTCCTTATTTTGTGACAAGAAAAAACTATAAATATAACAATTACCAGAGTATGAAACATGTTGGTTAAAACTGTTCACCACCCGTGTCTTAAACCTATCTACAACACAGAACATCTACAACACAGAACACCTTAAACAATGAATATCTAGCTAGAATTTGGTGTTCTTCGGAAGATTATTGCCAAACTTGATAGTTAAATTTTCTTTTCCCACTTTTAAGTGGGTGAGTTTTCCCCATCATGCATTCTTAGTAAGCTATTCCATCCAAAAACGAATTATTCCCAAAGAGCCATTACCATATCGGCAGTTACATACTGTAATGGAAAACCCTACTGGCAACTTTCAGCAAACATTAGGAATACCGGTATGGCAAATTTAATAGATGGGACTTCCAATAACAACAATGTTGAAAATATCCCTTGTGTAAACCATTCTAGGCAAATGTAATCTACATTTGTGTCAAGCAGTCTGTGTGTTTATAGATGGACACGTGTGTATGAACAGTCTTTCGAGAAATGATTACACGCAGAGTTTAACAAAGCACACTGCAAAGCGTGGCAACACTAAATTCTAACACCCAAACCATCATCAACTGTCTGTATGTGATACAAATACACTCAACCAAATATTGCCATTTAAATTCATGAGCTGCTCTTTGGATGTCAGAAAGTTATTTAAACAATAGTTGCTGTCCTTTATACACATAATTGGTATTTATAAACATTAAAATATTTTTTGTCTTTGTGACTTTTTCTATTATCTCCTTACAGGAAGACAATGAAATGAGGAAAACAATAAAAAGTTATTTAGAGTGGAATGTAACAAGAACAAAAGGCATGTTAACCCTCAACCCGCTACATATATATAATGGACTGTTCTTTCTATTGAATTAAGACCATTCCATTTATGTGATAAAGGGGTGATTTGGGGACTAATCAGCAGCCGGACATTACAAACCCAGATCATCGTGCTTGCAAGTTACTCGCGGGCTGATCTGGGTTAACAATGGATGCAAAGGATACTATAGTCGTGCTTAGCAGGTTAAAGGTTAACAAAAAAGCATTTTGATACTAAAGAATTTCCAACCTGTATTTGAGTGATACAGACGAGCATTAGTACTGTACCATAATACAGATAGCTGACAGATAGTTAGGACACGACAACACCGAACATATAAATACCAGCTCTATCCAACTTTAATACTCCTGAAATAAAAGCAAGGCTCATGCACAGACTTGGTGGGGGGTAATGAATGAATGAATGGTGTTTTACGGCAAGTCAACACATAAATAGGTCATATTGTGCCCAAAAACCGATGAAAGATGAAGAAATGAAGCAGTAATGAAAAATTAATGCAAATATATAAATATGAAACTATTTACAAATAAGGGATGATATGGTAGTAATATTAACGTAATACGTAAATCAACAAATGCCCGTCAACGGGCACATAAACAAGCAAACACACACAAGAACACATTATAATGACCCACACAGCCCGATCTCCCTCAGGAAATCTAAAACAAGACCAAAATCTATAGCATCAAATAACTCTTTCATAGCATTAACATTGTAGTACCTTTGACGCATAGGATCAAAGTCTACACGTTCCAACAAAATGTGTTTGACCGTTAACGGTGCAAAGCAGGATATACATCAGTGCTCAAAGAAAATTATTTTAAGAGACAGGCCCAGGGCTTGTTGCTTCTGAAAATGGACAGGCCCCGATTTGAAATGGACAGGCCCTGATTTGAAATGGACAGGCCCTGATTTAAAATGGAAAGGTCCAATATTTTTTTCTTATTGGAAATGTGTCTTTATTCACTTTTATAGCACACATTTGTTACGTATGTATTAATCAAGCTCAGAACCTCCTCCGACTAGATTTTTCTTTTTGCTACCACTTTATGCTCCCTGGTCAGCGGACTTATTTACCATTTCGTTTAAAATATGTTAGAATAGAATATTACATAGTAATTTATAACCAATGCAAAGGAGAGTACTAGCACTTTTGCCAAACGATAATAATGAGAGCCGACTTGGTGAGACTGGAGCTAAACTTGGAGCCAAATTTTTAATCAGGTTTTATGAGACTATCAGAGCCTCCTCTGGCTTTTTCTTTTTGTCACCACTTTCTCCAAGTAAAGAATTAGGAGCCTAGACTAGAATTCATTTAAAAGTAGGATTCCAGGAACTCCTTACACCTTAAATAATGAATAGAAATATACTTTATATCTTTATTTATACATATACAGTATATATATATATATATATTTCTTTCCACCAACATGTATTTGTAAAGGACAGTTTTTCTTATTGGATTATGCAAAAAAAAAATAATAAAAAAATATATATATATATATATCCGAAATTATGTACCATCCGAACTACTATGACACCGCACTTTTACGGCCCGAACATTTCACAAACATTCAATCGAAATACCATAAGTAACGATTTTTTTCTCATGCATTAGTGTGTTTTTAATGACAAAAACGGTATTTCTTATCACAAAGGAAAGAAAACACAACCCTAATAGGCTAATAGCAGAATAATGAGTTTTATGTCAACAATTGTCGACCTCAAAGTTGTGACAAACTGCCGACACGAACCCAGGCAAAATATTCGAACTTCTTATTGTTTCAATGTGTGTATAACACATTTTAATTACTTTATTGCAAGTGTTTTCACAGTTCACAATACATGGGAGTATTTTGTCTTGAGGAACTTGAGCTTGAGATCCAGTAAAACTGATTTTTTGGGGGATTTTTTTTTTTTTTTAAGACAGGCCCGACGGGCTCCTCGTCTGCAAAATGAGACAGGCCCGGAGTGGATTTCGAGGAGCCCCGGGCGTCGGGCTATCCTATTTCTTGAGCACTGTACATTCTGGTAATTGCTCACCTTGTAATAAATATGAATGAGTAGGGGTAATAACACACTAAGAGGGTATAATGCACCAAGATTATTAAGTCCAACAAAATATATGTGAGTTTCCCCTTGCAGCTCTAGGTAGGTAGGGAATTTGTTGTTTTACATTTTTGTTGTTGCTTTAAATTTACCAGTTATCACAAGAATATTAAACTATTTATGTAAAACAAGAGGCCCAAGAGGGTCTGTAGACGCTCTACTGTGTAAAACAGCTTTTATCGGGAGATCAGGAGAAGTAGTCGGTACAAAGCTTGTGTTACCCGCTATAAACATGTGATGTTTTGCTGCAAAACTGTAACTAGTTTTATGTTCTTGTATATTTCAGTACAAGAGAATTAAATAAGTCTTAATTGTCAACAACCGAATCAAGTTGATCATGAAAATTTGTAATCGATTGATCAGAAAACAAAAAACACAAACTTAATAGACGCCAACCATTGTGATAAAGTTTCAACAAAATCCTTCAAAAGGTTTCAGAGAAGATGTCATATTTAACCTTTTCCTATATAACTCTATGTAAACTTTGGGTCACCATGGCGACCATTTTGATTATTCGACGGTAACGAAATACACAAATTTGATAGAGACCAACTCAAGGAACATGTATATGATATTTCATTAGAATGGAATAAGAGGTTTCGGAGATGTCGTTTGAAATTTCCTTAAATTTGACCTAGTTTTAGCCATGGTGGCCATCTTTGACAACTGGCGGATGCGAAAAACATAAATCTGAGGCGCACTATCCCAATGATCATTGTGATAAAGCATCAACAAAATCCTTCAAGAGATTTCAGAGAAGATGTAATTTTCAGCCTTTTCCTATATAACTCTATGTAAACTTTGGGTCGTCGTGGCGGCCATTTTGATTATTCGACGATAACAAAAAACACAAATTTGATAGAGGCCAACTCAAGGAACATGTATATGATATTTCACTGGAATGGATTAAGTGGTTTCGGAGATGTCGTTTGAAATCTCTTTAAATTTGACCTAATTTTAGCCATGGCGGCCATCTTGGATGACTGACGGCCACGAAAAACATAAAACTGAGGAGAACTATCCCAAAGATCATTGTGATTAAGTTTCATCAAAATCCTTCAAGCAGTTTCAGAGAAGATGTCATTTTTAGCCTTTTCCTATATAACTTCGTAAACTTTGGGCTGACGTGGTGGCCATTTTGATTATTCGACAACAATGAAAAACACAAAATTCATATAGGCAACCCAAGGAACATGTATATGATATTTCACTAGAATGGAACAAGTAGTTTCGGAGATGTTGTTCGAAATTTTCATAAATTTGACCTAATTATAGTCATTTTGGCCACCTTGGATGACCGGCGGCCATGAAAAACACAAATCTAAGAGGGGGCCTCCTAAGTAACATTGTGATAAAGTTTCATCAAAATCCTTTCAGCGGTTTCTGAGAAGATGTTGATTTTATAAAATTGCTAACAGACGGACGGACGAAAATCCCACTGGGAGCTCGACTTGTAAGTGAGGAAGTGTCGATTCTTATGGATGGTGGGAGGTGTACAGGAAAAGTGGGTGGTCTGCCTCCACCACAAAAACGATCGACCGTCATATATAACCTTACAAAGTGTTGAAAATGACGTAAAACACCATACAAACAAACAAGCAAACAAACTTATGATGTCTTGGACTTCAGTTTTCAGATTTAAAACAGTGCTATAAATTGTATTTGTCACATTATTGTTGCGCTTACGGTGTGTAATAAAAACCATAATATAAATATCATAATACACTAGTGTAATAATCATGCAAAATGAAGCCAAATCATCGCTTGTTATTTTTTGTTCAGCTATGTGCACAACAGGAATAGTCTCGTCGATTTCCATAACCGTTAAAATTACCGGATGACAGATCTCAACGAGACAGTTCCGTTGTTTGGTGTCGACCAGAGGAGACTGAAACATCATACGACGTCATCATATGAAATATAACACGTTATCAAACGACAAAGATATACATATTTATCACATAATATCCCTTGTTAGCAGTGTTAAACACCTATTTCATATTCTATTGTATGTACACATGTGTAATACAACCAATAGATAAAAGAAGGGCCGTAACTCCGATATTACAAGGTCGACTTTGACGCCGAATCATCATGCACATCTTCACATCATAAGTAAGCAACCTGTAGTTTTGAAACAATCAATTGAAAACTGTGTGAAGAAATAATAACCAAATAGCTTTTGCGCTATACAATGAGAAATCCAAATTCACGTATTCGTAAAATATCCGCCCACCATTGTTAAAGCTCAATTTGTCCACAAATATTTCCTATGTGTCTTATTGTATATTGGCTTTGTTTGTGGGACAGAATTTGCTTAACCTACAATAGATGTAAATAACTGAAGAAGTTTTGATCAAATACATGCTAAGATACCTGCATGATCAATGAATCTGTGCTTGGATGTGGCAGAGTTTTGGAGAGTTTCAGTCCAGCCCGACATTCATATATACTGAGCAAAACAAATTTAGCACATAAAATGCTCGTCATTTCCATAGATGACATACAAAGCCGTGTACGATCGAATCAATGAAAGAGTGACATAGATGTGCCAATAATAAGGCTACAAAGTCATTTGTAAACAAATTCGGCAATAAAAAATAAGCAAATATGATGGGAACATATTGTTATAGGTTATCAAAAACCATTCTCATTTCAATGAAAAGGGAGGTTATTTTAAAATTACAAAATTTGGAATGTTTTTGTTTGAGAATAGCAATCGTTTGTGAACACATTTCAGCATTTTTTAAACAACGACAGAATGGGCTATTCTTGTCAATGCCAAACATTAAATTTGTTCAAAGCAATATAAATGAAATAAGTTGTTTTTAATATATGGGAGGTAATTCTGATACTTCGTTCAGAAAATTATAAAATAACACACTTTTTTGACTATCACATCCTTACCTAGCATTTCTAATATCTTCAATCAATTATATCAATGTTCATATGTTTTATCTATGTCCATAACAAGACGTGCTAAACTTTTTTTGTTCAGTATATATACACAATTATCATTAACTATTCAGCTAGACAGTTAAATAACCACAATTTTATAGGTGTTCCCAATCAGCGTACAATATCATAAACTTGAACATGTCGATGTCACTTTTAAAGTGTTTTAAATGAGTATTAGCAAATCAATCATGCAAGCCCACAAAATACAGGCTAACTGTGTTCTGATTTTTAGTTTTGCGACAGAAGATCAGTTGTTCATAGCAACGCATTGGCAAAGCTGATTGGCAAAGGTGATTAAAACGAATTGTGAACGAATTGTGAACGTGTTAAATGACTGATATACTGCTGCAAAAGGCCAAAATTCAATACTTGTTAACTCGTTTCTAACACATTTCATAGTTTTTGACAGTTTTACTGACAAACGCTTTAAAATTTGTCCAAATGTCACTTTTTGGATGGTTTAACATCATGCTTTGATTTGGGTTATGCACTATTTAACCAATCAGAATGCAGGATTTTTGTCACATGCATTAAATATCAACTGTACTAATTCATATTCATATTAACTGTAAATAACCAGCATGTTTCTAATGCCCCATCCTTTCAACAGAATGTTTGTAAGTTTGAGAAGCAAAATCGCTAACACAGATGTATGTACAAGTTTATGATTTATATATATATATATATATACTGAAGCAGTTCCCAAGGCTAACCTGAAACAATTATTACCTCCCATTAACATCTGAAAACTATTTGTTTCTCTGGAAAATGGAAAATAAGCATACAATAAGAGTGCAGGAGAACACTGAGACTTACTGTTTACAGGTATAAAGGTTCAAGATACCAAAATATTTGTGATATAATGCCCAATACACCAAAATACATGTAGTTAAATAACAAACATTTGTACATTTCTTTTGAGAAAAACTGACATCATATTTTTTTAACTGTTTAGCATCCAATTAAACTGAATTGAGGCATCATCGCTTTGAAAATATTCTAAACAAAACAACTATCGAATTTGTACTATAATGAAGGTTAAGTTATTAATAATCCCAAACCTTCCTTTTCAAATGGAAAGAATGAAATATTTTTCTTATATGTAAATAAAGTGTTAATATAACAGAAAGCCTTTTCTTCATGGAGGTTAATCAAGAGTTTTTCCACAACAGTTGTTATAACAATGAAGTAACTAGGTATTAATTGCACCTTCAACATTTTCTATTTCATGCTTTTGTAGTTATAATGTTCAGAACACATTAATAAATAGATGAACACTACAAGCAGAGCCTAGCAATGGTTCAGGAACAGGCCAGTATAGCAAATCATTGCACTGATTTCTTATCTGCTCGCCTTGAAAATATTTGAACTGACTCAAAAACAGCCTAGCCTATCAGCCAAAATGATGACTAACTGACAAACTTACCTGTAATGAGCTCATAACCCCACTGGCTATATTAGAAATTCTTCCTGCGACCTTTGACACACCCTGTCTGACGCCATCCTTAATGTCCTGTAGATCTGGCGCGTTGCTTCCATACGATGATTTACTTTTCGACTTTTCATCTCCACCGAACAAGTCGGCACTCGATATACCGCTTGACCCCTCAAACTTGGTGAGGTTTTGTCTTGTTTCAACCTGTATAACAAAGAAAATTCCGCATAATTACAATTTAGTAAGTTCTTAATCGAGGCTAAAACATTTGACGACAACCAACTCCCCTTGATAATGTTGATATGACATTCATTCAGAGATTCCACTGGCGTAGTATTGTACTGGCATTTGTACGCCAGGGTATGTATCGGGTTTAATGTATGGGTATGTATGGGGTTTAACGTATCTTTTAACAATCATTTTGTCATATCACGTCAGCATCTACCTGAAGCAGTGAGCTCAATGCTTTATAGTGCTGCCACACTGGAATACCACACCCTAGACACAAGACATGATACCCCACCCAGCCACATTATTGCGGCACCGGAACAACCAGTCCTGGCACTACCCTGTATATGCTAAACGTCAAGCAATGGGTGGCTTTTGTAAATGTTAAATATTAACCAATATATGTTAGTATAGCTTTCCTCGGAAAATAGTGTTCAACTTTGTTTAACACGCATCGAGGGGTAGACATGACACTATTGTTAATATATATAGATATTAAAGGAAGACTCAATAGTTTCATATCCAGCCCTCGACATGTGTATGCATGTGAATAAACATTGTGGGAACAAAACTTCCCTGAGGCCCTCTATATGTGTACTATACTTACATCCATTTCATTTTTGCCAAAGTACTGGTCAGACGATATACCCTTAGCACTACCGAACTTCTTCTGGGCATCTTCTGATGCTGGCGTGTTGTCATACGTCTTTCTGGTTCGCGCAGGTCTAAAAACAGAATTGTTGATGTAATATTACCTTGCTTTACCAAATAAAGAAGTGTTAAAGAAACAATTATTCTGCAAACTTATTGTGTACAGACTCTCTAAGAAATAGTAAATTACAATATTTCGAAAGTATACTGGATTTTTATTAGTTACATTAAAGCACCAAAACTGTCAAAATTTACATCAAAGCCACAACCAGATTTAGCCAAAGAATTGCGTATAACATTAAGCAAACAAATTTAAGTTTTACATACACGCTTAAATTACCCCCAGTTGAATATCCAACAGTTTATTTATTAGTTTATTAGCCACTCATTATTCAATTCAAAATGGTGATAATAAAGACAAACAAAACACAGACACCGACTCTGGTGCATACAATAGTTTGTATACAGAATCAGTATGAATTGTACAAACACTGCACACACTAACTACATTGTCAGAGTTGCCTGTGCCGAATATGGTAATTCTAACAGTTGTTATTTTGTACCACTTTGTGTATATATGTAACGTGATCGGAAGAATGCTTGAGAGGTATATTCTGCAGTTAGGCTATTGTTAACAGTAAGATTTATCAAATGTGTAGTTTAAATGTATAACTAATTAGTTGGCCTACAAATGATGTACATATTTTGCAAAATCGGTAATATCTGGCAATATACAGCCTTTAAAGGCAATTTATTTTTCTAAAGCATGTCCGTTAATTATAAATAACTAGTAGGTAACAAAAGTGTGATAATGACATCTTGGTTAATTACTATAGTGAGCTTCATCATTTGGTCTATATTGCAGTTTTAACATCAGTAATATTTGGCATTATACAACTTTTAAAGGAAATTTATTTTTTCTAAAGTATGTCTGTCAATTATAAATAACTAGTAGGTAACAAAAGTGTGATAATGACATCTTGTTTAACTACTATACCTGTCGTAAGCTTCACCATTGACCTAACAATATTCATGTCATTTCTGATGAAACGTAAGTCATATGTTCCAATATCAGTGTAAAGTGCAAATAAAAGCGGGTAAGTGTGAGAACCACTGATATATAATGGAATACTAACTATGAGGTTACTGAAGGACTAAATAAAGCAAAGGTGTTTTCTGGGCAGATACAAACAGGACCAAATAATAAACATCTACAGTTCACCAACAGATAACCATAACTTCCCCTCAGTTACAACTAAAATGTTTCAACTAAATAATTGTACACAATGCTCATCTATGCTGCTTGTCTTGTCCATTAACATATTCTAAAAAAAATCCACAAAAACACCCTTCAATATTAGATACATTTTCAATCTTTTCTATTCAAAAATTACAATATTTTTTTCTTCAAAAAACAAATAAATTGTCTAATAAAAATTAAAGAGCACTCCGTTGACATTTTGCCTAGCGCCCAGGCACTACTATTTAGGTTTCTACAGTATTACACCGCTCAAATGAGCTGTCCCCAAGAAAAGCTTTTACAAGATATAACAAGCTCTACTGATCGTAAAACAGTATCTCAGGAATTCCAACACGAGGGCAACCGTGGTAATCGGAACCGAGGCTCTGACGAGGTTCAGGTTAAAACACATATACCGAGGGTTAGAATTACCCTATCTGAACCTTACACCCATGATTGCTTCATTTTCTTGCATACCATTAATGTTTTGTGAGTTTACCTAGCCAACAATCAACATTTTGTATGTTTACGTAGCCAACAATCAACATTTTATATGTTTACGTAGCCAACAATCAACATTTTGTGAGTTTATGTAGCCAACAATCAACATTTTGTATGTTTACATAGCCAACAATCAACATTTTGTGAGTTTACGTTGCCAACAATCAACATTTTGTGAGTTTACGTTGCCAACAATCTTTTTTTTTTTGTGAGTTTACGTAGCCAACAATCAACATTTTGTGAGTTACGTAGCCAACAATCACCATTTTGTGAGTTTACGTAGCCAACAATCACCATTTTGTGAGTTTACGTAGCCAACAATCAACATTTTGTATGTCTGCTTACACAATGATGTCATGCAACCTTTGATGTTATCGGCATCATTGTTGATCTACATGACTTTTACCTGCCCCATATGCAAGAACTAATCAGATTTTCCAATACTCATTTAAAATGTGAATATCTTTAACCAGTATGCAAGAATGGTACATTCTACAAAGCAGAAGCATTGTATAGCATATGAATCAGATATCTTAACTCTTAGCCTGCTAAGGGCAACTTCAACAGCCTTTGCAGCCAGTGTAAACCCAGATCAGAGATGCTCGCAGGCTGATCAGAGTTTACACTGTCTGGCTGCTCATCAGTCATTTAACCAAAACACCCTTTTGTAGCATAAATGGAATGGTATAACTTTAAAGAAAGGACAGTCCATTATACATTCATAGCGGGCTAAGGGTTAAGAATACCGAGATAAATGAAAGTTTTTGTCTTTAATAGCACTCTTACTATAAATTTCAGACGAAAGTTATACCATAATTAATGAGCATTAAACACAGGTTTTTATATGACTGTTTTTTATTACTGATTTAAAATAGATGGCAAATATGCTATCTGCCAACGTGCCAACAAGTACAATTAATTCAATAATAAATCAGCAGTAATGTGAGATTCTATTTATCACAAAACTCATAACGTCATATAATGTCAGAAAGCTTGCCATTACACGATACAATTGTCGCTAAGTGTATTATGCTATTCATTTATCACACTCCCGGACACCATTTTATGAGATCATAACAGTTATTATACTTGAGAAATACTTGAGTAACCAGCTACTAAGTTTGAATTCAAATCTTGTTCAAACCAGAGTTCAAACTCAAAACATTCTGAGTGGATGACAGTGTAAACACTAATCAGTCTGCACCATATGTGCGATTGATTTGGGTTTACGCTGGTCGCAGAAATTGATATTTTTGACTGTGGCAGTGTAAGGTTTAAAACATTTCAACTACAGAGAGAACCTTATATTTTTATGGGTTGTACATAATAAAAGAAGATTTGCTGCTTTGTCATGAACATTGGATTTTGAAGATAGAATTTTGTTAATATTTGATAATAAATATTCCTGTATCCTTCGTCATGTAGCAGAACACAAGACAAGCAGCACAGTAACGTCTTTATTCTCAAGACAATCCGGCAAGAGTTGTTACCCTTCTTCCATTATATCTTCTTCCATAAGAATGCTTGTTGAGGAAAAAAATTACATGTATTGCAATGATGAAATCTACTCTCTGAAACAGATATATACTTTTTAAAATACTAAGTTATTACCATATCAACTATTAAGTTATTTTTTAAATTTTGTTTGTATGGTGTTTTATGTCATTTTCAACACACGTAATGTTATATATGACGGTTGATTTTTTGTGGTGGAGGCAGACCACCCACTTTTCCTGGGTAGAAACAGTACTGTACACCTCCCGCCATCCGTAAGAATCAACACTTCCTCACAAGTCGAGCTCCCAGTGGGATTCAAACCCGCAGTAGTGAGAGGCGAAGGTTTACAACGTTAAACATTCCGCCACGGAGACATTTTAGCTATTTTTTATTAAAGAAATCCTACTAAAACTACTATGTTTTATAATGAAGGTTTCTAACTAAGTCTAGTAGATAGTAAAGTAATCAAAAACTATCTAAGTCTGGTTGATAGTGAAGTTATCAAAAACTTATATCTAACCTTTTAACTAAATATACATTTTCTAAGAAGAACAAGGGCAATAATTCTGATAAAAATGAACTGAATGTTGTTTAACAAGTCATAAACACATTGTATGTTATTTGATAACTGCCCTAGAGAGAGATCAGAAATTACTTAGGAATCCGGCAACCTACCCTACTCTTACTAACAAACACATTTCTATTGCACAGGACTGCCAGGTTTATGTCCCTATCCAATGGACGTGGATAACAATAAGCTTCTTCCACAAAAACAGACGAAACTCAGTGACGCCAGTGAGGCTTGAACTCTGGTCCTTCAGATTTTCAAGTCCACCGGGATTTCAACTGGACAAGCCAGCCTGTACTGAACATGCATGCCATGATCATAAAGCTTCATGTGGTCAAGTTTGATCTTGAGTTAACAACTGTACCAAAACTTTAACAGAAATGTTGACACCGGTAGGTCTGTATCGCATCATCTAGACAAAGTTGTAATGAAATATTTAAAAAAAAAATGGATTTTGTGTTGATTAACGAAAACTATCGGGGAACATAAGTGTATGGCAGAAGAAAGTAAACATTAGTGCAAAGGTTAATGTTAAACACTTTTGTTTGTGAATAAGACAAACTTATGAATATACAGGGGTTAACATGAAATGTTGACAGAAGATTCAAACCAGCTTACTTTGGCTTTGGTGCAGTTGACCTGTGTGGAGATTAAAATGAATATCAAAAATAAATAATCTTTCAAGTAACAATATTAATTCCATATGCTGGAGTTATTGTTAATGAAATAGTGGAGTCTGGAAAACTTGATGACTGCTAGTTTTTGCTGCATATATCATTAATATTTATTCATATGATGCTTTAGACTTATCAATTCTGTTTTTATTTTATTTGAATTATTTCATTTAAATTAATATTTTTTATTTAGCAAAAAAAAACACCACCGGCTATCGTGTTTTCTTGACCTAACATTTTCATTTCGAAGGCAACATGTGTCTAAATTTAATGCATATGTACACGTTATATGAAACTGAAGCACATTACGGGTGTTTTCGTTTGAACTGACACCAATCACTCTTTCAGATAGTAGCCCACTTTAAAAGTTTTCCAAAAATACACTCTGGTATTAATAAACTTAAAACAATAATTTTCATTTTACAATTCATCA
Organism: Cyrtodaria siliqua; assembly: GCA_037043455.1. Taxonomy (NCBI): domain Eukaryota; kingdom Metazoa; phylum Mollusca; class Bivalvia; order Adapedonta; family Hiatellidae; genus Cyrtodaria; species Cyrtodaria siliqua. The sequence continues at coordinate 81,242 of JAWPHD010004092.1, forward strand.
AATTTTAAACATTTACCTGTCATCTGGTTTCGAGGATATAGATTCAGAGAAGGATTCTTGTTTGGAATCAAATCTATCCATACCCCACCCACCATCCTTAGTGCTATTTCCCCAACCACCACCAAAAAAGTCATCATTATTGTTTTTCCGACTTCTTTCCGAGGAACCAAAGGGACTGTCATATCTGTAATAAATTAAACCATGTGAGAAAAAGTCAGATATAAAGTAAATTGAAAAGATAGATCGTATAGAACAAACTTTATTACAGTAAAGCTGGTTGAACTCTGTAGATAGCAGTGAAATGTGCCTCAACATAAGAGATTCATGAGCAATATTTCATTTTGCTGCGCATCCCGAGTCCCTGACTCACACTTTTTTCTGAGGACCCATCATTTTAAAATAGGTGCATCCCATCATTTGAAATCTGAAAACTGAATTTAAGAAAATCTAAAATAGGTTAATCTACACGGTAACTTAATCTAAAGGAGAAAAATTAATATTTAAAATATGGAAAATCAAAATCAACTGACCTAGCCTATATTCTAGCCCTTTTAATTTCTGTTTTGATCCTTCGACAAACTGTTGTCAACACCGTCACGGAACCCATTCATTTTCAATGGGACTCATTGTTCTAATTTATGTGAGTTCTAGGGACTCATTCAGGCTGAATTCATCATGAAACACTGCATGAGTCTGCATTATCTTTAATTATATTTACCTATTATTACATTTCCACTTACTTTGGAGGTCCAGATGAGAATCCACCGCTATACGAGTCCAGCTCTTCCTCGAATAAAGATTTTTTGTTGTTTTGAGATTGCCTTTCATATTTATCCATATTAAATCCGCGATCATCTATGCCCTCCTGTTCTATAGTCTGCATGTCTGTCATAGCAGAGTGACTCACACCCCTGTAAATAGTTATAACTACTGATATCAGGAAGTTAGTATAAACTTTCAATGTGATAGTAACTTTTATAAACTTTCTATGTGATATTAACTTTCTATGTGATATAAACTTTCAATGTGATATAAACTTTCTATGTGATATAAACTTCCTATGTGATATTAACTTCCTATGTGATATTAACTTCCTATGTGATATTAACTTTCTAAGTGATATAAACTTCCTATGTGATATTAACTTTCTGTGATATTAACTTTCTATGTGATATAAAATTTCTATGTGATATAAACTTTCTGTGATATAAACTTTCAATGTGATATAAACTTTCAATGTGTGATATTAACTTTCTATGTGATATAAAATTTCTATGTGATATAAACTTTCTGTGATATAAACTTCCAATGTGATATTAACTTTCTATGTGATATAAACTTCCAATGTGATATTAACTTTCTATGTGATATAAACTTCCAATGTGATATTAACTTTCTATTTGATAATGTGATATTAACTTTCTATGTGATATGAACACAATCCTGGGTGTAAAACTAGATGGGTGTGTGTTTCAAACGGAAGAACATGACAACATAATGGGTATTACTGATGACAGACTTTAGCTGCTGCAAAAGAGAGGGTGAATACAGAGAAATGCATCCTGGATCACCCTAGGCTTACTACGGATTAGATTCCTTGGTTTAATAATGTCCCATCAGACTAAAGAATTGAATTGGCTAAATGGCTCCTCAACACAACTGTCAATATTTTAGGTAGTGGATCCACCACAGGAACAGGAAGGATACATATGATATACGAGGCAAGGATCTGTGCTCTACTAAAAGATTCCCATTGGGTTTTTAATGTGCTTGGAGGATAGAAATTGATATACGGAACCACCAGGTTATCGTCATCACCCGACTGATGAGGCTAAGGAAAACGAATTGCCCAAGGACACAGCAAAGAAAAAAGTGGCGCCACTGTGGCCAGTGAGGCTCAAACTTCTATCTCCAGTAGCCCATGTCCAGTTTCTCCCATCACAATTATAGTCTACCAGTTTCCAACATAACCCATGCCAGTCTCTCCCCTATCAAGTATGTCAGTTATATATTTTACTTGTACCTGTACCCCAGTCTCTCCCCTATCACAGTAATGGTCTACCTTTTATGTTTAAGCATAACCCATACTCAGTCTCTCCCTATCAAATATCGCAGTTATATTCTGCCTGTTTCCGGCATAGCCCATGCCCAGTCTCTCCCTATCACAATAATAGTGTACCTGTTTCCATAGCCCATGCCAAGTCTCTCCATCTGTTCTGCCTTCTTGGGATCTGAGTGTTTTAATTTCTCTTCCTGTTTCTTACGTTCCTGACTCATGTCCTGGTATGCCAGACGCATGTTTGCCCTGAATTATGCAATATGAATATACTGAAATCTTGAATCAGATACAGCTTTACCTACATGATATGCTGAATGATCAATTAAACATAATGGGAGTAAAATCACAATATATCTGAGTATATTTCGAGATATTTCACGATTGCTATACCTTTCAAAGTGTTTATGGTGTTGGTTCTGTAAACCAGAGATTGTGTATTGATATAGCACAATAAACGGTGGTCTTGAATAGTGCAGTAGACCAGTGGTAAGGGTGTTGGACCTGTAAACCAGAGACTGTGTGTTGAATACCACAATAAACAGTGGTCTTGAATAGTGCAGTAGACCAGTGGTAAGGGTGTTGGACCTGTAAACCAGAGATTGTGTGTTGAATAGCACAATAAACAGTGGACTTGATTAGTGCAGTCAGTGCTCAAGAAATAGGATAGCCCGACGCCTGGGGCTCCTCGAAATCCATTCTGGGCCTGTCTCATTTTGCAGACGAGGAGCCCGTCGGGCCTGTCTAAAAAAAAAATCCCCAAAAAAATCAGTTTTATTTGATCTCAAGCTCAAGTTCCTCAAGACAAAATACTCACATGTGTTTTGTGAACTGTGAAAACACTTGCAATAAAGTAATTAAAATGTGTTATACACACATTGAAAGAAACAATAAGAAGTTCGAATATTTTGCCTGGCTTCGTGTCGGCAGTTTGTCACAACTTTGAGGTCTACAATTGTTGACATAAAACTCATTATTCTGCTATTAGGGTTGTGTTTTCTTTCCTTTGTGATAAGAAATACTGTTTTTGTCATTAAAAACACACTAATGCATGAAAAAAAATCGTTATTGATGGTATTTCGATTGAATGTTTGTGAAATGTTCGAGCCGTAAAAGTGCCGTGTCATAGTAGTTCGGATGGTACATAATTTCAGATATTTTTTTTTATTTTTTTTTATTTTTTTTTACATAATCAAAAAAGAAAAACTGTCCTTCACAAATACATGTTGGTGGAAAGAAAAATAAATATACTGTATATGTATAAATACAGATATAAAGTATATTTCTATTCATTATGTAAGGTGTAAGGAGTTCCTGGAATCCTACTTGTAAATGAATTCTAGTCTAGGCTCCTAATTCTTTACTTGGAGAAAGTGGTGACAAAAAGAAAAAATATAGCCAGAGGAGGCTCTGATAGTCTCATAAAACCTGATTAAAAATTTGGCTCCAAGTTTAGCTCCAGTTTCACCAAGTCGGCTCTGATTATTATCATTTGGCAAAAGTGCTAGTACTCTCCTTTGCATTGGTTATAAATTACTATGTAATATTCTATTCTAACATATTTTAAACGAAATGGTAAATAAGTCCGCTGACCAGGGAGCATAAAGTGGTAGCAAAAAGAAAATATAGTCAGAGGAGGTTCTGAGCTTGTTTAATACATACGTAACAAAATTAATGTGTGCTATAAAAGTGAATAAAGACATATTTCCAATAAGAAAAAAATATTGGACCTTTCCATTTTAAATCAGGGCCTGTCCATTTCAAATCGGGGCCTGTCCATTTTCAGAAGCAACAAGCCCTGGGCCTGTCTCTTAAAATAATTTTCTTTGAGCACTGGCAGTAGACCAGTGGTAAGGGTGTTGGACCTGTAAACCAGAGATTGTGGGTTGAATACCACAATAAACAGTGGTCTTGAATAGTGCAGTAGACCAGTGGTAAGGGTGTTGGACCTGTAAACCAGAGATAGGTTTGATTCCATCCCTGTGTTTTTAATGAAACTTTAAATTGATGGCCCATATGATCTCTGTGAATGGTCTAATGGTGAATTATGACATTTTCATCACATTTTAGGCTATATGACATCCAATTTAGTGATGGAGGCAGACCACCCACTTTTCCTGGGTAGAACCAGTACTATATACCTCCCGCCATCCATAAGAATCATGCATACCTTTTATAATACGGCTGTGTTACTTACATTTGTTTTTCCTGTTCCTCGACTGTTTTAGCTTCTTGTAGCTTCTGGTTGGTGGCCATGTTTTCCCTGTCCTTATCCTGCTGTTCTGCCCGCGTCTCTATCTCCTTGAAGTTTGTGGTCACCTTCTGAGCACCGAATCCACTCTTCTGTTAAAAATTCCAGAAGCAATGTTGACTTAATGAGTCAAAACACTGATAATCAGTATAATCATATGATAATCATGTGTAGTAGGATTGATCTGTGTGTGTAAAGTGGGGACGAGTAGACATGCCATAGTGGGCAGAATAAACACGTCCGTGCAGTTAAAACAACCTAGTTTGACATTTATCTCTCGTTCAGTTGTTGTTTGGTAACCAGAATTTAATAAACCTATCAACCAGCCAAAATGATGTGGGTAATTTGGTCTCTTAAAGCAGAGTGGACTCTGAATAATTAAGTGTTATAACTACTTACCCCTTTCTTTGCTCCAGCTTTCTTGGTACCTATGAGTGACTTCCTTGGCTCTGCTTTTGCCATAGCCTCTGTGGGGGACATACTAAGGGCGTGGTCAACCTTTGGCCCCTCCCCATTAGCTGCAGGACCCGTCTCCTCCTTCTTGACTAGACTGCCATTCTCAATGGGTATGGGTTCTGAGAAGAGTTTCTGGTTGTCCATCATGGGCATATTTGGTTCTGGTGCAGGTCTGGATGAGGGTATAGAGTCAGCATGTTCTGCGAAAAAGTCCACTTCCTTGGGTTCTGGAGAATGGGGGTCATGGTGACTGTCTATGTGTATCTGAAACATAGTTGTACATGTAGATGATGCAATATCCTACACACTATTGAAACAATTACCGGTATGTCTAAATCTGAGGATAGTTCTATTCATTTGCATTTCAAGCAGATAGAGTTATAAACAAACAATGTTAAAAAGACTTCTAGGCTAACAGCTATACATGAGGCATATAAAAATATTAGATCGGTATTTCAGTTACGCTCCGGAAACCAAAACTGAATTGAAATGAAAACACCAGTTATATAAAATATAAGAATGTTCTATATAGTAACAGGCATAATTAAGTCACTATGTGATCATGTATTTATAAAGTTTCATTTACTCAATAAGCAAATATTTTGACAAATTTACCATCTTGAGTCCATTGATATGTCAAACATATGGATATTAGAAAATCACCAAAAGGCACAACAAGACTACTAGATTGGTATGTGTAGCAAGTTTCAAGACGATACCTTCAGCAGTTTTGGAGTTATGCTCCAGAAACAAAAAGTTTGTCAGACCTCATACCATATATGTATACCCTCTTGTGGTAGATAAGAGGAAGTAAAAGTAGAGGCAAAAGTCATACAGGAAGTGAACAATTTGGTTTGCTGTGTCCCTATACCTACTTTTTCATTGCAATTCTACATACAGTTCTTGCGAGTACATGTGCTATCTTTAGAATATTTTCTTTAATTATAGATGATTGTTTTTATACTGTCTCCGAAAATATAAAAATAAATCACCTGCCCCAAACTATTTATTAAGTCCTGGACTAAATGTGTTTTTTTTTAGTCAGGAAGTCTAAAACCCATTTTGTATAGAGATAAATATTTATAAAACTTTGAAAAATTAACAATTTATAGACAAAACCTTGGTTCTTAACTAGACAACTTCAACTAGAACTATCACTGAAGGTAATGGACACTCCCACTTAAATAAATTTAAGTCAAACAAAGGGCCATAACTCTGTAACAAATTAGGCAATCAACAATGGGTGATGTAGAAGGGACATAAGGTCATCAGTTGTTATGTGTATATGAAGTAGGGAACAAACCATTCAAAACTGTTTAAGAATGCAAGTAATTTAAATGTGTTACGCGACGGAACAAAATGCGACGGGGCAGGACAAAAATGTGTTATGTGACAGGTTATTACGGACAACATGACAACATGATTCCTATATAACCGCCACTTCACTTTGTGAAAGCATGGGTATAATTTAACATCAGTTTGCTTTCAATTGTTAGTTAAGTAATTAAAGTTTTGCAATGGTGACTGATGATGTCCCTTACATTGTGTCCCGATCAACTGCAGGTGAAGTAATCTTTATCTTTTGTCTCTAGTAATAGCCCATTTCACCGGTACTTCAGGAATCTCCGTACAATGTTCGGAATTCCAGTCACATGGTGCACATGACTTATTAAATATTTTCTCAGAATTGTTATCAGGTCAAAGAAAAAACCCTGCCTTTCCGCTAACTCGACCGACCCTAAAGTTTAGCCTCTACTTTAAATTTGTTTATGGCACAAGTTAGCAAGCACTGTAAAAGTCATGTACTTCTCTACATGTATTTACAATCTCAATAAAATCAGACCCTTTATCATGCTACGATACTCTATGCAACTAAAGATCTGACAACACTGCATTGGAGGTCACATCAGATTGACCTTACAATTAGCCAATCAGGTTTCAACCTATAAAATTGCTCAGTATAGACTGGTTCACTGCGCATGTCGTGTTTCAGTCAAATGCAGAGGAGCAGTCCACGCTTGGTATTGAAAGAGACAATGTCCGTAACTTTTAGTTTATAAAACACAAAATAATTGCGTTGACAAACATAACACACCAACCAATTGAATATTCACAACAAGAAGATTGTTTGACGGTACAAAAACATAATTGCTGCTTCGTGGGGTTGAACCCACGCTTAAGTTACACTCGCGGGTAACAATAATACCACGTCACAATAGCCGACTTCGCTATCAACTGAGCTAAGCCGGGCAGACGTACTAAGACATACTATTTAGAAAACCTTATTTTCGTCTGTTGATTTTTAACATCACCTAAAGTGCATATGAAACGCGCGATTTCGTTGGTTGAATTTAGTTGATCTTCTCATGAATATTGATTAGATGAAAGGTCGATCTGACGTGACCTCCAAGGCAGTGTTGTCAGATCCTATATAGCGGAGAGTATTAAAGCGTAATTAGGATATAGACTGCATGTATATACAGCCTATATAAAATTATTTTGTAAAATAAAAACATTTCTTTGGTCATTTTTAAATAAACGGAAACAAAATTGTGTTTTTATTTTACCTGTACCTGGATAACAGAACCACTATTACTCACAGGTACCGTTTTATGGTTATTTCCCATAGAATTAAAGTTGATAAACAAGAGGGCCATGATGGCCCTATATCGCTCACCTGAGTTAATTTGAACCAATAAAAGAGGGCCAGGGCCAAGATGGCCCTAAAGCGATCATCTGAGTACTGGCACATTATCGAACTTCTTCGAAATCTTATGGTCCTATACAATCTGTGCAAGTTTGGTTAAGGTTGTTCAAGAAATGTGGGCTCTTTTGTGTATAACAACATTGATATAGACAGTTTAAGACACTGACAAAGTTTGGTAAAGATCGAATATAAAATGAAGGTGCTAGAGAATAACACCTTGGGCAGAGCCAAATGTGACCCCAGGGCTACATGTAATATATGAGAGCTGTGTGCTTTGTGGTTTTAGAGAAGAAGATTTTTTAAATTTTTCCCTATACAAGTCTATGTAAAACGTGACCACTGGGGTGGGGCCAAATGTGAACACAGGGTCACCATTTGAACAAACTTGGTAAAGGACCATAAGAGTATAGTAAATGCAAAATATTAAACCTCTGGCTCTTGTAGTTCCAGAGAAGAAGTCTTTAATGTGTTTCCTATATAAGTCTATGTAAAACTGTGACACACGGAGTTGGGTCAAATTTAATCCTGGGTCATCATTTGAACAAACTTGGTAGAAGACCATAATCTAATAGTAAATTCAAAATATTAAACCTCTGGCTCTTGCAGTTCCAGAGAAGAAGATTTTTTTCAGTTTTTCCCTATACAAGCCTATGTAAAACTGTGACCCCCGGGGCGGGGCCAAATGTGGCCCCTGGATCACCATTTGAACAAAATTGGTAGAGGACCATGAGCTTATAGCAAAAGCAAATTATTAAACCTCTGGCTCTTGCAGTTTCAGAGAAGAAGGCTTTTTAAGTTTTTCCCTATTCATATCTATGTAAAACTGTGACCCCCAGGGCGGGCACAAATTCGACCCCAGGGTCACCATTTGAACAAACTAAGTAGAGAACAATAAGCTGATGCTACATGTAATACATGAGAGCTCAGTGCCATGTGGTTCCAGAGATGAAGATTTTTTAAGTTTTTCCCTATACAAGCCTATGTAAAACTGTGACCCGCGGGGTGGGGCCAAATGTGACCCCTGGGTCACCATTTGAACAAACTTTGTAAAGGACCATAAGCTTATAGTAAATGCAAAATATCAAACCTCTGGCTCTTGCAGTTTCCGAGAAGATTTTATAAAAAAAAATCCTATACAAGTCTATGTAAAACCGTGGCCCCCGGGGCGGGGACAAATTTGACCCCAGGGTCACCATTTGAACAAACTAAGTAGAGGACCATAAGCTGATGCTACATGTAATACATGAGAGCTCCGTGCCATGTGGTTCCAGAGAAGAAGAATTTTTTTCAGTTTTTCCCTATACAAGCCTATCTAAAACTGTGACCCCCAGTCCGGGGCCAAATGTGACCCCTGGGTCACCATTTGAACAAACTTGGTAAAGGACCATAAGCTTATAGTAAATGCAAAATATCAAACCTCTGGCTCTTGCAGTTTCTGAGAAGAAGATTTTTAAAAAAAAATCCTATATAAGTCTATGTAAAACTGTGACCCCCGGGGCAGGGACAAATTTGACCCCAGGGTCACCATTTGAACAAACTTAGTAGAGGACCATAAGCTGATGCTACATGTAATACATGAGACCTCTGTGCCTTGTGGTTTCAGAGAAGAAGATTTTTTAAAGTTTTTTCCTATATGTCTATATGAAAAACATGCAAAATCTCAATATACGAACTTTGGACCCCTGGGGCAAGGCCATTTATGACCCCGGGGACTTCATTTGAACAAACTTGATAGTCTAGACGTTGGCGATCATTTTAAAAGAAAAACTGTCGAAATCTATCCAGCGGTTCTTGAGAAGAAGATTTTTTAAGGTTTCAACCATATATGGTAATGGCGGCCATCTTGGATGTCGCGCTGACCTAATTTTAACAAATCTAAAAAGCATTCACCTAAGGATCATCCACGTGATGTTTGGTCAAAATTAGACGAGAGGTTTCTGAGGAGAAGTTATTTGAAGCAAAAGTTAACGACGGACGACGACGACGACGGACGAAGAGTGATCCCAATAGCTCACCTTTGAGCCTTCGGCTCAGGTGAGCTAAAAAAGAAGCAAGTTATTGTACTTTAGACTTCTTTTCGTACATTGCCTTGTTTCTGATAATTACCCATGATTAGAATAGCCACCTTTCTTCTACTCAATTACACCCCGCAAAATACAATGCATGTGAAAAAAGAATTTGACTTTCTACCGTCACAATTAAACTCTAATGAAACACCACACAAACACATTTTCTCATTAGGTCGGCTTTAGAGGTGGAGTTAATAACACCTTCTAAATAACCATGCCTACATTGCACAATCGTAAGTTGCTAAACCTACCTCTTTCCATTGCAAAGAAGTCCTTACAGTTTGATAACTATATTCTTGGCTTGTACTAATATTCGCAGATATGAGGTTAAAGTTTTGTACCCGGGCACACACTGCTCGAATGGAATCGATACCCGGGTATACTACTTGTTTCAGCCCTACCGCCAGTAAAGGTATGGTAGAACAAGGTCTTATTGGGTGTGCTTGATACAGAAATAGTCATTATATATATTATATAGCAATATAACTTTAAGTGTGCATGTTTGTATGGGGTTTAATGTCCCTTTAAACAGTCATATCACGACTGAGTCTACTTGTAGCAGTGAGCTCTAAGCTCAACTTCATAGTGCAGCCAAACTAGAATACCACACTGCAGCCACATGACATAATACCCCACCCAGTCACTTTATACTGTCACTGGGCCGACCAGTCCTAGAACTATCCTTTATATGCTGAACGTCAAGCATGGGTGATACTAGTATCATTTTTATGAAGTCTTTGGTATGTCCCTGTCGGGAATTGAACCCACAACCTCTTGCATGTGAAGCGGATGTTTCTACCACTGAGCAACACCCCTTAATATAGCAACTTGAAAGAATGGTTACATAATAAAGGTGCAAGTTTGTATACATAATGATATATGTATGTGCATAAATATTTAAGATTATTTACACCTGCCACATATGTTGGAGAATACATAAATGTGCTCAGCAAAACAAAAGAGTAAACAAAACAACATAGTAAATCAAAATTAAAGAAGCAAAAGCAAAACAAACTCCCTTTACAGCAATTACAGGTACAGTAATGATAATATCTGCTATATTCAAATGAACAAAATAATCTTGACAAGATAACAACTACTGGCAGCTGTGAACATCATGACACCATAGAACTCAGTGCTCTAGGTAAGACACGTATCTATGTAATTACGTATATTTTTTCATCAAAAACACATTAAAAAGTGTATGATAAATATTGAGAAATAAAGTTTAGCTTGCACACTTCAATAGTTTAGAAAATTAGGGTGCACCCAGTCACACTTAACTGATGCTAATTGAAGTTTGAGATACTGAATATTAGATGCTTGCCAGAAAACAAAAAGGCGTTTTTGTCGGCTGTTTAACACAAATTAATGCAATTTCAAAATGATAGACAGCAACGTTGAATTAGTGTACAGTATATATACATACGGGGAAAAGGAAATATTTCGCACAATTTTATGGTTATGACTAAGCGAACACATTTTACAGCACTGCTTTGCCCAAAACTTGTTTTTAAGAATACGCATTTGTAAAATTAAATACGTAATGTATTTTTTCTCATGCATACAACACGCATCATGCTGAAAGTTTATCTGGAGCATTGAAACTATATTAAACCATACAAGCTATACATGATGTCGCAGCTGAAATGGCCCAAACGCTAATTATGAATACAACTAAAGGAGTATTTATCTCTTCCAAACATCAATGGAATTTTAGAAACAGAAGATATAAGGATGTAAAATTTGTATTAAAATTCCTAATCCCCGACTGTAATTGAGTCCACCACAAAGTGGAATTACAGTTCATGTCGGAGTATTTTTTTCTATGAACTTTTAAAAAAAAGTTTTTTTACAAATATGTTTTAATCTAAATTGCACATATAAATTGACCATTTCCTACAAAGTAAAAGGAGCCTGTAAAAGGAGCTTGAAAGAATTTTTTTCCCACAAATCAAACCTTTCCAGCAGTGTCTAATCTTGTTGTTATATTGATCTGTACAAAAATACAATGAATATTGAACTGCAGATCTAGGTTTTTATAAAAACAAAGACTAGTGACCTGTATAACGACAATTAAGATTGAACACTAGATGTACAATGACAGAGACCAGAGATGTGAGCAAAGATACAATGATGATAATTTATTGAGTTGCAGATATGTATATCAACTGAGACTACAGATCTGTATAACGTTGTTATGTCATGTACCATCTTTAAGAGCTTGCATAAAAGATTTCTAAATATTGCGTAAAAGAAGTTATGGCAAATGACGAGACAAAACACTGACAAAACTCTTGATTCACACTATAATTGCATTAGTTCATCCAAAAAAGATTTGGTTTGCTGTTTGTTTTCCATAATATTAACTTTTTTGTTACGTTGTCTTCATATAAAATATACCCCTACCTACCTTATCGCTTCAGAATTCCAGAGTCTTGAAACAGCAAAGAAATCCCTTTTAAGGATGATCTCAACGAATGATCTTATTCAAAATTTACATTTTTTATGAAACAAACTGCAGATATTTCTAAAAGCTTTATAGCTACTTGGTTATTAAATACAGAAACAGTGTAATTTACACACTTATACGATACGTGAACTAGTATCTACTCGATGACAACCTTATCATGACATATAAAGGTGTTACCTTTGTGCCATGTAGTCGCATTGCTTGTATGGCCAGAGAATGCATTTTGTCCTTGTACATGCTGGCTGCACGGCTGTGATATTTCTGCTGTGCATCATTTGTGGTACAACCATGTTGACGGAAAAAACCCACCTGTAGATTAAGGCAAAATGTTATCATAAAATAACACTGAGTGTGCTTGTGTTTAATGTCACTTTTAACAATCATTCAGGCATATCCACAGGTCACATCACGATGGCGTCTCCTTATAGCAGCAAGCATCATTCAGGCATATCCACAGGTCACATCACGATGGAGTCTCCTTACAGCAGCATGCATCATTCAGGCATATCCACAGGTCACATCACGATGGCGTCTCCTTACAGCAGCGAGCTTAATGCTTAACTTGATAGTTCTGCCACACCGGTATATCAGGCCATGAAATCAGGAAAGACACTCCAACCAGTCTCATTGTGGAATCAGGACACGACATTCCACCCTGGCGCCGATTTCACAAACAATTCCTTAAGTTTTACTTAAATACTTAAGAAAATACTAACTAAGTCACTAAGTAAAACTTAGCAGAAATGTGTTTCACCAACATAAATTAAGTGTCCACTTGATAACTAAGCTAAATTTAAGTTTTTACTTAAGTAAATTGGTTTGGTAAAACATGTTTTCCTTACTTAAGAAAACTTAGGAGGTAAACTTAAATTTAAGTTTTTAAGTAGCTAAGTATATTAAGTATGCTGGTGAAATCGGCGCCAGTCTCACTATACGGACATCGTGCCGACCAGTCCAAGTATTGCCCTTTATATGCTGAGCATCAAGCGAGGAAGCTACTAGTTAAATTTTATGAAGTCTAAGAAATTTAAGTAGTTCAAACTCTCGTTCAATAAACCATATAACAAAGACAGTTAGTACACATTACGGCAGTTATACTTACAGCATTTGCATTACCCCCAACCTGCATTGCACGTAACTGTAGCCATGTCCAGCTGGTATCAAGCTGTGTAGAGCGTATAAATGTCACATGCACACCCAGTGACCTGTGCACAGCTGAACAGTCTATGCACAAGAACACTCCATAGGTGACACTGGCCCATGTTGGGTTATTACTTCCGCAGTCAAAGCATTGCTGAAATGAACAATATTAAGATTTAACCCACTGTAGAAGGATGATAGTATTGCTGAATGTGTTTTTTGCATGTCAAGCACAGGAGCACCACTGTGCTCAGGTCTTTCCGATCTTCAGGCTGTCAAAATAACCTGTTCATCCAGGGCTCTAGAAAAAATATATGAAAAGATTAAACTTAATTCCTTTATTTACAAATCACTATTGGAGACCTAGGAAGTATCGACACCAAGATTTAAGACTTAGGTTTATCAGGGTTTGAAATTTTAACTTTTTTCAGCAACTTGTGTAACTTACACAATTTACTTGTCCTCAGTCAAATTTACTTGTCCCCGCACTTCATGTAAAAGTGATACAAAAAACAAGATCAATCATGAAAGTGACATTACATTCCCTCAGTTGCATTCCACCAATGAAAACAAGATGGTTTTTATTTGTCATTTACAATGTGCTCACCAATGTTTTGATATTTTTTCAGTCACAAGTTTTAAAGATGTAAAATTCATTTATTGTTATAAAATTTAGTTGTCCATAGGACAGGTCACCTGGGCAATTAACTTGTCCCCAGTAGAATCTACATGGCACAGGACAAGGGGACAACTGTTAATGTCAAACCCTGTTCATGGGCATGAATTATCTACAATGCCGGTCACACCATCCCATAGCAAATATACTGTAGTTATTGCTCTATATAAATATTATAATATTTGTAGTGCTGCTCGGTATTATCGTTTTATCGGTGTATTGTGATACGGACCTCAAAATAATATGTACCGTGATATTTTTTTAGCATACGTTATTACCGGTTCATACCGGTCTTTTCTACACATGTGTTTTGATTATGAAAGTAAATTGTAATCAGTGACTAAGATTTAATTTTAACTTTGTGTATGGTTCCCGTGTTTGTAATACAATCGTAAATACACATATTGGGAAGTGGGTACCTTCGTAGTTAAAAATAGACCCACTTCCAATATCTGGTGTTCGCTTATCGTAATGTGCACATATATAGTACTGGGTATCATGCACTGAAGACGAGCATGGCCGACTCAATTAATTGAGGAATGTTAAAAAACAAAAGAGTAAAATCGTGTGTTTGGGACCACTATGGGCTTAAAAAGTTAAAAAAGGGCGCTAAACTACAGGGGTCGAATTTCACTCTTACGGACTCGCAAAATGCTAGTTGATTTTTCAGATTGCTACTAAAAAAATTCGAGCACTTGCTTTTTTCTGCGAGTAGAAATAAATAGCACACACTTGATTGAATATCACCCACGACAGACTGACAGAACCAACAAATGGTCCGACGACATAATATGTAGTCAAACCTCTCTCCAATTCCACATGATTATTTGCGTAACTTTATTGTCAAACGAAAATAAGTAATTGCAGTCTGTATCAGATTGACGCTTATCCAGTACACAAGACTAGTGCAAGCGTCTATACGTAATGAATCGATATCAACTTCCGGTAAGATAACTCGGGACATTACACAATCAATTATCATGGCAGAATCGTCTGCTCGCAAATTCACTTCGATTTTCAAAGACAAAATGACGAGAATAAATTTAGTTGTTGACATTCATTGTAATATGTTAAAATGTTTGTCCAACATTTATGTACATTTATGCAGCAAGTGTTTTATTGATAAAATAAATAGACCTCTGATGTGTCTTATTAATAATCATTTTTATTATTGGGTAAGGTTCACAATTCATAGTTACATACAGGAAAATTACCTTATCATCAACACAATAAAAATGAATAATGAATTATAACAAAATTAATTAATGAAACAGTGCAGTAAACAGTACTGTACAGTGACAGTCTAGTATATAGACAGTTATCACAAACGTTTTACATAATACTAAAACACTATTTTGAAACAGAATTTACATCCCGATATTAATTGAATAAAAATGCTAGTGAGAACCGATTTTAGCTAGTAGATTTTTGTAGTCACTGGATATTTTTAGCTAGTGGCTAAATTTGTGAAATTCGACCCCTGAAATAGTAGGCTTGTCTAGGCTTAGGCAATGATTTTGATCCCCAAATTACCTTATTATTTTTCAAAATTTGAAAAAACTCAATTTATTTTAATTTCATGAGTGAAATACCCAATAGGTCCAAAAGTTATCTGGGGCACTGCCACCAATGTAATCGGACCACTGGCATGGTATGCGGACGCTTTACCGACATCATCATAAAAGCTAGCTCTGCGGCGAGACAGTAGAACGCGCTTATAAACCTATCTATTTATATACCCCCAAATGAGTCCTATTATAAGTTGTACCTCGTGTTCAAATTCTTCACCAGATATCAATGAAAGATTCTTAAAAATATGTATAGACTTTTTTCAAATTGTTATTATTATTATCGAGTGAAAGTTAGTGATGGATTTATAAGCGCATTTTGATGAAGTAATATGCATTTGGTATTATACCATGAGTGCAACATAATCAACATTCATGAATTAACAATATACTTGTGTTATCTGGTCACGTTTGGTCATGTCATAGACATCACACAAATCACGAAACGTGACAGTGACAGAAGACAGCAACACCGGTCCACATATTTTTGAAACCACACACAAGAAAGTGAGGTCAAAATAGACAACTCACAATTTCCGCATGAAATCATTTTTAAGAGGTATGCTAAAGACATTAAACACATACTTTATTTGTTGGAATGGACCGTAAACGCTTAAATATTGCCTGAATATCTGTTTTACTTGGACCATCGGCCATTTTGGTGACGTTTTGAAAAGTCACATGACCAGAAGGTAAATGAACTAACGAATGAAAATCATCATCATCATCATCGACGTCGTCGTCATCATCGTCGTCATCATCATCACCATTATCATCAGCATCACCATCATCATCATCGCCATCATCATCATCATCATAAGATAAGATAAGACTGGCAAGCAAAAAACACACAAAAACAGCTTTCACGTCAGTGTCATTTGTTCATCGTGGTATTTAAGTCTAAATAAAACCATACCTGCCAAGTCTCACGCATTGCGGTGTGAGAAACGTGCATTTTTTTGTCAAATCACGCTCACATGCATACATACTACGTTCTCATGCATGATCTAACCATTTGACCAAATGTCTTTTGTCTGCGATATTTTTAATAAAATTGAGTATATTTTATTCCATAACTCGATAAAAATTAGTAAATTAACAAGGATTTCCGTATCGCTTCCGTATATTGTTTGACTTAACTCGGTGAAATAAGAATCTTAATTCTTAATTCACTGCTTCAATTCAATTATATGATCATATGGACAGTATTACTACGAGTATACCTCTATGTTAAAATCTATAAAATTCAACTAAAGATCGTCTCGGGCTTCAAGTGGCTTCACCCCCATGCAGTGACCCTCTAACCAAGGGTCAACCACACCTTGGGCACTATCTCACTCTTGACTTGGCTACACGTCACTACAGACATACATGTAATAACAATGTATTAGGTCTGTGACGTCACACAGAACAAAGTAATTATATTTTATTAGTATTATTATTATTATCATAGATATGCATACTCCTTTATTTATTTTATTTATTTATTTATTTATTTTTTTTTTTTTTTTTTTATTTATTTATTTTTTTTTATTTTTTTTATGTTTTTTTATTTTTTTTATTTTTTTTATTTATTTATTTATTTATTTATTTATTTATTTATTTATTTATTTATTTATTTATTTATTTATTTATTTATTTATTTGTTTGTTTGTTTGTTTGTTTGTTGGCTGTCTGGCTAGTTGGTTGGTGTTTTTTTTTGTGTTTTTTTGTTTGTTTGTTTGTTTATTTTATTTTTTTAATAAATGTCCTCCATAGATGAAGGAACATTTTAATCTTATTCAAAAGCTTCATAGTTATCATACCAGAAGTACTACCAGACAGTCTGAGTGATCTCAACTTGTACTTCAGTGTACTAGTTCAGGGTCTGATAAGTTAGCATTTTATTTCGATGCTATTCAGGACTGGAATTCTCTACCTGACGAAATTAAGAAAATGGAGAAAAAAAGCACGAACTTAGTCAGTTCAAGTACTCTGTCAAGACCACTTGCGTAAACACTTCAACGGCAATGCTCAGCTTATAATTTACATCCAGTGTGATATGTGAGTGTAATTATAATTTTTATTCAAAAACAGAAAACACTTATTGGTTAGGTTACAATTAAATTAAATAAGGGAACATACGTTTTTGTTATTACTTTTCCTAAACATTACATCCTTAACCACCCATATGAAGACCCCGTTGGAAATAAGCTTTCGGGCTTTATGGGCTATCCTTATGCTAAACCATCCTTTCGCAATTTCATCTTATTTTGTATCTTATTTTCCACGTTGCTTAACGACCTGAAACTTATTTGTGGTCCGGTATTCACCAAGAGTTAAGTTTGATGGACGAAACCAGATTTACTCCGAAAATTATCGGTGCTGATATAGGTATTTCGCTCTGTCGAAGTGTCCAAGACGCGTTCCTAAAGCTATGTTTTAAATATGCTTTTGATTGTAACTTTTTATTCTATAAATAAATTGCTCTTGCAGTAATATGATTGCACAAAAGTAAGATTGCCTTAAACATAGCATTAAAAGCACTCAATATAAAGAACACGTTGACTAACGTACCCGTAATGGACAGAACTGTTAATGGTGGAAAAAACGACCCCGTGCCCTACCTTCGTCAATTTTCGAGGCTTGTCAAAACGGGAATATACAAAGTATAATATGGAAACTATATGGAATATATAGCCCACCAATCGTGAACGCTCGGCCAATCCCGTCATTCCTCGGGATTGCGAAGCAGTGTACGAGATGTTACGAATTGTTGCGAATGTATAGCCCACTTGTGCTTTGCTGAGCGCGTAAGCTAGTATGTGGATGCATAAATGAGTATGCGTATGTATATATATATATGCGTATTTATATATGTGTGTTTGTGTGCGAGTGCGCGTATTTGTATAACAGTTGTTCCCTTTGTCACGTTTTATATGCTATATCACCATTATTGTAGTATGATTATCTCCCAAGGGGAGGAAATAAAGTTCATCATCATATTAAATTGAAATTGTGATAACAACTATGTGTCTTCTGTTACAGTAACATTCAAAGTGGCAGCGCAACAGTTGAATGTTCTCAAACGCATTAACCACAACATCAGTTAACTTAATCGTCTTATCAATTATTTCATAGTGATACGTTTAACCTGTTAAACTTGTGGTCGCTTACCTTGCATTTTATTTTGTTCAAAATCAAAAACTAATAAAATTGAAGTTCAAGAAAGAGCTCTTAGAATGTTCAGGGACTGTATACAGACGTATATTAATAAAGTTCTGGACTTGCATACGATGATTTTGAATTATCATAATTTCACATCTATCTGAGGTAAATCTTCCTAGTTTTCATTTACGGCAATCTCATTAAAATCATATCCTAATTAAGCGTTGATGCTCTCCGCTGTAGGATCTGACAACACTGCCTTGGAGGTCACGACAGAACGACCTTTCATCTAATCAATATTCATGAGAAGATAAATTAAACCAAACTAAATTCAACCAATGAAATCGCGCGTTTCATATGCACTTCAGATGACGTTCGAGTGAACTGAACAAATGAAAATTCACATAAAACACATAGATCTATATCCGAATAAAGATAAAGTCTTCGTGTGTTATTGCTGTGGATTGCACGATAAATGCAAAGAATGCACTAAATGGAAAGTTTTACATCAAGAATACGTAGTAAATCATGGATGCTATCATGTGTTTTGAAAATATATATTCCACCGAAATTATTACGACACAGTCAATATAGATATAAAAATCGAGCAGGAAAGTAGCATTCAATGACGTGTAGACAGTCAACCACAAACACACACAGAAACACAGAACAACTTTAAAGATCAATAAAAGGCCAAATAAGACATCACAATCACAAACACAAAATGGTTGACAATAGGGCTACCGCCTTGGAACGGTCAGTGGCAAAAAAGGCCGCTGGGGGTTTAAACCAAACTTCTCTCTTACCCTACTGTCATCCCAATAAAACGGGACAGTGTAAATAAAAAAATCCTCGCCATGAATTATCCCCTAACCAACAAGGCAGGATTAATAGGCAATATTAGTAAAACACAAATATGTTCGTGTATATAAAAATACAAAAAAGCAATAGCCTAGAAAGCCACAAAGAAGGTATACACGATGACGGCAGAAGCCAGAGCAACAAGATAACAGACCATTGAGGGCACGACAAGACAAGTTTGAAGACAAACATCAAACGTCACCGGTGGTCCTTTTGGGCTTTAGGTAGATGTCATCATGGGGTCCACAGCCTGTCCGGTCATAGCACAGTTAAAGAGGAACTGTAAATGAGTACATCACCAAGCATGCAGTGCGTTGCAAAACGATAGCGTTATAACCTCTTTTGATAAACCTTTTACATGTTTAACATAGATAGTATGAAAGTGATCATGACCAAGGACTTTACAAAGTTTGTAAATCACGTCACCATAGAAGTCTAGTTGTAATAGTCTTTGTCGCAGAAGAGTTCTTCAATTACTTTTATATTTGGAAAGAAGATCAGGGTTACGATAATAAAATTTTGTAAAGTTTTTACGAAGTTTATGGTAACGGTAGGCCTGATGTAGTAGTTTTTTAGTTATACAAATATTACGAATATTAAAGTCCTCAACTCGAGTACATGCTCTAAAAAAGTCGTACATCTGGCCAGCTTAGCTCAGTTATAGCAAAGTTGACTATTGACCCGCGAGTGTTAGTGTGGGTTCATCCCACGAATCGGTTCATTGTTTTTACCGCTATTGAATTCCGTCAAACAATCTTGTTTTTGTTTGTTTTCAGTAAATATTTAATAATGGTTGGTGTGTTATATTTGTCAACGCAATTATTTTGTGTTTTATAAGCTAAACGTTTCGGACATTATCTCATTCAATACCGAACGTAGACTGCTCCACAGCGTTTATACCGAGCAATTGTGTAGCCTGATCAATGTTAATTGTATGACTATTACTTTTCATTGTATTTGTGTTATTTTTATAGCTTTTGATGGAATTCCTATCTTGTCATTCAGTTTCATTTTGTGTGGTTAATAATTTGCGCGAAAACGACGTCGACGTCGGATGACGTCATTAAAAACATCAAGCGATTTTCTAAAGTTTGTTTACTATTCGATAACGTTAAAAACAGTGGGTGAGTGACCATTGCAATTATTTTATCAATTTCTGCCATAAAAGGTTGAAAAAAAAACACGTATTTTTTTTGTTGACACTATAGGAAGGGTTCCTTTATTTTATTTGAAAGTAGTTCCTTATTTCTATTTCGGGGCTCTTAGCAAGCACGAGAAAAAGTTCCAGTGCACTATCAATGCATGCAATATCGTAGAATATTGCACGCTTAGCTCAATGCAAACTAAACGGGACAATATGAAAGTATACAATAAGAAAATTTACTGATATGTAGGGAAATGGTCACTCACCCACTGTTTTTAACGTTATCGAATGGTAAACAAACTTCAGAAAATCGCTTGATGTTTGTAATGACGTCATCCGACGTCGACGTCGTTTTCGCGCAAAATAATCATCCACACAAAATGAAACTGAATGGCAAGATAGGAATTCCATCAAAAGCTATACAAGTAACACAAATACAATGAAAAGTAATAAAATAAGGTCAGTACAATGTATATATTCTTGTTTGAGATTACTCATATACGTCAACTTTTCACTATACGTATTCTAGAATTTGTTTCTATTGAGAAAAGCTTCTCATAATTAATTAATTGTTCACAGCTTTTAAAAAAATTATATTTGTAATATACTTGTGGTGTGTTCAGCAGCTTATACCATATCTTGTACTTTTGTATTGGTTGCTGACTCACAATCAAGCATGGCCTCGCCTCACCTCATCTCTTCGTGTCGTCTCAGACTCTTATTACGGTACGGACGATGTATACTTTCATAATTTATTCGTTCGGTATATTTAAGGTGACCGTTTCCAAAATAAACAAAACAAATGTCTGCTCTTGTGAAACTTGATTCGTCTGGCATTGTGTATGGAACAGTATCTACTCTTTTAGATGGGTATGGATATACCGATTGAATATTTAACTTTGCTTAACAATTGCTGATTCACCCTGTTAAATTGCTAAAGGCAAATGGTAGATAAAACTGTGATTGTCATGTGTTTTCGCGATTAATGAATCATTTTTATTCCAGACATCTGAAAATTAATAGTAAAGGGTCGAAGGATACACATGTTTGTCCATTATTTTAACTTAAACGTCTCCAAATTGATGTTTTGACTTAAGACCAAGACTTAAAATTGTTTTCACTAAGGGCCAGAAAAAATGATAGGTTACTAAGTATGCTCACTCACCCAGTTGTCTAGTCGCCGCGATGCAAATATGAATAACAAAGAATTTGCTGATTCAATGTTAATTCCTGTTTACTAACCATTACTCTTCTTTCATTTAATGTACACAAAACAAAAAGTTTGCATGCATTTCAATACAAACAGCGTCGCCATTTTGACCATGTAACGTTGACTCCAACTTTGCTGATGAAACTTGTATCGATGCAAAGTCAAAAACACCACATAAGTTTAACCTTGTCATATTTCACCGCTAAATCGATATTTAATTTGAAAAGAACTGCCACCTTAAATTGGTATATTCAGATGCGAAAAATAATTGAATTTAAGTTCATTTTATAAGGCAATGCTTTATTTCTAAAGAAATATCACAATCTGCCATGTGCAGAAAACAACACACCTGTTGTCATTCAATTAAACCTCAAATTGCCTATTTCTTTCTTAGATCAATCCACAGTATATTTCTTTAGGACGAAGAAAATCAAACAGCAATGATAAAAACATTTTAAAAAGTATATTCAGTTGCAAAAGACACTGGACACGTTGAACATTTTACTTTACACCCTATCCTCATTATCAAGCGACAGTCCCTTAATGATTCTACCTATTGAAAAACATTGACCACATGATCTCGGCAATGGAATGGTAAAAACTTTGGTACCAAATATGGCATATTCATTTTGGAATTTGTCAATTTAATTCTACAAAAAACTTTATACAATTAAATCTACACAAAACACATTGTCCACTTCCTTTTGCAACTGAGTATATTTTATCAATTTAATAAATCTATAATATGTCTAAAAAGATTGTCACAAAATAGAAAGAATTGTGGGCTGATTATCGGGGTAAAGTTTTTATACTAACACCGGGTACTCACCAAATATGGAGATTATGTGACTCCATTTTGGCTATTGTATGAATGAAACTTAAAATTGGGTAAAACAAATGGTACTAATAAATTGAAAAGTTTGTCCGATCTGAAAGAACATATACATTTTTTAAAATAAAAAATGTTAAAAAATAAAGGAGGTTATCTGTCAAGGCATCATTTAACAGGTAGTTTTTAATCTTTAGACAGATTTTAGTTTCTAAAGATAGAATGAGATACCAAGAATGCATTTACGAGAAATGCAGTACATGTATGTAAACAAACACATGCGTGAGAAATTCAGAATTTTCAGATTACACCGATATAAACTAGCAACCACCGATAACTTTTATGCTCCCGAAGGGACTGGCGTTTCTAAGACATAACATTGAAAGTACTAAAGTAAATTTCATGAAACTTCACACTAATGTGCATGCAACAGTCAGGTCCGTAACTCAAAGGTCACGGTCACACTTGGAGTTCATATTTAATTAGAATTGGATGAAACTTCACACAAATGTTGCCTGCAACACTCAGGTTTGTAACTCACATGAAACTTCACACACATGTTATTAACAGTGAGGTGTATCATGTGCAAAACAGGTCTGTCTAAAGGCATGTCTCTTTTTGTGCATGAATGATGATTCAGTCTCACTCATTGAACTCATTTACTTTAAACAGATGATAAAAGCTAAAAAGGTAACTTGACCATGAGTTCTAACACTATTAAAACATTACCATTCCCTTAAATAATTATTTTTATGCTCCCCAAAATTTTCAGGGTGGCATATAGTTGCCGCTTTGTCCATCCTTCCATCCGTCCTACTTTTGTCAGGAGAATAACTTCAAAACTACTGATGGGACTACAATGAAACTTCACACAATAATAGAGGGCAATGAGAGGAAATGCAGAGTGCGCCAAGAACCTAACTCTGTCATCATTCATATTAGAGTTATTGCCTTTTGTAATTTTATACTTATAATTTTGGCTGGAGCATAACTTAAATACTACTGCATAACTTATAGACAGCAATGAAACTTCATGTGCAGACTGCAAGAATGAATCGTAACTTTGTCATCATTTAAATTAAGAGTTATTGCGTTTTGTAATATTATACTTAGAATTTTTGTCCCAAGCATAACTTCAAAACTACTTATGGGACTGCAATGAAACTTCACACAAAGATAGAGGGCAGTGAGAGAAGTGCAAGAACCGTAACTCTGTCTTCAATCAAATTAGAGTTATTGCCCTTTGTAATGTTATACCTATAGTTCTTGTCTGGAGCACATCTCAAAAACCACTAATGTGACTGCAATGAAACTTCACACAATGATAATTTGTTTGTTTGTTTTTTTGAGGTGGAGGCAGACCACCCACTTTTTTCCTGGGTAGAACCAGTACTGTACACCTCCCGCCATCTGTAAAAATCGACACTTCCTAACAAGTCGAGCTCCCAGTGGGATTTGAACCCACAGCTGTGAGAGGCGAGGGTTAACAACGCAACGTCGTTAACCATTCGGCCATGGAGATGGAAAAGACAATAAGAAGAAGTGCAGAGCACAAGAACCATAACTCTTTCTTCATTCGAATTAGAGTTATTGCCCTTTGTCATTTTATACTTACAATTCTTGTCCGCAGCATTATTAAAAAACAATCATGGAACTTTAATGAAACTACAGTGATAAAGGGGAAGTTTTGATGAAACTACAGTGATAAAGGGGAAGTTTTGATGAAACTACAGTGATAAAGAGGAAGTTTTGAGCACAAAACCATAACTTGATCTTAATTCAAAATATTATTATTGCTCTTTGGAATTTTATACTTACAATTCATGTCCGTAGCATAACTCGGAAACTACTAATGGGACTGCAATGGACCTTCACACAATGATAAAGGGCAATGAGAGAGAGTGCAGAGATCTACAACCAATCTTCGTCCAAATTAGAGTTATTGCCCTTGGTAATTTTATACTTGTAATTCTTGTCCGAAGCATAAGTCAAAAACTACTAAAGGAACTGCAAATTGAAAACTGCTGGTAATTTCTATCCAGCCTTACTAAATTAAGGCATGTCTCAATCTGTTTTCTCCAGGAAGGCATGCGTCATGCGACATGCCTTAAAGCCATTGCAGCAACGTCAATATTTACCAGATCAAGGTCACCTGTGATCTCAAATCACAAACTGAAAGGTCATTCGTTGTGACCACGGATTCAACCAAGTACTTTGGCATAGAAGACATGGTTTGGTAAAAAAAAAAAAAAAAGGTGTGCCCATTAACCCACAGAGCTTAAGCATTTAAATTATGTAGTTTGATGGATACTTTCAAAGTCTGGAGAAGAAAAAAAAGATTAAAATTTAAAATAAAAAGATAAATCAATTTTAACCTACTGTATTTTTCTTCTGGCAGTTAGTGGAACCACAGCTTTTTTTGAGACCCTATTATGAGACCTTGGAGCCACTCAAGGTTGGGGTGTCCGACAGTCGCCTTTCACATGAACGTCCTGGATGATATCATATTCCAGCTCATCCTTAACACTGCCATTTCATATTATTCAATGCGATTTGTTTTACCTCATATATTTTGCAAATATTACTGCAACCAGAAGCATATTGAATTTCAAGCTTCTATATTACAGTTGAGTAAAATGTATCCATTTATTTCAATTATTTATAAAACATTCACTTAAAGTCTAAAGTATAATTTTCTATATTGTACAGATGTGTCCTTCATCTTGTAAACAACTGGGAAGAGAACATCAATGAAATTGGAAATCTGCCAGCCAGCCTGAAAGATAAATGTATCTATCTCATGTCCAAACGTGGGACACTCACTGATGAAAACATTGCAAAGGTATCTTTGTTTTTATAGAGTTGTATAGGAAAAGCTTTTGGTGACTGTTCCTCTGCAGGCATTGGTCTGATTTTCGTAAAATTTCACATGAATAGAGCACATGTAGTGTGTTAAAATTCACGTTTAATGCTCTTTTGAAATTGTTCGTATTGGCGAGCATCAGTTACACAGAACGTCAGAATAATAAAAAGAAACTGCATAGGAGCCAATTTATTAGGCTAAGAGCACATGATGCTTACCGGTAGTTTGCCCTAAACAAAAATCGGGTCAGTCCGAAATCCAAGAAGGTCATCACAGCTAAACATTAGATTTTTAAAAAAAAGTTTGATGACTACTCATCATAAACTGTTTATGATATTGATTTGGAGCCTTAACCACACCTGACTGGATTTAAAGGTTGTTGATCCTGAACAATATTCATTTTGATTCAAAATACAGCCGCCAGCGGCCATCCGTTTTTTAAATAGATTTATATGTTAACTAATTCTCTGAAGTTCGATTTCTCTAAATATTCAAGGAATATTACATGTGAATAAAAAACTATTTTAAATGATTTAATGTATCTTTTATGAAATACGGTAATGTGTTTTTTTCATAAAGGGAGATAATTTGTTCTAATAATAAATTAAAAAGTTAATCAATTATATTGTTTTCAATGATAATAAAAACAAGTTTACATTAGCATATTGTTTACTGGAATGTATATGTCTTAAATATTTCTATTTTATAAATCAGTTAAAAAAAATCTATCAAAAGCCTGTCATTTTCTTGTCATTAGAGAGCTTCAGGGTCTATTTTGTCTACCAATAAGCAAGTCTTTATGATATCTTTGATTTAGTACATATTTTAATCAGTGCAAAGTTGTTCTCCGTGGGATTTAAAGGGATACCTTAAAGGGACACACAACAATCTTGAGTTTATATCAAGCATTAGAATTAGCACCTCAATCTATTTATCCTGCATCGTTTTTACTTTAAAACTGCTTGCATATATAATTAAAAAAAAAATAAGATTTTAATTTTCATCGTTGTTCTACCAATTTTATTATTAGCGCAATAAAATCAATAGTAATATGTATACATAATTTGTTTTGTTCGATTCTAATAATTAATATTAATGATTGTAAATTATGAAGAGAAACTTACGGGACACCCTTACTTCTAAACAAATCAAGATTGCCATGTGTCCCTTTAACAGGGCCCTCAAATATATTGTCAAACTGGCTTATGACATTTTTCTTCTCATCCATCGATCTTTTGAAAGTTGCTTGTCACTGAATACCCTTTGACCCCAGTTACTGTTATATCGATCAAACTACACCGTTATGTAACACACTCTTATAAGTCTTGTATTAAATTTATTTAGGTCTTGCATGATAAAGTGAAGGTTCTTGACCTTGCCGACTGTGAGATATCGGATGTAGGACTGGCGGCCATTTGTAATTGTCCATTACTCCGGAAGATAGATCTGAACGCAAGCAAACAGTCAAGAACTAACATTTCATCAGAAGGTTTGAAGCAGTATTAACATTAATAATAACCATATTGTTGCAAATGTTACTTTGAAGTTGGAAAGGGGGCCCTAGTCGTGGGGAGGTGGGGGAGATGCAGTATTAGGCTTATTTTAAAACCACACACTCATATTGTTTTTTTATTGCCTATACATTATTTTCACACATTGCCACAGATTATATATTTTTTTATTACATTTCTATGCGTGAAAGATCGGGATTTCTCAGTGCAAGAATATTCATAATCGCTAAATATTAATAACTAACTCAGAACACAATAATAACTAACGTTGCTAACTCAGAACACAATAATAACTAACGTTGCGACATTGAGGCGTGACGTCAACAAAGTGTTGCTGTCGTCGACGTCATCCGCCGATAACGCGAATCTTTGTTTGAAAAACGTAATTTAAAATGTAATAAATAGATTATTTAACTGCTGGGATCGATTATTGGGTAATTCTTTACTTGATGGTAGATGTGCTTTGTTTTTTCACTCACTCGTGTGCGCTCGTTCGTGAAAAGAACCACACGTCTACCACTCATGAAAGATTTCCCTATAATCGATCCCAGCAGTTAAATAATCTCTATTTCTTCAGGCTCATTTTTCTCCGATCGGTAGTTCATCTTACTTCAGATTACAATATTCTGTAAAAGTAAAAAATCTCTTAAACTTCATGAAGTTCTTGAGCAAAAAATGCCATTACTTTCATCTTTAAAGGGGAACATCAGGCTTTTGTGGAGGTCTAGGGGTCCAACTTAAAATTGACGAATAAATGGTATTTTCTATTCTCAAGGCCCTAAAAGTAATGAATGAGCCTTAAAGACACCTAATTAAGAATGAAAATTAAACTTGCAAGATAATAATTATATACTATCCTAGGTTATGCACCAGTAAAATTTAGTAGATTTTATACCAAAACTCGATAAAATCCATGATTTCCGTATCACTTCCGTTATTGTATGACTTAAATTAAATTATATGATCACATGAACAGTATTGCGAGTAAACCACAGGGGTGTCTTTAAGAGGCGGTAGGCGGGGATTTCCCCCTTCTACTTTGACTGGTCTACCCAGCTACTATGAATACTTTTACTAATATTGTATACAAGTATCAATCAAAATACCCGGCTACTCTGTTCTGTGTAATACCCGGCTACTCTGTTCTGTGTAATACCCGGCTACTCTGTTCTGTGTAATACCCGGCTACTCTGCTCTGTGTAATACCCGGCTACTCTGCTCTGTGTAATACCCGGCTACTCTGTTCTGTGTAATACCCGGCTACTCTGTTCTGTGTAATACCCGGCTACTCTGTTCTGTGTAATACCCGGCTACTCTGCTCTGTGGGCCGCTTACTTAAAAAGTTAATGATACCCCTGATACCAATATGCTAAAATTCATGAAATTCAACCAAAGACCGTCTTGAGCTTCAGGGGTCACCGCACTGACCCTCTAACCAAGGGTCAACCAAATCTTTGGCCAAATGTCACTCTTGACTTCCATTGGGCCTTGACAGCAGTGTGATGCTAGCGCCATATTTTGATTGATCGGAACATTTGAAAATTTTTAGATTCTGCAAGAAAAAAGTCAGATTCTGCAAGAAAAAAGTCTGATGAACCGTCGACAATATTGCTGAAATATTTTATAAAATCATTGAAGTTGCTTCCTTCCTGCATTTTTACTCAGTTATCGCACAACTGGCACAATCCTGTAAGCATCTGCAAACTGTGTATCTACGAAGATGCATCAACCTTACTGATGTTGCCATAGTAACACTGTCAAGGTCATGTCCTCAGTTACGTCTGCTCAATATTGGCGGATGTCACCAAATCACCGACGCATCGTTGCAGGCCCTCGGAGAAAGTTGCAAGTTCCTTCGAAGTGTTAATGTTTCTAACTCTCAGGTATGGATCAGTGTAACACTATATGTACTGCTTGGTATTCCAGTAAAAGGAACGCACGCAATCTTCAAGTATTTATCAAGCATCAAAATAAGCACCTTGGTTTATTAGTAGTGTATTTTTTACTTGAAACCTAAGTAATCTTTAATTAAATAAAATATAATATGATTTAGATTGTTGATTTTAATTTTAGATTTTTAAATTTTTCTTCCTTATTTTACCTTCACTTTAAATAAATCTATATTAAATATACAATATAATCAACATGAATGAGTATGCTATGTAAAATTAATTAATGCTTTTTAATTTAATCTTTTCAAATTTTTATTGATACTTAGTATTTGCAAATATGTAGGGTTGTGTAAAAAATCTAATGGGACATCAAAAGTTTAAAATGTCAAGATTGCCGTGTCCTTTTAAATCAATACATTAAATATAAATACTTATTAACGTACACATGGCAAACTTGTTATATTTTCACATAAAAAAGATTTTGAAACTGATTGTCTTACCATCATGAATAGGGTCTTTGATCAGTTTATTTCTTGTTGCTTTAAATGGAGAAAAAACATTATTGATGCAATACTTTTTCTCTTCAAAACTAGCTGAACAAACCTTGTTTTAGAAAAACTACAATATAAGTCAAACAATAAAATGTCCTTTTATTAAATTTGGGGGTTAGGCAGAACAAAAAATGACATTTGGTTTGTTTTGATTCTTGAAAATGTGTGAAACAGACCTCGGGATTGCCGTGTGTCCCTTTAATAGAAATAATAGAAAATATGTTGATTGTTCTGTCTATGGAAATAAAGCAGTCTTTATATAATGTGACAGAATCTAATACAAAGAATCGTCTGGTAACATCCCCTTATCAAAGGTTCTGGTGGATGAAGCTGTGACAGCCTGAGTTTTGTCGAAGGTCACCGTTTCCAGCATGCAAACGTTAAAATGTGACACCTACCGTTTCTCTTTTTAAGTTTGGTGAGCTCTTACTCCTGTTTGCATAGTTTACTTCGCCATTCTTTAATTGAACCTATTTTTACCAGACTTAATGCATGATGGAACTTAAATTTATAGTTAACAATGTTTTAAATATCAAAAGCACTAAAAGCACACTTTTACTATGTATGCAATAAAACCAATCTTTTAATAATTCTTCAACTATTATGTATATGGTATATTGAATGTATTTCAGATAACAGATGCTGGTGTGATAAGTCTGGTATCAGGACAGTGTGCCAAATCACTCACTGTAAGTACTACATATATAATTGTATCTGGACTTGACCACAAGCCCCAAATTCAAACTCTGTTTTATGTATAAACTTTATTCATTTTACATTAAGCAACAACTTCATAGCTGAGCTTATACAGGTGAATCTAGATGGTGCAAATGACAGTGGTCTTGATGTTTGAGGAAACTTACAACCCGTGGAAACTGATGTATGTGATAGGGCCACTTGTGTTTTTAATAATGTGAAGTGTGAGTTTACCCAACAGCATATAATATACAAGCATACAGCTAGTCATACTTTAGTATATAGCTAGTCAGCTAGTCATACTTTAGTATATAGCTAGTCATACTTTAGTATACAGCTAGTCATACTTTAGTATATAGCTAGTCATACTTTAGTATATAGCTAGTCAGCTAGTCATATATTGAGTATATAGCTAGTAAGCTAGTCATACTTTAGTATATAGCTAGTCATACTTTAGTATAGAGCTAGTCATACTTTAGTATATAGCTATTCAGCTAGTCATACTTTAGTATATAGCTAGTCATACTTTAGTATATAGCTAGCTAGTCATAATTTAGTATATAGCTAGTCAGCTAGTCATACTTTAGTATATAGCTAGTCATACTTTAGTATAGAGCTAGTCATACTTTAGTATATAGCTAGTCAGCTAGTCATACTTTAGTATAAAGCTAGTCATACTTTAGTATATAGCTAGTCATACTTTAGTATATAGCTGGCTAGTCATACTTTAGTATATAGCTAGTCATACTTTTGTATATAGCTAGTCATACTTTAGTATAGAGCTAGTCATACTTTAGTATATAGCTAGTCATACTTTAGTATATAGCTAGTCAGCTAGTCATACTTTAGTATATAGCTAGTCATACTTTAGTATATAGCTAGTCATACTTTAGTATATAGCTGGCTAGTCATACTTTAGTATATAGCTAGTCATACTTTAGTATATAGCTAGTCATACTTTAGTATAGAGCTAGTCATACTTTAGTATATAGCTAGTCATACTTTAGTATATAGCTAGTCATACTTTAGTATATAGCTGGCTAGTCATACTTTAGTATATAGCTAGTCATACTTTAGTATATAGCTGGCTAGTCATACTTTAGTATATAGCTAGTCATACTTTAGTATATAGCTGGCTAGTCATACTTTAGTATATAGCTAGTCATACTTTAGTATATAGCTGGCTAGTCATACTTTAGTATATAGCTAGTCATACTTTAGTATATAGCTGGCTAGTCATACTTTAGTATATAGCTAGTCATACTTTAGTATATAGCTAGTCATACTTTAGTATATAGCTGGCTAGTCATACTTTAGTATATAGCTAGTCATACTTTAGTATATAGCTAGTCATACTTTAGTATATAGCTGGCTAGTCATACTTTAGTATATAGCTAGTCATACTTTAGTATATAGCTGGCTAGTCATACTTTAGTATATAGCTAGTCATACTTTAGTATATAGCTGGCTAGTCATACTTTAGTATATAGCTAGTCATACTTTAGTATATAGCTGGCTAGTCATACTTTAGTATATAGCTAGTCATAAAAAGAATGATGTCCCTTCTTTTGACTGATATTTATGGCCCTACCACCGAATGGTGAGAGAGCATATACCCTTAACCATGCCCGTCTGTCAAAGTATCCGTCCTTCCATCTGTCTGTCCTGAAAAGTTTTCTGTCTATCTCCTTCCACAGTTTTCAACCGATAGTTTCGAAACTTTACAGAATGCAGGGTACGAAAATTCCACTGGTCTGATTGTCATGACGAGTACTCATTGATGCAGGATGAGTAGAAATTCAGATAATTTCTTTAACAATTGATAAATTTGACCATTCCATTTTACTTAGGAAGAGTAACTCGGAAACAAATTTTCCTGCCCTAAGACTGCTTAACTATGATTACAAGATGTGCATATTGATTGGGCATCAAAATCAACCTTGGATTACCAGAGTTATGGCCCTTTTTTCGTAAAATTTTACGTTTAAATATCTTATGTGCTTATATCCTAATGTGCAATTAATCAGAATTATGCCCCCTTTTCAGTTTAGTTTCCCAACCAATAAACAAGACATTGATAGTAGAGCGCCCTGTCCTTCGACAGTTGTTGTTTTATATTTGCTGTATTTTTTTGCAGGAAGTGCATATAAATGGTTGTCGTCATGTGACAGATGAAGCTGTTGAGGCAGTACTAATGTTTTGTCCTCAGATATCCATTCTGTTGTTTCATGGCTGCCCAAATATAACAGGTAATTTGTTATATCACTCTGTTGTTTCATGGCTGCCCAAATATAACAGGTAATTTATTATATCACTCTGTTGTTTCATGGCTGCCCAAATATAACAGGTAATTTGTTATATCACTCTGAAAAATTGCGGATACCAAAGTAAATACGTTTGGGGAGGACATTGAAAAAACCCAGAATAGCTTTAGAAGCCCTGATGGTTTCTGATGATTTTTCTGTTAATCTTTACTGAAATTAAAATATAGCTAAATTCATTATTTATTAATTATCCCTGCACTGTTTTGAAAAAAGTTGGAGATATTGTAAGCTCTACTGGCCAAGGGCCAGCAGAGCTTATGGGATGGCGAGTTGTCCGTCGTCCGGTCGTCTTCCGTCTGTTAACTTTTACCTCGTTAAGACGATAGGGCCTTCATTTTTCATCAGATCTTTACCAAACTTTAACAGGTTGTTAATATCAATGAAAGCTCGGACAAGTTTAAAAACCAGCTATATCGGACCAGGAACACAAGAGTTATGTGCCCTTGAATTATTGAAAATTATATATTTTGCCTCATTAAGATGATAGGGCCTTTATTTTTCATCCGATCTTTACCAAAGCTCATGAGATTGTTAATATCAATGAAAGCTCGCAGAAGTTCGAAAACCAGCTATATCGGACCAGGAACACCAGAGTTATGTGCCCTTGAATTGAAAAATGATATATTTTGCCTCGTTAAGACGATAGGACCTTCATTTTTCATCCGATCTTTACCAAACTTAATGAGATTGTTAATATCGATGAAAGCTCGGACAAGTTCGAAAACCAGGTAGATCGGACCAGTAACAACGGAGTTATGATCCCTAGTTAAAAATGCTATATATTGCCTCAAGACGATAGGGCATTCATTTTTCATCCGATCTTTACCAAACTTTATCAGATTGTTAATATCAATGAAAGCTCGGACATTTCCGAACACCAGCTAGATCAGACCAGTAACAGCAGAGTTATGGCCCTTGATTTAGTTAAAAATGCTATATTTTGCCTCGTTAAAACGATAGGACCTTTATTTTTCATCCGATCTTTACCGAACTATATCAGATTGTTAATATTAATGAAAGCTCGAACGAGTTCGAAAAGCATCTAGATCGGACCAGTAACAGCGGAGTTATGGCCCTTGATTTAATTAAAAATGCTGTATTTTGCCTCGTTAAGACGATAGGGCTTTCATTTTTCATCCGATCTTTACCAAACTTTATCAGATTGTTAATATCAATGAAAGCTCAGACAAACTCGAAAACAAGCCAGATCGGAACAATAACTGGGGAGTTATGGCCCTTGATTTAGTTGAAAATGCTATATTTTGCCTTGTTAAGATGATAGTGCATTCGTTTTTTATCCGATCTTCACCAAATTTTACCAGCATACTAATTAATATTAACGAAAGCTTAGACAAGTTCGAAAAACAGCCAAATTGGATCAGTAAAATCGGAGTTATGGCCCTTGATTTAGTTAAAAATGCTGTATGTTGCCTTGTTAAGACGATAGGGCCTTCATTTTTTCATCCGATCTTGACCAAACTTTACCGGATTGTTATTATCAATTCAAGCTCTGACAAATTCAAAAATTTTCCAGATCGGACAAGTAAGAGTGGAGTTATGGCCCTTGATTTAGTTAAAAATATTATATTTTGTCTCATTAAGATGATAGGGCCTTCCACAGGAACTGGTCACTTTTAATTTTTGCCTTCTATTATTATAATTGTCTATAAAGGACTTTAATGGGAAATTTTGGAAAATGCTGGTGTTCTTTTTCAGAGGTCAAGCAGACGTTCGAAACAATCTCAGTTACATGCACACTATATACTAACATGTGCAGAAATAAATTTCCTATCCAACAATACCTTTCTTCCTACGATCCCTTGTAAATTCGCTGAGATATCCGAGTTCAAAGTCACCAAAGTGCAATTTCAGGCTGCTCGTCGTTTGTTTATGTCCCCTATGTAAACAAATGAAATTTACCGAAAATCAGGTGTCCGTTAATTCCGTCAATTTCGGCGCAGTATTCCAGCTTCAAATCACAACCAATTCACTAAAGTAAAGCATCGATACGTAAATAAATCCATATTTTATCAGTTTGCATAGTCCGTATCACGAGAAAGTCACACAACAACGAGTATTTCGCCACTTGTTATCGGCACTAGCAGACTTTACAAATGAAACCGCCATTTTCAAATGAATTACGGGGCCGAATGACGTCATAATGCGAACCTATATAGTGTTATGGATAAGCACAAACGTATTTTCTAATATATTCAAGAATAATATTAAAAAGTAAAAATACTTACCATAGCTGTTAGATTCGCATTATGACGTCATTCGGCCCCGTAATTCATTTGAAAATGGCGGTTTCATTTGAAAAGTCTGCTAGTGCCGATAACAAGTGGCGAAATACTCGTTGTTGTGTGACTTTCTCGTGATACGGACTATGCAAACTGATAAAATATGGATTTATTTACGTATCGATGCTTTACTTTAGTGAATTGGTTGTGATTTGAAGCTGGAATACTGCGCCGAAATTGACGGAATTAACGGACACCTGATTTTCGGTAAATTTCATTTGTTTACATAGGGGACATAAACAAACGACGAGCAGCCTGAAATTGCACTTTGGTGACTTTGAACTCGGATATCTCAGCGAATTTACAAGGGATCGTAGGAAGAAAGGTATTGTTGGATAGGAAATTTATTTCTGCACATGTTAGTATATAGTGTGCATGTAACTGAGATTGTTTCGAACGTCTGCTTGACCTCTGAAAAAGAACACCAGCATTTTCCAAAATTTCCCATTAAAGTCCTTTATAGACAATTATAATAATAGAAGGCAAAAATTAAAAGTGACCAGTTCCTGTGGGGCCTTCATTCAGATGGGGAAGTAAACCGGGAGGTCCCGTGTATCAGTCTATCCTCCGAGCACGTTAAAGAACCATACAAATTTATTTGATAATAAGAGTAGGGCAGGTTCCCGGATTCCTATGTATCCTTCCCCTCTCTCGGGGGCGGCTCTAAATAACCTATACTGTGTTGATGAGCCATTAAACAACATTCTGTTCATTTTTTATCCGATTTTTAGCTCCACTGGCCAAGGGCCAGCAGAGCTTATGGGATGGTGTGGTGTACAATTACTCCTACATGCTTAATTGTATAAGTGTGAAGTTTTGTATGTATTATCGATGCCTCAATGGTCAATACATACATTATGGGGTTTTGCTTGAGCCTCCTGCCCTGGGTGCTGGACTTAGTGGGGTAGTGGGTGAGTCAAATATATATTTTTTCCAAATACAGTCCTGTTGCATGTCAAATTGAATGCCATTGCAAGAGTACAGACGCAAAGAAAAAGTGCCCGAGGGTCATATTGGGTGGTGGGAAGGGTCAAAATGTAGATCTTCGTCTATATCTGATGTTTGTTTGAGTAGTTTTACATAAAAAGTACAATTACTCCCACTTGCTTAAATGTGTAGGCCAGCAGAGCTTATGTGATGACAAGTTGTCCGTCGTCCGTCCGTCCATTAACTTTTTGTTTTGTATATGTCTCAAATGAAACATGATGATGATGATGGTGGTGGGGGAAGGGTAACAGGGGGTCAATTATTTTTATACCCACGTTTTTGCGTCTGTCCATCCATTACCATATCTCCTCCTAAACCGCTGAATGGAATTCAACCAAACTTAGGGTATGACTTCAGCATATGATGACGGCGTGCAAGAGCGACATTATTTTTGGCTCCGCACCCAGGGGCCCTACGGGGGTGGTGGTGGGGGTGGAGGCTCAAAATGTCAATTTACCTTAAAAATTAAATTACACTTACCATTTTTCCATATTTGTGCACATGACTTGGTGTATGTAATCATCTATGAAAGTGAAACAACATATGAAACGAACTCAGAAGTCTGCCCAGGGGCCCAGGGGGGGTTGGGGGGAGGAGGTATCTGATTTATTTTTTAATTATGTCTCAAATGAAACATTATGATGATGGGATTACACTGTATACATTTGTTTTCTCCTACTTCATCGGTGGCGGCCTGGGGGAAGGGGCATCAAATACACTAATAATTCAGTTACAGTGTTATTTTTCCATACTTTTGCGCGTTAGTTGGTATAACGGTCGACTATGAAAGAGATACAAGGCATGTCAAATGATTTATTATTTAAAACTAAGGTCGTGTTCCCTGGGAGTTGGGGTTGGAGGAGGTGGGTGGTGTGGGGAGGGTATCAGGGGGTTAATTTTTTTTAAAATTATGTCTCAAACGAACATTTTGATGAAGGGATTACTGTGTATAATAATATGTTGTTCTACTGTATGTGTGTGTGTGGTGGTGGGTGGGGGTGGCCTGTGTGAAGAAAACGTGGGTATTTGCGATGGCGCGCCGTCAAATTCGTTCTATTTTTTTATTTTTTTTTATTTTACACCTCAACATAGAAAGTATTCCAGTATTTGTTCGATAAATGAATGTAAATTTCATAAAATATCAGCTGTATGGAATGGGAATTAACTCTGCAGTATGTTACTTTTGTATTGGTTTTCTAGTGATCACCCTTCACTTAGTTGGAGAATTTTAGTGGCATATGTGTTTATACCATTTTTTTACTATGGGGTACATCAGGATTTTTCTAGAAACATCTTAAATTATAAAATTGTTCCAGTTCATGATAAAACACTTATATCAATCAAAATATGATGTTAGAACCAATTTGTTAATGTCTAAACTTTGAAAACACCATATAGCTAGAACGGAATCGGACGTAAAATGCTGAAATTAACCCTGGTGCGTCACCTAGGATAGCACGTATTACTGTGCAGAATGAATTTCTTTGCAAATAAGGGATAATTTTTAGGCTCATTCATTATGTTTTGGCCAAGTAGAATAGAAACTATCAATATTTGTCAATTTTAAGTCGGACACCTAGACCCCCATGAAAAGCCTGATGTACTCCCTTTAATTAAGATTAAAGACCTAATAATTAAAAAAAAAATAAAATCATCCCATGATTTAATACTCTGACAAGAAATAAAGTGTGTGTTTTTACTGTTTTCATTTTGTTTTCTTTTGTCAATCTGTTTTCATAAAAATACCTCCTATACTGAAATTCTTAAAAAAGCCTTATTAAACTTGTATAAAAACATCACCTGCAAGGAAGATCCCTCAAATGTCAAAAATACTTAAATTATTCAACTGTCTAACCCCACTGTAGTATAGAGTAGAACTGTCTTGTTTTATAACTTCCTCAAGATTTATCACCCCGTGTGGTTGCCGGGGTAGAATACAACCACTGCAAATTCCGCTAGAGGCAGAGGGGTAGGACCCCTCCTTCATGTTGTCATATTTTGTCATGCTCATTCAAGGTCTTCATCATTACACCGCGTATGCAAACGTGGAAACGTGGCTCCATCGTAAGTGGAGTGTTTACTATAGAATTTGCAGCAACTCTGCAGTTCTGTAGGTTAGAAGGCTCAATATTTTATCTTGATGTAAATGGAGGATGAGCCTGGCATGTTCATTCCTATTAGGTGCCATATAATTCCTTCATGTGTTGGTGCGCCGTAAAACCCAATTCAAGATTTATCCCTGAAGCACTATACATCATTTGATCTGGATTACTATATTAGTCTGGTTTAAGATCAATGAAAACCATTTAATAACAGTGAAGCAGGATGGTGAGAGAAGCAGGATATTAAACCGCAGTGTTAATTGGTAATACAAACCATATGGTCTATGAAATGTGGTAATTCAGGAACTTCATTGAGGTAACCTGGGAAGGTAAAAGGTATATTTCTGAAGCCGATAAGCATATCTATCCAATGTGATATATTGACCCATGTCTTAAGACTTTTAAGGTAGCTATCCCACCAACCACAGCCAAATTTTAAAACATATGTACACCGTTCGTAAACCTACTGACAACAAGGTATATATATAACTTACATATTTTGAGAATCCATACTCTATAGACACAATATGAACGGCTTTAACCAGCCAGGCCAAACTCTATAGACACAATATAAATGGCTTTAATCAGCCAGGCCAAACTCTATAGACACAATATAAATGGCTTTAACTAGCCAGACCAAACCCCAAAACTAAAGAGTTGAATAAAACTATAATTTTAATTGACACATATGCATTTTTATATGACCTGTTCACCTGGATAGAGTTTTGGTAAATGGTTTATAATGTAATTTTGCCGTTATTTGGCGAGTTTCTGTAAGACTTACATTGCTGTGAATGTGGTGACTATAATTGGTTGATAGAAAAATTTTAAGAATATAACATAGCATCAGCTACTTTGTCCCTTTCACAGACCTGTTTACTTATCATTAGGCTTTATTTTATGTATTTTTTTCTTGTAGTATTGAGAGTCCTGAAAAACTTTGCAAAATGTGAAAGAATTGTCAAAATCAGATCATAAACAAACAAAATATGACCATTTGATCAAAATTGCAGTCAAACCTGTATTAAGACACCACAAAAAGAAAGAGAAAAATGTGTCTTTTAACACAGGTCGTCTCTTATTACAGGTGCATTTCAATTTAAAACAATACAATTGGGACCTGAACTGGTGGTCTCTTGAAGCAGGTGGTCTCTTGGAGCAGGTGGTCTCTAAACAGAGATGGTCTCGTAATAGAGGTGGTTTCTTAATAGAGGTGGTCTCTTAGTAGAGGTTGTCTCTTGAAGCAGGTGGTCTCTAAATAGAGCTAAATCAACAAAATCATATACTTTTTCTTATTTTTTCCATTTTTAGCTCTACTGATCAGAGATCAGCAGAGCTTATGCCGTGGTGCGGCGTCCGTCGTCCGTCTGTCCGTAAACTTTTTTTTGTAGCGACTTCTCCTCTGAAACTACTGAATGGATTTTCATGAAACTTTACAGAAATGTTGCCCATGAAGTCTAGTTGATCCTAGCAAAAATTCATGTTGATGTGAAATCCAAGATGGCCGCCTGATCTAAAAATAGGTTTTTAAAAAACAAGTTTGTAGCGACTTCTTCATGAAAACTATAAGTGATATTGATATGGGACTTTTTCTAAAATGATCAGCATGACATGATGTTGGTCCTTGTCAAAAATCGTTTTGATTCAACGTTAAACATGGCTGCCAGCGGCCATCTTTGTTTACATACAGTTATATAGTAAAAACTTGTAGCGTCTACTCCTTTGAAACTGCTTGACAGATTTTCATGAAACTTTACAGGAATGTTGCTGTTAATGTCTAATTGATCCTAGCAAAATTTCAGATCGGCCAGAAATTCAAAGTGGCCGCCACAGCTAAAAATAGATTTTTAAAAAAGAAGTTTGTAGCGACTACGTCTTGAAAACTATAAGTGATATTGATATGGGACTTTTTGTAAAATGATCAGCATGACATGATGGTTATCAGAGTCAAACATTATTTTGATTCGACGTTAAACATGGCTGCAAGTGGCCATCTTTGTTTACATAGAGTTATATGATGAAAACTTGTAGCGACTACTCCTCTGAAACTACTTGACGGATTTTCATGAAACTTCACAGGAATGTTGCTCTTGATGTCTAATTGATCCTAGCAAAATTTTAGGTCGCCCGGAAATTCAAGATGGCTGCCATGGCTAAAAATAGATTTTCAAAATACAAGTTTGTAGCGACTACTACTTGAAGACTATAAGTGATATTCATACTGGACTTTTTGTAAAATGATCAGCATGGCATGATGTTGGTCCTTGTCAAAAATTGTTTTGATTCAACGTTAAATATGGCTGCCAGTGGCCATCTTTGTTTACATAGAGTTATATAATAAAAACTTGTAGCGACTAATCCTTTGAAACTACTTGGCAGATTTTCATGAAACTTTACAGGAATGTTGCTCTTAATGTTTAATTGATCCTAGCAAAATTTCAGATTGGCCAGAAATTCAAGATGGCCGCCATAGCTAAAATTAGATTTTTTAAAAAAGAAGTTTGTAGCGACTACGTCTTGAAAACTATAAGTGATATTGATATGGGACTTTTTGTAAAATCATCAGCATGACATGATGGTTATCAGAGTCAAACATTATTTTGATTAGACGTTAAACATGGCTGTCAGCGGCCATCTTTGTTTACATAGAGTTATATAATGAAAACTTGTAGCGACTATTCCTGTGAAACTACTTGACGGATTTTCATGAAACTTCACAGGAGTGTTGCTCTTGATGTCTAATTGATCCTAGCAAAATTTCAGGTCGGCCGGAAATTCAAGATGGCCGCCACGGCTAAAAACAATTTTTCAAAAAACAAGTCTGTAGCGACTACTTCCTGAAATCAAAATCAATCAGTAGAGCTTCAAGGTCATTGACCTCTTGTTTTGAATAGTTATACGAATTCTCTTTTTTTCAGAACAATCAAGACAAGCCCTGGAAGATCTGACTATATCGCGGGATGCCCCAATGAAACAAATCACATGGACCATATATTAAATGTGGATTGTAAATGCTCAGCTGTGATAATCGTATTTTGTAACATGTCGGTGGTATGAACTATTGACATAGACATACTGA
Source organism: Cyrtodaria siliqua (assembly GCA_037043455.1). Taxonomy (NCBI): domain Eukaryota; kingdom Metazoa; phylum Mollusca; class Bivalvia; order Adapedonta; family Hiatellidae; genus Cyrtodaria; species Cyrtodaria siliqua. Next base: position 122,134 of record JAWPHD010004092.1, read on the forward strand.
GTTAATGCCAGTTGAAGTTCACCAACACATAATGCTAACTGATGTGACACCAATGAAATTCCAGGAATCTCTTCATTTACATCCAAATAAAAGTCTGCAGAAATGAATTAGAACCTTCTCACCTTCAGAACTACAGCAAATTCTGTTGTATTCACTCACTAACACTCTATTTTCACTGGAGCCACGATCATTGTTTGCTGCCACCACTCAAGACCATTAAACAGGACAAAACAGGACAAAATTAACATGAATTCAAGGAAATTCTGCCCCTCTGCTTACCTCTGCCGGGATAACCAGAGGCCCTTTTCTTTCTCGAGAACCACTGAATTAAATAGGCATGATAAACAGATGCCAGTGCTGTATGATAAATGAGATATTGTTTTTAGAGTGTTCTAGGGTTTCCTTTAGACTACTGCGTACTGGATACCAGTCTACTGGTCCTTGGTATTAGGCTGACCGGCAAGATAATTTCGAACTGGTTACCGAGGGAGGGTTATAATGAATGAGAACGAATGTGAGTTTCTATTTATTACATAACTTATAACGTCACATTACGTCAGAAAACGTACATTAACGGGACGTCCATGACGTCATTAACGTTATGTTACGCCACTAGTGGAATATCGAAAATATTGAATGATGTTATTACACTTCCACACCGCATGTTATGTGATAAGATGTTCAACGACATTGTATATAAGTAATAACAATATACAATTCAAATTTCAAAGGGATGTTATGTGATAAGATATGTAACGACATTGTATATAAGTAATAACAATATACATTTCAAATTTCAAAGGGATACATTGAAAGCTACTCTTGCTTTTATAATGCATGTATTTGGCCTAGTTTCTCTAAAAAATGCCTATACCCTAGCAAAAACCAGAATTGTTGGTTTCTATTTCCATAATCTAATTGTGTAATAGAGCATTGAGTTATTTTCAAAGACAACTGTTTTATTATACCCCCACAAACGAAGTTTAGGTGGGGTATATAGGAGTGAGCTTGTCGGTCCGTCCGTCCGTCCGTCTGTTGGTTTCCGGACGATAACTCATGAAAGGGTTGATGGATTTAATAATATTTGGTACACGGGTATAACACCATAAAATAAGTTCGACTGGTTACAAACCACTAATTTTTGACGGAGTTATGGCCCCTTTTCAACTTAGATTTGCCCAAAAAACGGTGTCCGGACAATAACTCATGAAAGGGTCGAGGGATTTAAATAATTTTTAGTACACGGGTTTAAGACCATAAAATACAGGTCAAGTTCGACTTTGGTTACAAACCACCAATTTTTGACGGAGTTATGGCCCCTTTTCAAATTAGAATTTGCCCAAAAAACGGTGTCCGGACGATAACTCATGAAAGGGTCGATGGATTTAAATAATTTTTGGTACACGGGTTTAAGACCGTAAAATACAGGTCAAGTTCGACTTTGGTTACAAACCACCAATTTTTGACGGAGTTATGGCCCCTTTTCAACTTAGAATTTGCCCAAAAAACGGTGTCCGGACGATAACTCATGAAAGGGTCGACGGATTTAAATAATTTTTGGTACACCGTACACGGGTTTAAGACCATAAAATACAGGTCAAGTTCGATTTTGGTTAGAAACCACCAATTTTTGATGGAGTTATGGCCCCTTTTCAACTTAGTATTTGCCAAAAAAAATAGAAGTTTAATATAGTCTAACAAAACTTTATGGAAAAATGGATTTTTCATCCATAGTGAAAGCTATTAACTCTAATAAATGCTTTTCCCCACAGATTCAGAGAAAATGTTGTGATTCTAATAAGGTGCTTATTAGAAAAAAATATGGTATATTTTTAAATTTGTCTCACTAACAAAATGATGTTTATTGTTTCCTTTTGTGCTTTCACTGTGTCTTTAACTGCCATGTTTTGTTGATTGATACTTTAGTTATTTATTAAACTATATGGTAAACATTTTAGGAAAATGAAGATATTTTTTCCACATTGATTTATGTTTTCATCTATTGCTTAGTGCTTACACATTGCTTTGATTTAGAGAGAAAATCTTGTGTGTGTGTAGTAATAAATGAAATATATTGGATCACCTAAGTTCATTTTGTACTGCTAATTTAGGCTCCTTGCCAACATACAATGGGCTGCAGTGGCTCAGTGGATAGCATGGTAGACTAAATCCCGAAATACTCGGGTTTTCGGGGCTGTTTCTAATTTTTGAAATAGGTGGCTACTTTGATTTGACAAGTGGCTACCATTAGTGATCGAGCAAAGCGAGAGAGGTTGTTAGGGGGTCCGCGGGCATTCTCCCCACGGATAAGCAAATGGGGTCTATAATTACATGCAATCTCCTGTTTTTGATGCTAATTAAGGTCAGGATTTTTAGTTATTGCATGATTCTTTCAGAGGATGAAATAATTCCATAATATTTGATACTGATTTAAAAAAATAATTGTTACAGCTGAAGCAAAATTCAAAACAGACGGCGAATATAGCCGGCTGCCAGCTATTAGAGACAGCCCTGGTTTGGGCCTCATGGGTGCTGATGGGTATAATCAGCATTAGCCTCTCACATTATTAATCCAGTATCATTTTGACTTTAAATCTACTTGCATATATTTAAATACAGTTTTGAGTTTTCAACTTTTCTGCATTATTCTACCAAAGGTTTGAATATATTATTTGTGAAATGTAATCAACAGTTAGTAATATGCAAAAACAATTTGCTTTATACTATTCTTATAATAAATATTAATTGTTGAACAAATGCAATTTATATAGAGAAACTCACTGGACGCCGCGAGTTTTTAAACAATCAAGATGCCCATGTATTCCTTTAAATACATGTAACAATATTGTATTCTCTTTTGCCGTCTGTTGATAGAACCAGCATAAAGTGTAACATTTTGAGTAAGCTAACATGCATGAAATCTTCATATGATAGGTTCAGTTAGAAGTTATTTATCTCTCATTTAGGAAATGCATTGCAAGAGAAATTTGTTTTGACACAAACTATTTAGTAATTGTTTCTCCCACCACAAAGTGATAGGGAAAACATCTTGTTTTTGGCCTTTCCGTCCATTTGTCTGACCATCTGTCTATCACAAATCTTGTCTGCCCTACTTCTCCTAAATGCCTTGTTGAATTTTAATGAAACCAGGTTGCAAAGCATCAGTATGATGTCTAGTTGTGCATATCTGATTTTGAGGTCAGTAAGTCAAAGGTCAAGGTCACCACGACACGATACTGAAAAACCTTTCACAGACTAACTCCACTTCCCCTGAAGCAAATATCATCAAACTTTATGAGTTGATTGCTTGTGTGAGAGAATGACTTCCATTGATTTTGATGTCAGTAGGTCAAAGGTCAAGATCACCGTGACAGTCATGTTGTCTGAGCTCCTCTTCCTTAACGATGTGTTGGATATTGACAAAATATTTATACGAGGTGTCTGATTTTGAGTTCAGTAGGCCGAAGGTCAAGAGCACTTTGGCCCGTCTTTCACAATTTTGTCTAAGCTACTGCTGCTAAACATATTGATGAGCTTTTGTACAAAAGCATTAGAATGATATCTTGTTGTATGTATCCGATTTTGAGGTCAGTAGGTCAAAGGTCATGGTCACAGTGACCCGATAATGAAAAACTACACTTGCATTGGAGCAGATCTCATCAAACCTTATGGGTCGACTGCCTGTGATGAGAGGATGACCCCTGTTGATTTTACCTATAGTAGGTCAAAGGTAAAGGTCACCATGACCGGTCCATCAACAATCTTGTCTACGCTACTCCTCTTAAATGGCTGGTTTAATTTGATGAAACTTTGTATGAAGCATCAGTATGACTTAAAGTTGTGCATGTCTGATTTTGAGGTCATAGGTCAAATGTCAAGGTCACCATCACCCGATGGAAAAACCTTGTCGGCACTGTAACTCCACGTCCAATGGAGCAAATCTCATCAAACTTCATGGGTGAGAAGATTACCTCTATTGATTTTGCAAGCAAAACGATTCATATTTGACGTCCAGATACCCTGAAATGCACAGCAGTCTTCAGACAGACACACGCCACTGTAACACTTGTGTCAAGCTTTTCTCTAAATGACGGGAATCTGAGCTGGTCTTCATACACACATTTATCAAAGTAAACAAATACTGAACACATGTTTAGAACAGCAAAATGGAATGAAGAACAATAAAATAATGAATCTGAATGAAAAATGAGTACTATATACACAATCTATTTACAAACAGATAATATATAGTTTTAGAAAAAATTTGCTAGCTTCAATAATATCGATTTATTCTCACTTTTCATGAGTGATTCAAATTTAGCTGTGTTAGGGTTCTTTTTCTATCTTCAATACAATATTTACACTGAAAAAGATAATGAAATTCATCGCCAAGTAAATTTTCATTGCAGAGATTACAGGTACGTAAATTTCTTTCAATATTAAAGTCTCGACCTTGTGGTTCATACATCTAAATTTACATAGGGTTTTAGCTATTAAATATATTGGTAAAATACGAAAATATTTTTCAAAAACAAAATCATGTTTATAAATGCGATAGTTTAAGACATCTACTAAATGTTTGCACGTTGCTATTCCACCTTTGAAGAAACTGATCTTTAAGTCTAGAGCTAATAATCTTTTTAAACATATATGGACATGAAACCTTTTGCTCTAACCAATCGTTTAACGAGCTGTGTACACATTTAATCCAAGGCAACTTAACATTTTCATTCATGTATAACGAATATGAAGTTTTATATAATAAACTACTTGTCTTTTCACTTTTGGCATTTACAACTTTGCTCCAATAACTTCAAACACTCTACACTTGATCTGTATTGAGACAGGAATAATTCCAAGCTCACCATAAATCATACAATTTGTTTCAAATTCAGGATAAATTTACAAAACTTCAATTGAAATTGATAAACAATAGAAACATTGTCGATACCCCATATCTCGGACTCATTGTACAATAGGTACAATCACAGCGTTAAACAAATGTAACTGCAAATCTATGGGAAGTAGTAATTTCCTTGCTTTCTTAATAAGTGAAAACATTGCTTTCCTAGCCTGATCTACTAGCCTTCTCCTGGTCTTAGCAAAGATACCTTTGAAAGAAAATTGAACACCTAAATATGAAAAATCATCAACAATTTCAAGTACATTATTTTCATAATGAAATTCAGGTATATTTCTTAACCCTCTCTTATTTTTCCAAAATACAACAAGTTTAGTTTTTGCAGCATTCACTTGTAATCTAAAGCTAACTGCAAATCGTGGGTGCTTTTGGCCAAGACAACGGTATCGTCAGCATATAAAAGAAGCAAAAATAACTTAAAGAAAACCTCAATATCATCATAATTAAACACTTCATTGACAGTATTTGACACAAATTGTAATCCTTTAAATTTCGCGGACATGAATTTATTGAGATCATTGAGAAAAATTGAAAACAAAACAGGCAATACATTTTCACCTTGACGGACTTTCAAAAAATCTTTTAATTTACAACCAGTTTTAACACAGGATTTAGCTTTATTATACATATTATAAATGATTTTCAAACATTTACCATCAATTTTATGATTATATAACTTCTGCCATAAAGCTATTCTGTTAACTGAGTCTGCCTGTGGTGAGACGATGGTTCCTTTTGATCTGAGGTCAGTAGGTCAAAGATCTAGGTCACCATAACACGATCATGAAAAATCTTGTCCGCACTGTAACTCCTCTGCCTCTGTAGTAAATCTTATGAAACTTCATAAGCTGAATGCCTTTGGAAAGAGGAAACGCATCCTATCCACTGCCAGATATATCTTAAAGTTATGCAGTGGGGGAGACTTCTGTTTTCTCAACAAAAAACCCAACTCATTTCCAAAGCTAAAATAGTTTTTGAAAATATATAATTTTGTAGCGATTACTTCTCAAAAACTATGTGGTATTAATTTGGAAACTTTACCAAAATGACTGGCATGACATGCAATTTTTTTTTTAGTTAATGTATATATCTTTTGTCCTCATGGCTGATGCGGCTATCACCCCATCATTTTTTGTCAGCAGAACGCATCAAGGTCTTTCACTTCTTGTCTATATTCGAAAAAGTGCTGACACTGCACGAACGTAACTGCTTACATCAATAAAAACGTGTTACAAAGGTATACAGCTGGGACACGCTATGATAGATACCATAATTACGAAATATGTACAGAACTAATATACGACACCAATACTTTACTGGTATAGATAACGGCGACAGATGGTGCCAGACACGCCATTAAGGTAATTTCACCCACTCTGTATTATTATAATCATTATTTTAATATCCAATCTGACAGGAATGCTGAGTATTGCATTTCTGCGGTTTCCGTAAAGAAGGTGTTTATGCGATTTTGATGCCGAGCCTACAGCGTGCTCTCAGATCCTCCGGGAATTGTGACAGATTAGTGTACCTGATAACGAGGGCTAGTAGGCATGGTAGATCATGTAGATGACATTTCCTTTTGTGTCATTCAATGTTGACACAATGGTATATACGTTTCGAACAGCATACACCGTTTTAGGTAACTGAAAATCAATGAACCGAGAGTTCACGCTAGAACAGATAGATTTTAAATAACATCGGCAAGACAGTTTTGTTTGTTTGTATGGTGTTTTACGTCATTTTCAACACACGACTTTAATTAACTGGATCATTACGACCCGTAGACGGCGGGAGAATAATGGCTCTTATGGTAGTATGTACCGCCCTAAGAGCTATGATTCTCTCAGATTTAATGGGGTTGATGCACTATTTTCAAACAGGTTTATGTTAAAGAGCACTGAAAAACTTGAAAAAGCTGAAATAATTATCAAAATGCCATGAAAAATAAAGGAGATATGACCTATTGACAATTTGCAAAGAAACAAATGGAGGCGGCCGTCTTGGAATGATGACGTCATCACGCATTTTTACCATATATGGCATAGTGACAAAATGTCTTTTAAAGCAAAGAAAATCACAAGCATATCATTTATACATTTTACACCTATATCATTTTACATCTATGTATTTATTTTAAATCAATTTGCAGTGATTTTCTTTGCTTTAAAATGTATTTTGTCAATATGCCATATATGGTAAACGGGCGCGATGACGTCATCGTTCCAAGATGGCCGCCTCCATTTATGCATTTGCAACATCTCGTACACGCTTCGGGATCCCGAAGAATGACGGGATTGGCCGAGCGTTCACGATTGCCATTTATGTTCTTTGCAAATTTTCAATAGGTCATATCTCCTTTATTTTGCATGGCATTTTGATAATTATTTCAGTTTTTTTTCAAGTTTTTCAGAGCTCTTTAAAATAAACCAGTTTGAAAATAGTGCATCAACCCGTTTAAGATCCTTAGCTGTCTTTTAAACACGTATGTAGTATATAAAATATCAAAATCCTTAAAAAGGCTCTGATTTCTTCAAATAAAATCTTAAACGTCATATATAAACATACGTTTTGGTGACCTACAAATCGGGGATGTAAGGATGTAACGTAAGAACGTTCTTACAAGTGTAGGAACCCACCTGCACCTATGTATACCACATAGTGCATTGCGTTTATTCTAAGACATTGACCTTTCGTTTTTTATAAATCGTGGAATACTTTCTGTCTGCTTCTGAAGAAAAGTAATATCTTTTAATTTCTGTTTGTGTCATACCAGACTCCAGAACGGATCTTCAATCAATGGGATTGCCATTGAATGGAAATACGTAATTGTCCACGCTATAACTGTATTAGTGGTTTGTCTTATCAGAGGTTTTTCAATGCGACAACACACGATGGAGTAATCAGTTTTATAAAAGGAAGTCCTTGGGATTGCACCGACTGTTGTTTTACAACGGAGTTACATGTTTGTATATACGTATACGTGTAAGAAGATACTACCTATGAAACACTTCGAATCTTTTTTATTATTAGTGATTTCTAACAATCCGTTTGTTAGTTAAATATAAAAGTATTTTTCTCCCTAATGTGAATTATCTATAAAACCGTCAAAGGTATTGCTTGTCTAAAGCCCACTTCACTTTAAAAACAAAAGATAATTATTGTAGATAACTGTGTTTGTGTGGGTAAACAGCAATCCTTGTGGCTTAAAACAATAAAAATTAATAAAACACTAGACCAAGTAACAATCCATCATAAGACATGATGATTACCGTAAAAATCGGATATATGAAGAATATCCGCCAAAAAGTACGGTTTGGAAAATTCCTTTGTGTTTTATTTTTCTACAACGGAAACAAGGCTGTGTGTAAATCGTGAGAACGTCACGGCATAACAAACATCTGCCCCATTGTAAGATTTACACGACATAACATTCACACATATTTCTACCTATAAAAAACATTGTTTAACATAAGTTCTTAATTATGTCAGCAAGTTGTCATAAAAGCATTTATTTAAAATAAATATATATTTTTCTCCCTAATGTGAATTATCTATAAAACCGTCAAAGGTATTGCTTGTCTAAAGCCCACTTCACTTTAAAAACAAAAGATAATTATTGTAGATAACTGTGTTTGTGTGCTTTTGGCTTATCCTTCGTGTTAACGTGATCACACTGGGCCACCCTTTGTTTACACACGCACCGAAATTATGTCAAGTTCAGCAAATATGTTTATTTCCACTTCATTGAAGGAATAAGATGTGTATTTTGGTAAACGAGTATATGCTATGAGATGACAACGTAACGTATACACAGGAAGTATTTATTTGTATATGAATGTCTTCTGCATGTGTTTTTGGTGTGAACTTTCAATGCTTTGTTCTTCGTTTGATACACGACAAATATGGCGGCGTCTGAAGAAAACAACGAAGTCAGGAAGATATCGTTGTTAAATACTGCCTAGACAAGTGGAACAAAATAACTTCTATTTTTTTTTCTTGATTTAGCTAGATCTGATATTTGGTCTAGATCATGGCGGTGGTAAACGCTATATATCTGTCCATGCCCCACCATACGAAATACGGTTTACATCTTATTTCTTAAAGTGTTGGTTAAGATTGTTTAAAATTTATATTTCAGAAGTATAGAAGGATTGCTTTTTAGATATTTAAACATTTAAATCAAGACCTTTTCAATAAACAGGCACCCAGTGGGAATGACAGCCTTTTGCAGTGGCTTTATTTTGCCTGTCTGGTAAGCGTGACAACAATTTTACAGGGATTGGCTAGATATAGATCCATGACCATGTATGTGTTAGGCTGTTGCAGCTAGCTTACTTAGAAGCAGGAAAATGGCCGCTAGCCATACGTGTTGATGTATGATTTGCGTTACAGGTTTGTTATTTACAAAGGTTTTATTACTGCTTTCATGTAAATAAATTATATATGAAGCAGTCGGCGAAATGACAATGCAAAACCTTGCTGCAAGCTGATAACTTTGATGTTGAATGCAATTTCCTTTTGGCGAGAATCTAAGGGGCCGCCATGCTAGTATGACGTAACAATATGGAGGCCTTCTAGAAACATTCGAAGTGTGCTTCTAAGCAGTGATCGAAATGTTGTAAATGGGTAGTTCAGCCTTTGAACCTTAACCGGAAGAAACCTCTGGAGTCAATACAAAGAGTGAAGACAAAACAACAACAACAAAACACAAGAGAAAAACAATGTTTATTAATCGGCGCCCGTTAGAAATACTTTCCGGATACAGTTGAGCACAGGTATTAGTTAACACCTGTTTGAAGTTGAAGATACAAATGAACTGGATGATAAAAACATTAATCTGGATATTAATCATGAGGGAAATAGAAATAGCAATTTATAATACTCTCCTAATGTTACCTAACAGTACATTCTGCTACAAATCGAATAATGAAACGAGCTAGAAAAGCATGCTGTACTGGCTGTGTGTAGCTGATAACTATTGAACTGTATTGTAATAACTCATTGGTATATAATCAGAATGAGATATTTTGAGAGCCATTTGGGCAGATACCGATTTAAGTACCATGTATGTACTTGCATATACTGAGTTTTGGAAAGCACCATGTATGTACTTGCATATACTGAGTTTTGGAATAACACATATGTTAATCATAATAGTCTTGATCATCTTCGACGCTTGTATGTAAATACAAACGTCTTGACCGTTTGTGCAGAAACACATTTGAAACCGGAACATGTCATTCCGCAGTTCATGTCCGGACTGTACGTTCAAAACCCCTGCATGGATTTTTAATTAACTTGGCACAAGTAATCAGCATAACAATACGATGTGTCGCGCGCAATACCCAGGTTACTCAACTTACATTGCTTTTTAATGCACCACAACAGGGGTTCATGTGTTTTTTGTCCTTTCTGAGACTAATGCACACACTACTTACATTGCTTTTTAATGCACTACAACAGGGTTTCATGTGTTTTTTGTCCTTTCTGAGACTAATGCACACACTACTTACATTGCTTTTTAATGCACTACAACAGGGGTTCATATGTTTTTTTCCTTTCTGAGCCTAAGGCACATACAACAGACATTGCTTTTTAATGCACAACCTGGGTTCATGTGTGTTTTTTTGTCTTGTTTGAGACTAATGCACACACTACTTACATTACTTTTTAATGCATCAAACAGGGGTTCATGAGGTTTTTTTCCTTTCTGAGCCTAAGGCACATACAACTTACATTGCTCTTTAATGCACCACAACAGGGGTTCATGTGTTTTTTTGTCCTTTTTGAAAGGCACACACAACTTACATTGCATTTTAATGCACTACAGCAGGGTTCATGTTTAATTTTTTCCTTTTTGAGCCTAAGGCACATACAACTTACATTGCATTTTAATGCACTACAACAGGGTTCATGAGTTTTTTTTCCTTTCTGAGCCTAAGGCACATACAACTTACGTTGCTTTTTAATGCACCACAACAGGGGTTCATGTGTTTTTTTGTCCTTTTTGAGCCTAAGGCACACACAACTTACATTGCATTTTAATGCACTACAACAGGGTTCATGTTTATTATTTTTATTTTTGAGCCTAAGGCACACACAACTTACACTGCATGTTAATGCACTACAACAGGGTTCATGTTTATTTTTTTCATTTTTGAGCCTAAGGCACATACAACTCACATTGCATTTTAATGCACTACAACAGGGATTCATGTTTATTTTTGTCCTTTCTGAGCCTAAGGCACATACAACTTACATTGCTTTTTAATGCACCACAACAGGGGTTAATGTGTTTTTTTTGTCCTTTTTGAGCCTAAAGCACACACAACTTACATTGCATTTTAATGCACTACAACAGGGTTCATGTGTGTTTTTTACTTTTTGAGCCTAAGGCACATACAACTTACATTGCTTTTTAATGCACCACAACAGGGATTAGAAAGGATATATTTCATTTGTGAACAGGTTCTAGGCCCTTTCTACAGATGTACATGTAGGGTGGGCATAGAATGTGGCGACATATAATCGTTTTGTGTTGGTGAATCGTAAAATCCAACTTATATCAACGCCTTCAGAATGCTAAAATAATAATGTATGTAATCATCAAAACTGAGACAGAGTGAAGATGAAGACTTCCAGCGATGCAGGTGTCTGCGTCTAACTATAACTCTAAAGTAAATAAATTGTGGTTAAATGTAAGCCAAACAAAAGGGGAGTGAATATTTGCTTTCAATATTAAAATAAAATAATGATTCGAACATTCATCAAGATACAAATTAAGCCTTTCAATTGCCAATACCAAGCTATTTTTGACTTTAGGTATTATGAAATTTACCCAAACAGAGTGCTTCCCGTTAATTACCTCTGTCATGCTCGGATCCATTATTTCTCTGAAACATTGCATGTTGTAACAAATTATGCATGCCTCTTTTAGTCGTATTACTCATTAGTTTTCCGTATAATATGTGAATGAATCAGGAACATGTTGCAGTCTAATATTAGTGATTTGTAATTACATACCACTTGAGGACTCCGGTTCTATAGAAAACTGTTTCTGAGAATAATGAATCCAAAATAAGAATGATGTGTTGGAAATAACTTTGACATGTGTATATACCCCAACATTTTAAGAACAAATACAGTTTGAAAGGAATGTTAACTTTTAATGTTTGTCTTCAATATTGTCTGGTGCTCTTAATGGTATATTATTTTGTCAAGTCAATGAGTAGTTGCTCGGTGGCTTTCTAGGCTTTTGTATTTTTATATTCATATATACATGATCATCGTTGTTTTTTCTTATACTGTCTATTAACGCTGCCAAGTTTGTTAGATGATACAGCTTGTCGGTGATTTCTTTATTTTCACATTCCTGTTTAATTGTTATGACAATAGGGTAATAGTGAGGTTTATCACACCCTAGAACCTGGTTTAACACCCCCATACGCCTACCCCACCCCCACCCAATCGGTATTTTTGCCAATGACCGTTCCAATGCGGTTACTCTTCTGTCATATGATGTCGCATGCATTGCTTCTATTTATACTTGTATTACTTGTTTGTTTTCCTTCTCGACTTTGATACCTACTTTTTTTGAGAATTATAAAAACATATGCTTCTCGGCAACATGGGAAGCCGTATTCAAATAGTGTTTAGGCTCTGGACCAAGACAGTTATGACTTGTAACGTTATGGGTGTTATTAGTTATGACTTGTAACGTTATGGGTGTTATTAGTTATGACTTGTAACGTTATGGGTGTTATTAGTTATGACTTGTAACGTTAGGGGTGTTATTATGACTTGTAACGTTATGGGTGTTATTATGACGTGTAACGTTATGGGTGTTATTAGTTATGACTTGTAACGTTAGGGGTGTTATTATGACCTGTAACGTTATGGGTGTTATTATGACTTGTAACGTTATGGGTGTTATTATGACGTGTAACGTTATGGGTGTTATTATGACTTGTAACGTTATGGGTGTTATTATGACGTGTAACGTTATGGGTGTTATTATGACGTGTAACGTTATGGGTGTTATTATGACGTGTAACGTTATGGGTGTTATTATGACTTGTAACGTTATGGGTGTTATTATGACGTGTAACGTTATGGGTGTTATTATGACGTGTAACGTTATGGGTGTTATTATGACGTGTAACGTTATGGGTGTTATTATGATGTGTAACGTTATGGGTGTGTTATTTTTAACTGGGAAGGTAATTGTACCTTATTTTTAACATTAACAGTTTTCCCGTTTCATTTAGCGGATGGTATCTTGTTTTTCTTTAATGATCATAGTAGGTATTGTTCTGCTGCCGATCCTTATGTAGTTTTTGTTTTGTCTATGGTTAACAGACTGTGAATCATGTAGTTGACGATAAGCATGCATTGTAACCTCAATTCCTAGTGAACTGGTCTAATGGTACAAACACATATTTTGCAGTGTTCAAAGTTTATCGTTTTACTTGCTGAAATGATGTTTTCGTAGATCAATCTACTAACTGTAGCATGCGGTCATTATTATATGTATATTAGCAACAAAAGACGTTCGAATCCCACTTGGAGCCCGACTTGTAAGTGAAGAAGTGTCGATTCTTACGAATGACGGGAGGTGTACAGTACTGGTTCTACCCAGGAAAAGTGGGTGGCCTGCCTCCACCACAAGAAATCGACCGTCATATATAACCTTACATGTGTTGAAAATGACGTAAAACACCGTACAAACAAACGGAAAAATCATTAGTCTCTGTTGCGCAGCTGGTTGAGGCGTCGTGTTAGTGCCGGGGAAGTGAGGGTTCAAAAAAGTATGAAAGGAAAAAATTGGAAATCGCCGAACACGATAAGTACAAAAAATATTGCAGTCTCAAATTGCTTGAGACTGTTCATGAACGGTAGTGAAAAGTGCTTGCTAGCGTTCACGCCCTCTAGCCCCGGGTTGAGCGGAACTCAATATTTAAATGTCTATAGCACACAGATTTCAGCCATCCCGAAGATGGTGTGCATATGACGGTGAACATGGAACCTTCAATGAGGTATTTTCACACCATTCCATGGCCAGCGGCGTATTGTCCCAGCTTCTAGCAAACCGCTTTGCCCTAAACGAGGAAACAATGGGCGAAATAAACAAAATGGAATTTAGTTGGGAGCAGCGATTATGAAGCCTACTTATCACAGGTAACAGTCAAAAGACTAAATTAAAAATCAGGCAACATATCCTAAGAGTGATTAAACAATACTCAGAACCTCACCTTTTTTATTTTTTTTTTCATTATTATGGTTTTCATTATTGCAAATGGTAAGATAGCAATGAACAGTTCCTTTAGCATTTTTCACTTTGATAACGCAATTGCATTTCTGTGCTGATGTGTACTTCTAGTACGTCGTGTTACAAGGGGGAATTGTAATCAATATGTAAGGCATGTCAAGGTATTTGAACAGAGGTAAGCGAAGTCGCCAACATTGATTCAAAATGCTTGGTAGGAAGAACTGATGGTAACAATCGGGGAGAATGTGTCTGGTAAGGAAAACGGTCGTGGCGTGTTTATGTCTCCGTGACAACACTCTTTTTTTCAATATTGTTTTAACACGCGTGACTTGATCTATTGTAATGTTAATTTTTTGTCTCTAGGCAGCTATTTTACGCTTGCATAAAACCTTGCTTTTTTATCCTATTATACTGTGTAAGACTGAAAACACTGCATCGTGGAGTATTTTATCTTTAAAGTTTTTCTAGATTAATTGCATTTGTTCAATCATTAATAATAATTATAATAATTGTATAAAGACAATTGTTTGTGCATATTACGAACTGTTGATTGTTAAGATATTCAAACTTATGGTCGAATAACGAATACAAATTGAAAACTTAAAATTGTATTTAAATATATGTGTTAGCCAGCTATAATTAATAGTTTATTGTGTGCATGTTCTTTTCCCGTTTCAGTTCTTTAATTTTGTATTTTCATTTACATATACATATATATAGTCGTTAGAATTTGATTTGTGTTAAATGTAGTTTGCAGTTGTCTATGCTTAAGGTTTTAGTTGCAAATATGTAGCGGTAATTAATATTAAGTCAGTGCTCTTTACAAATAGTTTAACTCTGAACGGCCATTCTCTGAGTTTCCCAACAGGCTTATATATCAAGTGGTCAGCCAAAAAGTGATATTAATAGAAAAATATGTATACTTTAAGAACTTCAAGGTAACCACACAATCAACTGACCATTGAATACAGGAAGCACCCGAACCCCGTGGTCGCAATTTTTGCCATATCCCTGAGAATATCTACGGACCTAATTAGTCACAGTAAACTTAGTTCCACCGAAATTTACTGGTCAGTATTTAAATATATGCACGGGTAACAGGTCAACAAAAGGCCTGGAAAAAATTCCGTTGGTCAAAGTGTCCACTTCACCATGACAACCACTCTGAGAAATAACCACATAAAATGGCATGTATCTACATAACGATCAATTGTTCCCTTATACCTCAACGTGGTACATTGAAAGAAAGTTGTTCTGTATTCTGAATTGATTGTTTTCTCAGGCCCCACAGAAGTGATCACCCCGAGTACCTAAGCCAAGCGAGTATACACATAACTCCATACAATAACTTGGTCACATATTCAAGCAGATTTAAAGTCAAAATTATACAGGATTAATAAATCGAGAGGCTAAATTTAATGCTTGATAAATACTTCAAGATTGCCATGTGTCCCCTTAAAAGAACACTATTCTTATGACGAGCAAGCTCGTTACGTTTATTTAGAAAATGGTCTTGAACAGTCGGCATTCATTCATCGTCTTTCATTATAAAAAACATCCACCCACGCAAAAGAAGATGTATTGAACAGTCAGCACTCATTCATCGTCTCATTATAAAATACATTCACCCACGCAAAATAAAACTAATCTGTTCAATCATTTATATTTAGAATAAATGGCATTTCTTTTAAACCTTTCAGTCATTGAAGACCACACAATGAAGGAAGCTGATAAAATTATCGGAAATAGAGAGTATATTGCAGTCTTCTTTAAGCCAACATTTACTATATTTAGATTCAATCAGATTACGCCAAACTGTCGCGCTTCCTCTATTTTATAAAAATACATCTGTTGTTTGAAAAGGCTCAAAGTTTTGTTTAGCGTACAGAAAAATACTAAGAAAACATAAGGCTAAACTTACTGCATGAATGTCATCCTCCGTGCTGAAACACTGACCATGAAACCAAATAAAACGGCAAGGGTATCACTAAACACAAGACAAGTAACTGTTCCTAGGACTTAAGACAGGTTTCGGCCGAGACTGGTACAAAGCTAGCTTATTAAACAAAAAGAAAAGAAAAAGGAAAACTAATGATTGGAATTCTGTTATTCTCCCAAACATAACATCAGTAAAGTACATATGTTTTGACTTGGTGTCTGCATTACCTCTGGCGCAAAGTAACATTTCATAGACAACTGCTGTCGAGAGAAAATATTCCTGAACTGTAGCGAACAAATTATAAAAAGACAAATAGATCAAGTCAAAATGCAGAAAAAAACACACTTCGAAAACATAAACACGTACCAACATCCTTCTGTCTTTTCAAACGGAAACCGCCACCAAGGCATTTGAATATGAATGAAATTACAGCTACGTGTGTGTGTGTGTGTGTGTGAGTGCGTGCCAGAGAGAAGACACAATTGTATTGATTGTTATTTTGAAGTTATTTAAGTAAAGCAGAAATTAAGATCACAAGTCATGGGAATATATTTGCTTATATTTCCACAAGATATCGGATATATCGAGGGGTCACTGCGAAACCCTTAATTTATATGTAATTACAATAGATTCGCATTCACCGCCTCGATATTATCCTTTGGTTGAAGACAATGGTTGAGATATTGAATAATTCCTTTAATTATGGTGCACATAACTTAATCAGGAATATTAATTTTAATATGTAGAAAATGAGATCCAAATAGTGACATTTTTATCTCGTGCAAATAAAGCACAACAAAACCGAGGTAACGCATGGTAAGATTATACACCGCTAAACAATTATGACTTTTTTTCTTTAATCGTGTCAAAATAATGTCGTCCAGCTACAAATTGTATTTTTACGCTATATTCCATGTAATTTTCAGTCATTTTGCATTACAATATGAGTAGCTTTGCCGAACACGATACAAACAAAAACGCTTCAATCAAAGTAGCTATCACGCCCCCGTCTTTGATCCCCAGTATTGCTGTGACATATGGATTACACCCTCTTTGATCCCCAGTATTGCTGTGACGAATGGAGTACCCCGTCTTTGATCCCCAGTATTGCTGTGACATATGGATTACCCAGTCTTCGATCTCCAGTATTGCTGTGACGTATGGATTACCCCGTCTTCGATCCCCAGTATACTCCGTCATCGATCCCCAGTATACTCCGTCATCGATCCCCAGTATTGCTGTGACGAATGGATTACACCGTCTTTGATCCCCAGTATTGCTGTGACGTATGGATTACCCCGTCTTTGATCCCCAGTATTGCTGTGACGTATGGATTACCCGTCTTCGATCCCCAGTATTGCTGTGACATATGGATTACCCCGTCTTTGATCCCCAGTATTGCTGTGACGTATGGATTACCCACGTCTTTGATCCCCAGTTTTGCTGTGACGTATGTATTACCCCGTCTTTGATCCCCAGTATTGCTGTGACGTATGGATTACTCCGTCATCGATCCCCAGTATACTCCGTCATCGATTCCCAGTATACTCCGTCTTTGATCCCCAGTATTGCTGTGATGAATGGATTACCCCGTCTTTGATCCCCAGTATTGCTGTGACGTATGGATTGCTTCGTCTTTGATCCCCATTATTGCTGTGACGTATGGATTACCCCGTCTTCGATCCCCAGTATACCCCGTCTTCGATCCCCAGTATTGATGTGACGTATGTATTACCCCGTCTTTGATCCCCTGTATTGCTGTGACGTATGGATTACTCCGTCTTTGATCCCCATTATTGATGTGACGTATGGATTACTCCGTCTTTGATCCCCAGTATTGCTGTGACGTATGGATTACCCCGTCTTTGATCCCCAGTATTGCTGTGACGAATGGATTACTCCGTCTTTGATCCCCAGTATTGCTGTGACGTATGGATTACTCCGTCTTTGATCCCCATTATTGCTGTGACGTATGGATTACCCAGTCTTCTATCCCCAGTATACCCCGTCTTCGATCCCCAGTATTGCTGTGACGTATGGATTACACCGTCTTTGATCCCCAGTATTGCTGTGAGGAATGGAGTACCCCGTCTTTGATCCCCAGTATTGCTGTGACATATGGATTACCCAGTCTTCGATCTCCAGTATTGTTGTGACATATTGATTACCCCGTCTTCGATACCCAGTATACTCCGTCATCGATCCCCAGTATACTCCGTCATCGATCCCCAGTATTGCTGTGACGAATGGATTACCCCGTCTTTGATCCCCAGTATTGCTATGACGTATGGATTACTCCGTCTTTGATTCCCATTATTGCTGTGACGTATGGATTACCCCGTCTTCTATACCCAGTATACCCCGTCTTCGATCCCCAGTATTGATGTGACGTATGTATTACCCCGTCTTTGATCCCCAGTATTGCTGTGACGTATGGGTTACACCGTCTTAGATCCCCATTATTGCTGTGACGTATGGATTACTCCGTCTTTGATCCCCATTATTGCTGTGACGTATAGATTACTCCGTCTTTTGATCCCCAGTATTGTTGTGACGTATGGATTACCCCGTCTTCGATCCCCAGTATTGCTGTGACGTATGGATTACTCCGTCTTTGATCCCCAGTATTGCTGTGACTTATGGATTACTCCGTCTTTGATCCCCAGTATTGCTGTGACTTATGGATTACTCCGCCCTTTGATCCCCGGTATTTACCCGTTATTACCATGTTATTCAACAAAACTATATTCAGTCATTTTAACTTTCCTAGCTGTTTTGTGGTTATGTTTCTTTTTCGCATTATTTTCTTTTCGTTTATGTTGTCATTCACCAACACATATTTTCTTCTTCTTTATTGATATATCATTGTTTAGGTTGTTTAAGCAATTAGTAAACGGGAATTGATAGCAATGTGACACGGAAACAATATAATAATTATCATCCATTGGTTTATATTTACCTATGTACACGCACACGTTTTGTAAAACCGCTTCCAAGGAGAGTTTGTAAAACCGCTTCCAAGGAGAGGAGCTTTATAGTGTAAACCGCTTCCAAGGAGATTAACTTTACTGTGTAAATCGCTTCCAAGGAGAGGAACTTTATAGTGTAAACCGCTTCCAAGGAGAGGAACTTTATTGTGTAAACCACTTCCAAGGAGAGAAGCTGTATAGTGTAAACCGCTTCCAAGGAGAGGAACTTTATAGTGTAAACCGCTTCCAAGGAGAGGAACTTTATAGTGTAAATCGCTTCCAAGGA
This sequence comes from Cyrtodaria siliqua, assembly GCA_037043455.1. Lineage (NCBI taxonomy): Eukaryota > Metazoa > Mollusca > Bivalvia > Adapedonta > Hiatellidae > Cyrtodaria > Cyrtodaria siliqua. Next base: position 141,520 of record JAWPHD010004092.1, read on the forward strand.
GAGAAGCTGTATAGTGTAAACCGCTTCATAGGAGAGAATCTGTATAGTGTAAACCGCTTCCAAGGAGAGGAACTTTATAGTGTAAACCGCTTCCAAGGAGAGAAACTTTATAGTGTAAATCGCTTCCAAGGAGAGGAGCTTTATAGTGTAAACCGCTTCCAATGAGAGGAGGTTTATAGTGTGTTTTCTCCGTTCCATTCCTTTATTTAATGAACTGTTAAATGTATTCATTGACTATTTCAAAATAAAGTATGTTTAAACCAAACATGTTGCACGTATATTATGTTGAAGTAGTCTAGCATACAAGCCTGATCGAACGCTCTTTTAAGATCAATACATGACTAATAGTTTTCCCTTTGTTATGCGCTGTTTAAATAAGTTAAACATATTTCGAGCCTATTGTATTTGGGAGGGGGTGGGGGTGGGGTGTGTGTGTGGGGTGTGTGTGTGGGGTGGGGGGGGGGGAAAGAGAATTTCTATAGGTAACTGTATATCACTGTTAGCCATACACTTTCATGAGCAAAGTGTGATATTTAAGATATTCAATTTTTCTTCAGATTATGAGGCTAACCAAATAAAGCATTTGTGACCAGTACACATAATAACACATTAAAGAATGTTGTATATTTATTGTGTTGTGCTGTGATTTTTGGTCTAAAAACAATTAAGAAATACCAGATAAATTTTGTTATCAAAAGCTAAATTATGAACATATATTTCTTCATTAAAGTAAATTACAAAGTGTTGTTAATTTATTCTTACCTCAATATAGCAATGCTATACAAATAAAAAAACTAAGAGCGGGCCTCAATTTATATACCTGAGTAGATCAGCCATGAAGCGCGCTCAAGCTTCCCATGCTTTTTCAATGACCAAGTAGCGTTGGGAAATGTGTCCTTAATTATTAGGAAAGAATAAATGTAATATTTATAGTCGAGAATCCGCCTCCGAAATCTGCTTTTTAAAGGTTTTAACAATGTGAGGGAATCAATGATACTTTATACCGTGGCATTAATTTTGTCTCGAATAAACAATATTAACCTACTAGTGGTATAGGTTGTTCATTTTCTGGATTAAACGAGTCTCATTTTATTAGTCGACTACCGGTCGTGACCGAAGGGTAAAGGATTGCACTCTGTCAGACAATCAGCCCATCCGTCCGTTCATCAGTCTATCAGTTCGTTTGTAAGGTTCCTTGAGAAATGTTAACGACACTTCACCACAAGATAGGAGTAATAGAAAGGAAGCTTGGAATTGTTTTTCGGGTCATGTGGTCAAAGGTCTATGTCTTTGTTTCTATAAATAGAAAATGTGTTTCCTCTCAATACTTTCCCCTTAGGATTTATAGTATGAATTTTCTTCTGGTGTTTTGCAAATGCACCTTCTTCCTTTTTTCTTTTTTTTAGATAGGTGGTTACACCGGTAGGGGACTCATAATTGGCTGATTTGCATTGTATTCTACCAGTACTGTTAGCGCTTTAGTCGAAGGAAATTGTGTCTAGTCGATGGGGATTTTGTCCAGCCTATGAATTTAGTCGAAGGAAATTGTGTCTAGTCGATGGGGATTGTGTCTAGTCGATGGGGATTGTGTCTAGTCGGTGGGGATTTTGTCCAAGCTAATATTTCTGTAAAAATAAAATTCTCCATCACCACTGTGACAGGGGATTTTGTCCACACTACTTTAAATAGTGCATTGTTTTTATCCGTGGGGCAGTTACCTGCGTACACTATTTATGCTTTAATTTTCAAGAATGCAAAAACACACAACTGGAATACGGATAGAATCCCTTCTGGGCACTCCATTCACTCGTATTCGGTAAATTGGACATTGATGTAATCATCTGCATTAGCGATCTAGTTTCCTGCATCCCACTGATGTCGTATTGCTTTAATTCAGACATATTTTGTTTACTGTCTTACTATTTTCACAAAAACAGTTTCATTTCTGACACCTCGTGCATTGCTATTTATTAGTAACTACACGTGAGATCCGACTGAGTGACTGTCCAAGGACTAAATCTGATTGCATGTAATTAAAAGGTTGAAAGTTTGTTCAATTTGTCTTTGATGTCCTGCGTTAGATATAAGTATATTATTCGTGTAATATAACCAGTGCTGATGGCGATGGACATTGTAAAATGTTTATGCTTTAATAAAAATTGAATTGAATTGAACTATAAAAAAAAAAAAATATTCGTGCAATATAACCAACAATTAGTGTTATGCAAAAGACAATCAAATTTAAAAACTTAATTAAAAAAACCAAAACTGCTGTGCGTCCCTTTGATCAATAGCAATGTGTTCTCTGGAGGTTGGTAAACAAACCACATTCAGCTGCAATGTCAGTGTAATTAATAATAAACATTTGAATAACCATCTGCAAACAATGCTAGAAAACAGCTTATAAATAATTAATACATCTGGCGTTATATTGCTTTCCTATTTCGCAAACACACAAAACAGCGGCTATAACGTATATCCAACGAACTGAACTTTATAAATGTTTCTAACACCCACACCAATTCAAACCAAAGTGAAATCCGAAAAGAAAGAACAAACGAAACGATATTAGTTGTCTCGGTACGTGCCATCGGTCAGGCTGAATGAATAAATATAGTTACGTGAAAGCTCGAAGTTGTCAGAAAGCCACAGAACAATCCTCAAAATATCAAGATATCAATTAATGGATGAGAAAAACAATGTTATAATAACTGTAGACAGAGATTAAAAATAAACGGGCATTTCGACTGTTTTAGAAACCAACATTTTATCGTTTTATGGAATGAAGCATTAAATCGCACTTAGCAGCCCCCAACAGGTTTATGAATTTTCCAGCATATTTAGTGAACTGAATCATTCTGAAAATACAAATACCGGGCTCTATATTTATGTGGGCAGTACCGAAGTCATTATCACGTGATCAATACCGTAATCATCATCAAGTGTCGTAGATAGCATAATTAATAAGAGTTTAGAACTGGGCCATGGAATGATGTGAACGCTATTGAATATATATCATATGTCCACCAACAAAATATATTTGTTTATAGTGTTGCAGTAGTTAACAACATTTAACATCCATTTATTATTGAATATATATATTCCATTTGTATTCAGAATGTTCAATGCTTTGGAAATTACTTAAAGCTTTTATATTGTTGAAGTGATTTTTAAAAATATATATCAATATTTTAGTTATATTCCATAGTCATAGTTTTTAAGTTCAATAGTTTATGTGCAATCCATTTCTTTAACAGAAATATACTGGCTTTAAGTAATTACAGGTACGGCAGTTATTATCACGTGATGAATACCGTAATCATCATCGAGTTATTAATATGGCCATAAGGTCTCACACCTCTATTATCTCACCTGAAAGCTCACGGACCAAGAGACAAAAGGAAAACAGAAAATAGTTATATTTTCTCTCTCAATTTTAGGCAATTTTTAATTTGAAAAATAGGTTTTTCTTTGCTTTAGCATACATCTGCAGTGTGAAAAACAGATGATACAGAAAATCCCATGTTGATATGAGGTTTCATTCAAATTTCAAAAGTGTTTGACCTAATCACCACATATTCAGCTGGCTAGTGTATTCCATAGAGGCCACATAAACATGAGCGAGAAAAAACCCCCAACCTGGCTAACTTCTGTATTTTATTGTTTTAAATTACTGGTCTTGGCTATACCTACGATATTAAACCAACAACAATGTCTGCTGGCCTGCTTTGAAGCTCAGATGTTGGAAAAGGCTGTACAGTAACCCTATGGGAAAATTAATTGAGGTGTGAGACCATGACATGATGTGAACTTGTCACGGATGGCACCTCTGGGATGACACTGACGGGAGTTCAATCATCGTTTTAATTGAGAAGACAATTTGCATTTGCCATTATTATATTAATACTATCAATCAATATATCGTGTCTAACAGAAATGATCGTTTCGTGACTTTCTATTAAATTTGTTATTGGAAGGTGGCCTCCCCGTAGTCACACATTACTATGAACAGGATCACGTGAAATACCATGGATATCCAAACAAGCGGCCTCAGTAGGTCTGTGGATATGACCTTGAGTTTGAGATTTAGACTACAGACCACTGCTCCGCGTGGGTACGCTCTGTTCCGGAGGCATGTATGATGGGAAACTTTAAGCTCCATCGCATCTCTTTCTGAGGGTGTTGTCCGTTATATGAAATATACAATATATTATTATATATACAGTTATGAAGCTACCGTCTTTAAACGTTCAAATATATCCACGGTCACATTGGCAATGCGTCATATTGGTAATGCAAAACTGCAAATATATTTTGAATACAGGTCATATTTTGGAATTTTACAATCAATATTTCACCTAAATTTTGACATTCCCCAAGTAAGAGATTTAACCACCTATTGAGGATACCGACCCCATTATCAAGAATGTCCGCTGTATAGGAGCCTACTATTATATATATATTGTTAAAAATACACAAAGGCTTGGGTAACAATGCAGTCAAGTGTGTGTTTTCAGGTACCAGTAGACTTTATTGACCTTGGCAATAATTTGTGAACCGATTTCCGAAGGAGAGTTGCTGAACTAAGGCTTAGGTTGGCATGATTTTGCTTAGACAACAGTGATTTTATCTAAAAACGTTCAATGAATTTTTAAATATATTGTTGCTTCAGTTTAATGGCGCTTTTTTGTAAAATTTGTTTTTAAATGACATAATGTCACCTTTAATTTTCTCATATGTGTACATCCGGCTCTTTTTCTTGGATGAAGTTAAATTGTCGCTAATTTAATGCCATGCTGTCAACTCATCAGTGTTCTATACTTATTTAAATACAAATTTACAACATAATGGGAAGGCCAATTGAATTGAGAATATATATTTTAAACACCACCCTTACATTTCTTACATTACCAGCGCATAAGTCTTATTTAGTTATTGTAGAGCAAAATGTTGAAGAAATCGCAAGGAGTCAGGGTAAGAATCGGGACAGTACTGATTCTACTCAGGAAAAGTGGGTGGTCTGCCACAAAAAATCGAAGATCATGTATAACCTTACGTGTTGAAAATGACGTAAAAACATCATACAATACAAACCATAACGCAAATAACCCTGAGTCCTTGCGATTTCTTCCATATTTTTCTCTACAATAACTAAATGCATTTAATGATTGTATAAGTTGTGCAATTCGCATGGTGGTATGATGATTGCAGCTCAGTACGTATTGTTCAAGGACGATACTATAATATGGATATTATCTACCAGATGAAATAATATAATGTCGTATTAAATTGCGACTATCATGTGGTTTTCTGCTTTATGAGAGAGCACGGTGAAACATAATGATGCTATAAAAGTGACATTTCATTGAACCTTTTGAACTTGACAGATGTGTTCAAGGTTGTATACTCGACAACGCTACTTTAAAGGTCACGTACTGCTGCGGGTTACACAGTCGTATCTCATAGACTTGTCCGCAAATATATCCACTGCCATAAAATAGTGATCATTTTCTATTTCTTCAAATTCTTTAGCAGTTTTATTCACTTGTGATTGTGACCTGTTTTCACATTTGCCTAACTTCTACGCCTCCTTTTCACTATTTAGTTTTAAAATCCTTTCCATATTTCCATTGTATCCACAATTAAAGCCCAGATGATAAATAACAGAAAATGACTAAATGACAAAGAGACATGAACGGCCCCAGCAGTATCGTGTTGCTGAACACTAAACTTTGTATTTTATTCCAGTCGGACTTAAAGGCTGTTTATCTTAAATAACTTGGATACATAGTAGAGTTTTTTCCGCAGTTCGTTTATCTCTTATCAACAACATCGCCAATAATAACTGGGTTTGTTTGCTATGTCATTATGCCTTACATGGGTCTGTGTTTTTCTATAAACAAAACAATCGATACTAGTCTCCAAAGATAGATATTAATGAAACGCTGGTTGCTTAGTATCAGACATTGATATTGGATTTCAGAATGAGCACCACTCAAACTATCACACTTTTCAGGATAAGCGGAGAATGCTATTACGTTTGATTACAGCATCGAACTGTGATAGTAATTTAGGAATTATGGAGAAAAGAAATAGAGATTATTTAACTGCTGGGATCGATTATAGGGAAATCCTTCACGAGTGATAGACGTCTACCATCAAGTGAAGGATTACCCAATAATCGATCCCAGCAGTTAAATAATCTATTTATTACATTTTAAATTATGTTTTTCAAACAAATATTCGCTTTATTGAACGTTATCGGCGGATGACGTCGACGTCAGCAACATTTTGTTGACGTCACGCCTCAACGTCGCAACGTTAGTTATTGTTGTGTTCTGAGTTAGCAACGTTAGTTATTATTGTGTTCTGAGTTAGTTATTAATATTTAGCGATTATGAATATTCTTGCACTAAGAAATCCCGATCTCTCACACATAGAAATGTAATAAACCTAAATAGTAAACGAAACTGATGAAATACCCCATGCTTCAAATTAATCTTCGCAGGCAGGGTATGACGAATACATATAATATATATACCGACTATATGACGTCACAGGCAGGGTATGACGAGTACATATAATTTATATACCGACTATATGACGTCTTGCTTTCTGGTACTTAATAACAAATAAAACGGTGTTATTTACACATTATACTTGTTTCTTGGGCGTATGGAAGCCCTTTGAAACAGTCTCAAAAGTTCTGATCGGTAGTTCTAAAAGATTTTTATTCTTAATAATTGACTACATTATATTAAATATAACATTGCTATAACATTAATTTTTTAATAAAAAAATGTATCAGTTATGAGTCGTTTTAGCAATTATTCATGTTTTTTTTAAAGCGAAATAAGTAGCTATGTTGAACCGTAAATTTCACAGAAACGAATACTTCACACGTGTGAGGAATTCGTGCGAATTCTTCACACATGTGAAGAATACGTGCGGATATTTCACAAAAATCGCACGAATATGTCACAAACTTGTAAAATTTACGTTTGGCATCTCTATCCCCTAGTAGAGCAAAAACGTATTTTTCACATGTTTAAACAGCACGAACAAAATGCAATAAATGATTGTTTAGACGAAAACGTCACATGTACATACAGATCGGCGAAAATATAACATTATTAGAAAAATAGGCGGAGCACAACACAACACGACAGAATATAACAGAACAGAACAGAGAATGGAACAGAACAGAACAGAACAGAACATAATAGAATAGAATAAAATAGAATAGAACAGAATAGAATAGAATTCCCATTAATGTTGTGCAGTTTTAACGGCAACAAACAATGTATTAATGTGGCTTGTGTACAGCTGTACGGTGTACGTTTTTGGTTTTCTCTCATACGATCCATTAGGAAGATACGGCGAAGCGCGAAATAACTTTGAAATTTTGAATCGTGTTCTTCGCGCTTCCCCAGTGCGTCTTCGTCTTCGTCTCCTAAAGGCCGATGCTCCAAGCGGAAGCTGCGATGACGATGCGTGATGGTGCAATGGCGATGCGTGAAGGTGCGATGGCGTTGCGCGAATGTGCAATGGCGATGCGCAAAGGTGCAATAGTGATGCGCGAAGGTGCGATGGCGGTGCCAGAAGATGTAATGACGATGCACGAAGATGCGATGGCGGTGCCCGAAGGTGCGATGGCGAAGCGCAAAGGTGCGATGGCGTTGCGCGAATGTGCAATGGCGATGCGCGAAGGTGCAGCCATCGCCATCGCACCTTCGCGCTTCGTCGTCCCATCTTTTCGCTTCGTTATCGAAACATCGGGCTTCTATAGGTTTTTTTATGATAGCAGATATGACACGAATAAATACCATTGAACATGTTCCCGAATATGTTAGAATATTACTATATCTTAAGGCAGAATAAAATTATACGTGTTTAGGGTTACCCGATCTATCCTAGTTTTGCCCCGGCCCAAGCAAAAGAACACTATTCTTATGACGAGTAAGCTCGTTACGTTTATTTAGAAAATGGTCTTGAACAGTCGGCTTCATTCATCGTCTTTCATTATAAAAAACATCCACCCACGCAAAAGAAGATGTATTGAACAGTCAGCACTCATTCATCGTCTCATTATAAAATACATTCACCCACGCAAAAGAAAACTAATCTGTTCAATTATTATATTTAGAATAAATGGCATTTCTTTTAAACCTTTCAGTCATTGAAGACCACACAATGAAGGAAGCTGATAAAATTATCGGAAATAGAGAGTATATTGCAGTCTTCTTTAAGCCACCATTTACTATATTTAGATTCAATCAGATTACGCCAAACTGTCGCGCTTCCTCTATTTTATAAAAATACATCTGTTGTTTGAAAAGGCTCAAAGTTTTGTTTAGCGTACAGAAAAATACTAAGAAAACACAATGCGTTTAGGCTAAACTTACTGCATGAATGTCATCCTCCGTGCTGAAACTGACCATGAAACCAAATAAAACGGCAAGGGTATCACTAAACACAAGACAAATAACTGTTCCTAGGACTTAAGACAGGTTTCGACCGAGACTGGTATAAAGCTAGCTCATTAAACAAAAAGAAAAGAAAAAGGAAAACTAATGATTGGAATTCTGTTATTCTCCCAAACATAACATCAGTAAAGTACATATGTTTTGACTTGGTGTCTGCATTACCTCTGGCGCAAAGTAACATTGCATAGACAACTGCTGTCGAGAGAAAATATTCCTGAACTGTAGGGAACAAATTATAAAAAGACAAATAGGTCAAGTCAAAATGCAGAAAAAAACACACTTCGAAAACATAAACACGTACCAACATCCTTCTGTGTTTTCAAACGGAAACCGCCACCAAGGCATTTGAATATGAATGAAAAATACAGCTACGTGTGTGTGTGTGTGTGTGTGTGAGTGTGTGTGTGTGTGTGTGTGTGTGTGTGCGTGTGAGTGTGTGTGTGTGTGTGTGCATGCGTGTGTGTGTGTGTACGTGCGTGCGTGCGTGCGTGCGCGTGCGTGCGTGCGTGCGTATGTGTGTGAGAGTGCGTGCGAGAGAGAAGACACAATTGTATTGATTGTTATTTAGAAATTATTTAAGTAAAGCAGAAATTAAGATCACAAGTCATGGGAATATATTTGCTTATATTTCCACAAGATATCGGATATATCGAGGGGTCACTGCGAAACCCTTAATTTATATGTAATTACAATAGATTCGCATTCACCGCCTCGATATTATCCTTTGGTTGAAGACAATGGTTGAGATATTGAATAATTCCTTTAATTATGGTGCACATAACTTAATCAGGAATATTAATTTTAATATGTAGAAAATGAGATCCAAATAGTGACATTTTTATCTCATGCAAATAAAGCACAACAAAACCGAGGTAACGCATGGTATGATTATACACCGCTAAACAATTATGACTTTTTTTCTTTAATCGTGTCAAAATAATGTCGTCCAGCTACAAATTGTATTTTTTACTCTATATTCCATGTAATTTTCAGTCATTTTGCATAACAATATGAGTAGCTTTGCCGAACACGATAAAAACAAAAACGCCTCAATCAAAGTAGCTATCACGCCCACGTCTTTAATCCCCAGTATTGCTGTGACATATGGATTACACCCTCTTTGATCCCCAGTATTGCTGTGACGAATGGAGTACCCCGTCTTTGATCCCCAGTATTGCTGTGACATATGGATTACCCAGTCTTCGATCTCCAGTAGTGTTGTGACATATGGATTACCCAGTCTTCGATCCCCAGTATACTCCGTCATCGATCCCCAGTAGACTCCGTCATCGATCCCCAGTATTGCTGTGACGAATGGATTACCCCGTCTTTGATCCCCAGTATTGCTGTGACGTATGGATTACCCCGTCTTTGATCCCCAGTATTGCTGTGACGTATGGATTACCCGTCTTCGATCCCCAGTATTGCTGTGACGTATGGATTACCCCGTCTTTGATCCCCAGTATTGCTGTGACGTATGGATTACCCCGTCTTTGATCCCCAGTATTGCTGTGACGTATGGATTACTCCGTCATCGATCCCCAGTATACTCCGTCATCGATTCCCAGTATACTCCGTCTTTGATCCCCAGTATTGTTGTGATGAATGGATTACCCCGTCTTTGATCCCCAGTATTGCTGTGACGTATGGATTGCTCCGTCTTTGATCCCCATTATTGCTGTGACGTATGGATTACCCCGTCTTCGATCCCCAGTATACCCCGTCTTCGATCCCCAGTATTGATGTGACGTATGTATTACCCCGTCTTTGATCCCCTGTATTGCTGTGACGTATGGATTACTCCGTCTTTGATCCCCATTATTGATGTGACGTATGGATTACTCCGTCTTTGATCCCCAGTATTGCTGTGACGTATGGATTACCCCGTCTTTGATCCCCAGTATTGCTGTAACGAATAGATTATCCCGTCTTTGATCCCCAGTATTGCTGTGACGTATGGATTACTCCGTCTTTGATCACCATTATTGCTGTGACGTATGGATTACCCAGTCTTCTATCCCCAGTATACCCCGTCTTCGATCCCCAGTATTGATGTGACGTATGTATAACCCCGTCTTTGATCCCCAGTATTGCTGTGACGTATGGATTACACCGTCTTTGATCCCCAGTATTGCTGTGAGGAATGGAGTACCCCGTCTTTGATCCCCAGTATTGCTGTGACATATGGATTACCCAGTCTTCGATCTCCAGTATTGTTGTGACATATGGATTACCCCGTCTTCGATTCCCAGTATACTCCGTCATCGATCCCCAGTATTGCTGTGACGAATGGATTACCCCGTCTTTGATCCCCAGTATTGCTGTGACGTATGGATTACTTCGTCTTTGATTCCCATTATTGCTGTGACGTATGGATTACCCCGTCTTCTATCCCCAGTATACCCCGACTTCGATCCCCAGTATTGATGTGACGTATGTATTACCCCGTCTTTGATCCCCAGTATTGCTGTGACGTATGGATTACACCGTCTTTGATCCCCATTATTGCTGTGACTTATGGATTACTCCGTCTTTGATCCCCATTATTGCTGTGACGTATGGATTACTCCGTCTTTGATCCCCAGTATTGCTGTGACGTATGGATTACCCCGTCTTCGGTCCCCAGTATTGCTGTGACGTATGGATTACTCCGTCTTTGATCCCCAGTATTGCTGTGACTTATGGATTACTCCGCCCTTTGATCCCCGGTATTCACCCGTTATTACCATGTTATTCAACAAAACTATATTCAGTCATTTTAACATTCCTAGCTGTTTTGTGGTTATGTTTCTTTTTCGCATTATTTTATTTTCGTTTATGTTGTCATTCACCAACACATATTTTCTTCTTCTTTATTGATATATCATTGTTTAGGTTGTTTAAGCAATTAGTAAACGGGAATTGATAGCAATGTGACACGGAAAAAATATAATAATTATCATCCATTAGTTTATATTTACCTATGTACACGCACACGTTTTGTAAAACCGCTTCCAAGGAGAGTTTGTAAAACCGCTTCCAAGGAGAGGAGCTTTATAGTGTAAACCGCTTCCAAGGAGATTAACTGTATTGTGTAAATCGCTTCCAAGGAGAGGAACTTTATAGTGTAAACCGCTTCCAAGGAGAGGAACTTTATTGTGTAAACCACTTCCAAGGAGAGAATCTGTATAGTGTAAACCGCTTCCAAGGAGATTAACTTTATTGTGTAAATCGCTTCCAGGGAGAGGAACTTTATAGTGTAAACCGCTTCCAAGGAGAGGAACTTTATTGTGTAAACCACTTCCAAGGAGAGAAGCTGTATAGTGTAAACCGCTTCCAAGGAGAGGAACTTTATAGTGTAAATCGCTTCCAAGGAGAGAAGCTGTATAGTGTAAACCGCTTCCAAGGAGAAAATCTGTATAGTGTCAACCGCTTCCAAGGAGAGGAACTTTATAGTGTAAACCGCTTCCAAGGAGAGAAACTTTATAGTGTAAATCGCTTCCAAGGAGAGGAGCTTTATAGTGTAAACCGCTTCCAATGAGAGGAAGTGTGTTTTCTCCTTTCCATTCCTTTATTTAATGAACTGTTAAATGTATTCATTGACTATTTCAAAATAAAGTATGTTTAAACCAAACATGTTGCACGTATATTATGTTGAAGTAGTCTAGCATACAAGCCTGATCGAACGCTCTTTTAAGATCAATACATGACTAATAGTTTTCCCTTTGTTATGCGCTGTTTAAATAAGTTAAACATATTTCGAGCCTATTGTATTGGGGAGGGGCTGGGGGTGGGGTGTGTGTGTGGGCGGGAGGGGGTGGTGGGGGTGGGGGGGGGGAAGAAAATTTCTATAGGTAACTGTATATCACTGTTAGCCATACACTTTCATGAGCAAAGTGTGATATTTAAGATATTCAATTTTTCTTCAGATTATGAGGCCCACCCAATAAAGCATTTGTGACCAGTACACATAATAACACATTAAAGAATGTTGTATATGTATTGTGTTGTGCTGTGATTTTTGGTCTAAAAACAATTAAGAAATACCAGATAAATTTTGTTATCAAAAGCTAAATTATGAACATATATTTCTTCATTAAAGTAAATTACAAAGTGTTGTTAATTTATTCTTACCTCAATATAGCAATGCTATACAAATAAAAAAACTAAGAGCGGGCCTCAATTTATATACCTGAGTAGATCAGACATGAAGCGCGCTCAAGCTTCCCATGCTTTTTCAATGACCAAGTAGCGTTGGGAAATGTGTCCTTAATTATTAAGAAAGAATAAATGTAATATTTATAGTCGAGAATCCGCCTCCGAAATCTGCTTTGTAAAGGTTTTAACAATGTGAGGGAATCAACGATACTTTATACCGTGGCATTAATTTTGTCTCGAATAAACAATATTAACCTACTAGTGGTATAGGTTGTTCATTTTCTGGATTAAACGAGTCTCATTTTATTAGTCGACTACCGGTCGTGACCGAAGGGTAAAGGATTGCACTCTGTCAGACAATCAGCCCATCCGTCCGTTCATCAGTCTATCAGTTCGTTTGTAAGGTTCCTTGAGAAATGTTAACGACACTTCACCACAAGATAGGAGTAATAGAAAGGAAGCTTGGAATTGTTTTTCGGGTCATGTGGTCAAAGGTCTATGTCTTTGTTTCTATAAATAGAAAATGTGTTTCTTCTCAATACTTTCCCCTTAGGATTTATAGTATAAATTTTCTTCTGGTGTTTTGCAAATGCACCTTCTTCCTTTTTTCTTTTTTTTTAGATAGGTGGTTACACCGGTAGGGGACTCATAATTGGCTGATTTGCATTGTATTCTACCAGTACTGTTAGCGATTTAGTCGAAGGAAATTGTGTCTAGTCGATGGGGATTTTGTCCAGCCTATGAATTTAGTCGAAGGAAATTGTGTCTAGTCGATGGGGATTGTGTCTAGTCGATGGGGATTGTGTCTAGTCGATGGGGATTTTGTCCAAGCTAATATTTCTGTAAAAATAAAATTCTCCATCACCACTGTGACAGGGGATTTTGTCCACACTACTTTAAATAGTGCATTGTTTTTATCCGTGGGGCAGTTACCTGCGTACACTATTTATGCTTTTATTTTCAAGAATGCAAAAACACACAACTGGAATACGGATAGAATCCCTTCTGGGCACTCCATTCACTCGTATTCGGTAAATTGGACATTGATGTAATCATCTGCATTAGCGATCTAGTTTCCTGCATCCCACTGATGTCGTATTGCTTTAATTCAGACATATTTTGTTTACTGTCTTACTATTTTCACAAAAACAGTTTCATTTCTGACACCTCGTGCATTGCTATTTATTAGTAACTACACGTGAGATCCGACTGAGTGACTGTCCAAGGACTAAATCTGATTGCATGTAATTAAAAGGTTGAGAGTTTGTTCAATTTGTCTTTGATATCCTGCGTTAGATATAAGTATATTATTCGTGCAATATAACCAGTGCTGATGGCGATGGACATTGTAAAATGTTTATGCTTTAATAAAAATTGAATTGAATTGAACTATAAACAAAAATAAAAAAAAATTCGTGCAATATAACCAACAATTAGTGTTATGCAAAAGACAATCAAATTTAAAAACTTAATTAAAAAAACCAAAACTGCTGTGCGTCCCTTTGATCAATAGCAATGTGTTCTCTGGAGTTTGGTAAACAAACCACATTCAGCTGCAATGTCAGTGTAATTAATAATAAACATTTGAATAACCATCTGCAAACAATGCTAGAAAACAGCTTATAAATAATTAATACATCTGGCGTTATATTGCTTTCCTATTTCGCAAACACACAAAACAGCGGCTATAACGTATATCCAACGAACTGAACTTTATAAATGTTTCTAACACCCACACCAATTCAAACCAAAGTGACATTCGAAAAGAAAGAACAAACGAAACGATATTAGTTGTCTCAGTGCGTGCCATCGGTCAGGCTGAATAGAATAAATATAGTTACGTGAAAGCTCGAAGTTGTCAGATAGCCACAGAACAATCCTCAAAATATCAAGATATCAATTAATGGATGAGAAAAACAATGTTATAATAACTGTAGACAGAGATTAAAAATAAACGGGCATTTCGACTGTTTTAGAAACCAACATTTTATCGTTTTAAGGAATGAAGCATTATAAATCGCAATTAGCAGCCCCCAACAGGTTTATGAATTTTCCAGCATATTTAGTGAACTGAATCATTCTGAAAATACAAACACCGGGCTCTATATTTATGTGGGCAGTACCGAAGTCATTATCACGTGATCAATACCGTAATCATCATCAAGTGTCGTAGATAGCATAATTAATAAGAGTTTACAACTGGGCCATGGCATGATGTGAACGCTATTTGAATATATATCATATGTCCACCAACAAAATATATTTGTTTATAGTGTTTCAGTAGTTAACAACTTTTAACATCCATTTATTATTGAATATATATATATTCCATTTGTATTCAGAATGTTCAATGCTTTGGAAATTACTTAAAGCTTTTATATTGTAGAAGTGATTTTTAAAAATATATATCAATATTTTAGTTATATTCTATAGTCATTGTTTATAAGTTCAATAGTTTATGTGCAATCCATTTCTTGAACAGAAATATACTGGCTTTAAGTAATTACAGGTACGACAGTTATTATCACGTGACCAATACCGTAATCATCATCGAGTTATTAATATGGCCATGAGGTCTCACACCTCTATTATCTCCCCTGAAAGCTCACGGACCAAGAGACAAAAGGAAAACAGAAAATAATTATATTTTCTCTCTCAATTTTAGGCAATTTTTAATTTGAAAAATAGGTTTTTCTTTGCTTTAGCATACATCTGCAGTGTGAAAGACAGATGATACAGAAAATCCCATGTTGATATGAGGTTTCATTCAAATTTCAGAAGTGTTTGACCTAATCGCCACATATTCAGCTGGCTAGTGTATTCCATAGAGGCCACATAAACATGAGCGAGAAAAAAACACCAACCTTGCTAACTTATGTATTTTATTGTTTTAAATTACTGGTCTTGGCTATACCTACGATATTAAACCAACAACAATGTCTGCTGGCCTGCTTTGAAGCTCAGATGTTGGAAAAGGCTGTACAGTAACCCTATGGGAAAATTAATTGAGGTGTGAGACCATGACATGATGTGAACTTGTGATGGCACCTCTGGGATGACACTGACGGGAGTTCAATCATCGTTTTAATTGAGAAGACAATTTGCATTTGCCATTATTATATTAATACTATCAATCAATATATCGTGTCTCACAGAAATGATCGTTTCGTGACTTTCTATTAAATTTGTTATTGGAAGGTGGCCTCCCCGTAGTCACACATTACTATGGACAGGATCACGTGAAATAACATGGATATCCAAACAAGCGGCCTCAGTAGGTCTGTGGATATGACCTTGAGTTTGAGATTTAGACTACAGACCACTGCTCCGCGTGGGTACGCTCTCTTCCGGAGGCATGTCTGATGGGAAACTTTAAGCTCCATCGCATCTCTTTCTGAGGGTGTTGTCCGTTATATGAAATATACAATATATTATTATATATACAGTTATGAAGCTACCGTCTTTAAACGTTCAAATATATCCACGGTCACATTGGCAATGCGTCATATTGGTAATGCAAAACTGCAAATATATTTTGAATACAGGTCCCATTTTGGAATTTTACAATCAATATTTCACCTAAATTTTGACATTCCCCAAGTAAGAGATTTAACCAATTATTGAGGATACCGACCCCATTATCAAGAATGTCCGCTGTATAGGAGCCTACTATTATATATATATTGTTAAAAATACACAAAGGCTTGGGTAACCATGCAATCAAGTGTCTGTTTTCAGGTACCAGTAGACTTTATTGACCTTGGCAATAATTTGTGAACCGATTTCCGAAGGAGAGTTGCTGAACTAAGGCTTGGGTTGGCATGATTTGGCTTGGACAACAATGATTTTATCTAAAAACGTCCAATGAATTTTTAAATATATTGTTGCTTCAGTTTAAGGGCACTTTTTTGTAAAATTTATTTTTAAATGACATAATGTCACCTTTAATTTTCTCATTCGTGTACATCCGGCTCTTTTTCTTGGATGAAGTTGTCGCTAATTTAATGCCATGCTGTCAACTCATCAGTGTTCTATACTTATTTAAATACAAATTTACAACATAATGGGAAGGCCAATTGAATTGAGAATATATATTTTAAACACCACCCTTACATTTCTTACATTACCAGCGCATAAGTCTTATTTAGTTATTGTAGAGCAAAATGTTGAAGAAATCGCAAGGAGTCAGGGTAAGAATCGGGACAGTACTGATTCTACTCAGGAAAAGTGGGTGGTCTGCCACAAAAAATCGAAGATCATGTATAACCTTACGTGTTGAAAATGACGTAAAAACATCATACAATACAAACCATAACGCAAATAACCCTGAGTCCTTGCGATTTCTTCCATATTTTGCTCTACAATAACTAAATGCATTTAATGATTGTATAAGTTGTGCAATTCGCATGGTGGTATGATGATTGCAGCTCAGTACGTATTGTTCAAGGACGATACTATAATATGGATATTATCTACCAGATGAAATAATATAATGTCGTATTAAATTGCGACTATCATGTGGTTTTCTGCTTTATGAGAGAGCACGGTGAAACATAATGATGCTATAAAAGTGACATTTCATTGAACCTTTTGAACTTGACAGATGTGTTCAAGGTTGTATACTCGACAACGCTACTTTAAAGGTCACGTACTGCTGCGGGTTACACAGTAGTCGTATCTCATAGACTTGTCCGCAAATATATCCACTGCCATAAAATAGTGATCATTTTCTATTTCTTCAAATTCTTTAGCAGTTTTATTCACTTGTGATTGTGACCTGTTTTCACATTTGCCTAACTTCTACGCCTCCTTTTCACTATTTAGTTTTAAAATAACGTCATCCTTTCCATATTTCCATTGTATCCACAATTAAAGCCCAGATGATAAATAACAGAAAATGACTAAATGACAAAGAGACATGAACGGCCCCAGCAGTATCGTGTTGCTGAACACTAAACTTTGTATTTTATTCCAGTCGGACTTAAAGGCTGTTTATCTTAAATAACTTGGATACATAGTAGAGTTTTTCCGCAGTTCGTTTATCTCTTATCAACAACATCGCCAATAATAACTGGGTTTGTTTGCTATGTCATTATGCCTTACATGGGTCTGTGTTTTTCTATAAACAAAACAATCGATACTAGTCTCCACAGATAGATATTAATGAAACGATGGTTGCTTAGTATCAGACATTGATATTGGATTTCAGAATGAGCACCACTCAAACTTTCACACTTTTCAGGATAAGCGGAGAATGCTATTACGTTTGATTACAGCATCGAACTGTGATAGTAATTTAGGAATTATGGAGAAAAAAAATAGAGATTATTTAACTGCTGGGATCGATTATAGGGAAATCCTTCACGAGTGATAGACGTCTACCATCAAGTGAAGGATTACCCAATAATCGATCCCAGCAGTTAAATAATCTATTTATTACATTTTAAATTACGTTTTTCAAACAAATATTCGCTTTATTGAACGTTATCGGCGGATGACGTCGACGTCAGCAACACTTTGTTGACGTCACGCCTCAACGTCGCAACGTTAGTTATTATTGTGTTCTGAGTTAGCAACGTTAGTTATTATTGTGTTCTGAGTTAGTTATTAATATTTAGCGATTATGAATATACTTGCACTAAGAAATCCCGATCTTTCACACATAGAAATGTAATCAACCTAAATAGTAAACAAAACTGATGAAATACCCATGCTTCAAATAAAAAAATGTATCAGTTATGTGTCGTTTTAGCAATTATTCATGTTTTTTTTAAAGCGAAATAAGTAGCTATGTTGAACCGTAAATTTCACAGAAACGAATTCTTCACACGTGTGAGGAATTCGTGCGAATTCTTCACACATGTGAAGAATACGTGCGGATATTTCACAAAAATCGCACGAATATGTCACAAACTTGTAAAATTTACGTTTGGCATCTCTATCCCCTAGTAGAGCAAAAACGTATTTTTCACATGTTTAAACAGCACGAAAAAAATGCAATAAATGATTGTTTTGACGAAAACGTCACATGTACATGTACAGATCGGCGAAAATATAACATTATTAGAAAAATAGGCGGAGCACATCACAACACGACAGAATATAACAGAACAGAACAGAACAGAGAATGGAACAGAACAGAACAGAACAGAACAGAACATAATAGAATAGAATAAAATAGAATAGAACAGAATAGAATAGAATTCCCATTAATGTTGTGCAGTTTTAACGGCAACAAACAATGTATTAATGTGGCTTGTGTACAGCTGTACGGTGTACGTTTTTGGTTTTCTCTCATACGATCCATTAGGAAGAGACGGCGAAGCGCGAAATAACTTTGAAATTTTGAATCGTGTTCTTCGCGCTTCCCCAGTGCGTCTTCGTCTTCGTCTCCTAAAGGCCGATGCTCCAAGCGGAAGCTGCGATGACGATGCGTGATGGTGCAATGGCGATGCGTGAAGGTGCGATGGCGTTGCGCGAATGTGCAATGGCGATGCGCAAAGGTGCAATAGTGATGCGCGAAGGTGCGATGGCGGTGCCAGAAGATGTAATGACGATGCACGAAGATGCGATGGCGGTGCCCGAAGGTGCGATGGCGAAGCGCAAAGGTGCGATGGCGTTGCGCGAATGTGCAATGGCGATGCGCGAAGGTGCAGCCATCGCACCTTCGCGCTTCGTCGTCGCATCTTTTCGCTTCGTTATCGAAACATCGGGCTTCTATAGGTTTTTTTATGATAGCAGACATGACACGAATAAATACCATTGAACATGTTCCCGAATATGTTAGAATATTACTATATCTTAAGGCAGAATAAAATTATACGTGTTTAGGGTTACCCGATCTACCCTAGTTTTGCCCCGGCCCAAGCGTTTCTATTGAGAAAAAAGTATAAAAAATGTACAAAATGGGTACAGATACCAATTGTGCGCAATTATCACAATTTTCTTGTGACCATAACATCTATTTTAAAACAGTTCAATACAACACAACATTGTGTCACTTGGGATATACTGTAAAATAAATGCGGGAGGAAGAAAACCATCATCCTTCTTTTAAACTAGATGCCCAAGGGCAACATGTCCAGCCCGCATTGCGACCTTGACCTTTGAGACACGTGTTCTCCTTATAAAGAACATTGTTGTCAACTTATTTGAAAATCCCTCAATGCATAAGGAAGCTACAGCCCGGACAAAATCGGACAGACGGACTAACGCACATACACCGAACTGTCATTGTGACGACTATGTCAAGGTGACCGCAAGCGGGCGCGACACAAATGTTAGAAAAAATAGAAAAGAAAACAAGAGACTCATGATGGCTCTAAATCGCTCACCTGTACTCAAAAGCTCAACAAGTTTGGTACCTGTGCGTACCTTAGTAGTTATATGCCAGACAAGCCATTTTTAAATTAACATTGAAGGTCAAGGTCACAGTGATCTAATAATGGTACGTGGCACACTGTCGTCCTAAAATGAATCAACGTACCAAGATTGGTACCTCTAGGTGCTGTAGTATAATATATGGGTTATGGTCCTTACTAGATTTTTTTATTTCTGACCTTGAACGTCAATATCCCAGTTTTGGCACCCAACATCTCAGCATCCCAATATGTATCCACATACCAAATTTGGTACTTGCATGTGCTGTATTAGCTGAGTTATTGCTCGGAAAACCAATAGAACAATCATTGCTAAATCAGGGGCGCATAACTCTGCTTTTAATGATCCCATGTAAGCCAAAGTTTAACTTGACCAAATGCAATATGACATTTTTGCTAAATCGACGGCAATAACAACTCTGGCGTTTCTAGCCCATACTCGATTTTGACCGAGATATTATAGTCATACACATTCTGTCCAAATATTATTAAGATTGGTCTTGAAATAAAGCCTCTAGAGTGTTAACAAGATCAAATACAGTTTCTTGCTAAATCAAGGGTAATAACTCTGGTGTTACTAGACCGATATGACCGAAACTCAAACTTGGCTTGCATTTTATAAACATTCGCATTCTGTCTTAATAAGATTCAGATTGGTCAATAATTGACTCTACTGTAGTGTGTTAACAAGGTAGAATATGGCATTTTTGCTAAATCATGGGCCATAACTCTGGTCATACTTGTACGATCTGGCCCATAATCGAACTTGGCCGAGATCTTTTGGTCATATATGTTTTTTCCAAGGTTGGTCAAGATTGCTTGAAAAATGTGGCCGCTAGACTGTTAACATACCAATTTTATGATATAAGCGATAAACTGTATCCTGTCAGCTGACTGTGAAAAATACGTTCGTATGAAAAAGTTTAAAAAAAGTCAAACGTATATGTCACATTTTCGATTAGTGATATTTACGGCCGTATTTGTAACACAAGTGTGAAGAATTCGCACGAATTCCTCACACGTGTGAAGAATTCGTTTTTGTGAAATTTAAGGTTCAACATAGCTTCATATACTGCCACATTTTACAACATATGTACACCGTTTCTAAACCTAGTGACGACGAGGTATATATTATGTAACTTATATATTTTGAGAATCCAAACTCTATAGACATAACATTCACATGAACGTGAAGTTGGCAGTATCAGTAGCAGTAGCAATAACTGCCAGTAGCTACTGTTACTGCCAGTAGCTACGCAGTAGAGCACAATCTCAATAGGTATACTCATCGCAAGTATGTTTTCTTTGCGCAATTATGTTATTTCTACTTTCCCACCATCATGTTTAACAGACAACCCCTTTCGCAACCATCATGCAGTAGCAGCAGTAGCAGTAGCTACTGCGAGCAGTAGCAGTAGATTAGCTACTGCTACTACCAGTAGCTACTTATACTGCTACTGCTAACTACTGCCAGCAGTAGCAGCAGTAGCAATAGCTACTGCCAGCAGTAGTAGCAGTAAAGCGCCATCTCAGTAGGTATACTCATCGCAAGTATGTTTTCTTTGCGCAAGTAAGTTGTTTCTACTTTCCCACCACAGACAACCCCTTTCGCAACCATCATATGTTTACACAACCACTTCTCCAAATAATATCACGGTACCCTTTTCAACTGCTGCTATCAGTAGGAGCAGTAGCAGCAGTGGCAATAGCTACTACTAGTATTAGCAGCAGTAGCAGTAGCTGTAGCTACTGCTAGCAGTAGCAGTAGCTCATAGTAGCAGTTAGTTTCTCTTGTTAACCTTCATGTTTTATACACAACCCTCAGCAGTAGTAGCAGTAACAGCAGTAGCAGTAGCTAACCAATGCACAGACGTCCAGAAAGTCTCTGCGCGCTGGGCGCACGTACAGCGAATATATAGTAGCACTAGCTACTGCTAGCAGTAGCAGCAGTGGAGCAATAGCAGCAGTGTCATCACCATATATTGTTTGTTTCGACTTTTATTTTTATGCATGACGTTTCATAGACAACCCCTTTCGCAACCATCATATGTTTACACTGCTTCGCCAAATAACATCATGGTTTATATGTTTTGCTTTCTACCGTTACTGCTGTAACATTTCAGCTACTGTAACAGTAGCAGCAGTGGCAATAGCTACTACTAGTATTAGAAGCAGTAGCGGTATTAACTGCTGGCAGTAGCATCAGTAGGGCAGTAGCAGTGGTAGCAGCAGTAGCATCACCATCTCAATAGGTATTCTCATCTCGCAGGTATGTTTTTTTTTCTGCGCAAGTATGTTCTTTCTACGTTCCCTTTTTAACCATCACATTTTATAACCCAACCGCTTCGCCACTATCAAGCATATATATTCCCCCCTACCGTTAATGCTGTGACTTTTTAACTACTGCTAGCAGTAGGAGCAGTAGCAGTAGCTACTGGCAGTAGCAGTAGCAGTAGCAAACATATGATGGTTGAGAAAGGGGTTGTCTGTTAAACATGATGGTGGGAAAGTAGAAACAACATACTTGCGATGAGTATACCTACTGAGATGGTGCTCTACTGCTTGCTACTGCAGTGGTAGCAGGAGCAGTAGCAGTTCATAGCATAAACGGCTTTATCCAGCTTTAACCAGCCAGGCCAAACCCCCAAATCCCCAAAACGGAGTGTCGAATTAGAGTTACCAACTCATAAGTCATTTTACGCATATTCAATCATGTTTTAAAAAAAAAAACGTGAAAAAATATACTTTAATCGGCACATATACATTATTATATGACATGAACACCTGGATAGAGTTTTGATAAACGTTCTAGTAGTGTAATGTTACCGTTATTGGCGCGGTAGTTTTAGTAGTGTAATGTTACCGTTGGCGCGGTAGTTTTAGTAGTGTAATGTTACCAGAACAGAACAGAACAGAACATATTCTTTATTTATGACTTAAACAAATGTTTCTCGTCATATAAATACATATTACATTTGTTAACATGTGACAGGTCAATGCAATTTTTACATTAAACAATGAAAAAGTACAAACACACAACCATGCATACTATACACTCATACAACTCACCCATTCACTCTGACGCCCGAAATGTCTCACACATTCACTCTGGATCACGTATTTATGTTATAAGGATTAAACTATTCCTATTACATAGTTTCATGTAAACTTTTAAGTTTTAATAGTTTACATGTCATGTCCGCGTGAGGATGAACATACATTTTTTACTCATTATACATTGCAGTATTGCGAATAATAAATGCTTCCCTAACAAACCTAGATAATCTAAAAAGCTCATGCTGGCTTGAAGATTGCATCAGCTGAATAAATTTAAAAACACTTGGATGTCTGTAATAATATTGTTTAACA
Organism: Cyrtodaria siliqua; assembly: GCA_037043455.1. Classification (NCBI taxonomy): domain Eukaryota; kingdom Metazoa; phylum Mollusca; class Bivalvia; order Adapedonta; family Hiatellidae; genus Cyrtodaria; species Cyrtodaria siliqua. The sequence goes on from JAWPHD010004092.1 coordinate 164,891, forward strand.
TATAATTAACGTAATTGTTCGTACAAAGGACAAATTAAAATAAAATGATATTCATCTTCTAAGTCTGTACTATTACACAATGTACAATATCTCTGATTTCTATCAGTTCTATTTTGTGAATATCTGCCAGTTTCAATTCTAAGTCTGTGGGAGGATAATCTTATCCTCGACATGGCAGTTCTTAATTTCAACGGCAATATATCTAAATACACTTCATATGAGAATGAGGTTTTAAAATGTCTATACAAGCATAAAACTCGATTATTTTCAACATCAGTGTTCCATTTTTGAACAAAACAATCTATTAAATTTTGTTTAATCAACAAATGAAAAGATTTCATATCAATACAAGTTGGGTCATTCCAAACATAATTATAGCCACAGTCTGTTATAATGGTTTTAACATTGCTGGCCCAATTCTTCATTCCCCTTTCACAATCTCTCACAGCGTCTTTATAAAAAGTTGATATTAAAATGTTTTTTGAATCGACCACCTTACTCCAATACTTTATTATTTTTACATACCTTAAAATATACAATGGGTATCTACCTAGTTCTCCATAAATACCGGAATTACTAGTAGACGTTTTAACCCTTAACAAGTATTTGCAAAATTTCAAATGTATTCTTTCGATCTCCTTTGACTTTGTAAAACCCCAAATTTCTGCTCCATAGCTTAATATAGAACCAACGAACGCATCAAATAATTGGCAAAACGTTTTTGGTTTAAAATTGTATTTTTTTACATGTGCAATTAATATATTTAAAGCTTTTAATCCTTTACCTGCTAAGGTCTCTTGATTTAAATTGTATGAACCCGTATAATTAAAAACAGATCCGAGGTAGTTAAAATCGTTAACAACTTCTAAATTATTTTCATTATAAACCCATGTCTCATTAACTAAAAGATTACCCCTTTTTCTAAAAACCATAACTTTTGTCTTTTCCACGTAAACCTCTAATCCCCATTTGTCGCAATATTCTTTCAACAAATTTAAACGTTCTTGTAACTCAGACGGTGATTTTCCAAACAAAACCATATCATCTGCGAAGAGTTAAAGAATTAAAGTTATATCGTCTATTGTAAGTCTAGATTTATTACTGTCTTGTAAGAACAATTCCATGTCTTCTACAAACAGCGAAAACATTATTGGAGAGATTACCTCCCCTTGCTTGAGACCTATTGCACATTCGAAAAACTCAGAAAAATTATTACAATGTCGTACACAAGATTTCACTTTGTCATACATGTCGCATAATTCTTAACAATTTACCTTTAATTCCTAGCTTAAAAAGTTTTAGCCAAAGGCCATTTCTATATATACTGTCGAAAGCCTTCTTAAGGTCCACAAACGTACAATATAACCGCTTGTTTTCATTCAGTTGTTTTTGTATAATACAATTCAAAACAAATATGGCATCAATGGTAGAGCGACCTTGCCTAAAACCGAACTGAGCATCTGATAGTGTAATGTTACCGTTATTGGCGCGGTAGTTTTAGTAGTGTAATGTTACCCTTATAGGCGCGGTAATTTTAGTAGTGTAATGTTACCGTTATTGGCGCGGTAGTTTCATGAACTATTTAGCCGTATTGTCACACAACAACTATATACAACGCCACATGATATATCAATGAAAGCTATAGATGAACTACTACAAATGACTTAAACAATTAGTATGTTCCCCTAAACTTGAATACAAATGATAATTTGGATACTGTATATCAGATCTCATCACGTTCTATATGGTTAAACTTTGCATTTTATTATATTGAGCACACAGGTTGCCATCTCTATTGATCCCCACCCCACAGACACACCCGGAGTACGAACCACCTTAGAGTTTCACCCCATGGCAATACGTGTAAGATCACCTTGTTTATCTCGACTGTTTGTATCTGTTTAGTAAATATACATACTCATGTTACTACAATCTCTTAAATAGATATACTAAATATTTTTTACAAATATGATATTTGTTGATTTCGAATTCCACTGGGAGCTCAACTTGTAAATGAGAACGTGACGATTCTTACGGATGGCGGGAGGTATACAGTACGGGTTCTACCCAGGAATAAGTGGGTGGTATGACTCCACCACAAAAAATCGACCGTCATACATAGACTAAAACGTGCTGAAAAATGACGTTAAACACCAACCAAACAAACATCATTTGTTAAATGGAGTTGACTATATTTGATCTTATGACCTTTAAACTGTAAATTCTAGAGTCGATTCTTCCTCCTACAACTTTCCTGTGTTATATGTTTAATCATGAAGTCGTTATAACGGATGACCGCCGGAAATTCGTAATCACATTTGACATTTGAATGGTGTTGTTTTTATTCACTGCCAATATAGCGATATTGATTTTAAGTAATTTAACCATCGTTTCACATTTCGCCGCAATCCCTTACCATTTACATTCATATAAACAGGATCCATTTAAGCGCAGTTCAGTAAGGAGTGAAGTGGGTGGGTGTGAGCGACGAATGCCATTATAAACATCGAACTGTTAAATAATTATAAGGAGTGAAGAGTGGTGGGTGTAAGAGAGGAACGACTCGATAAACATCAGATAAAGTGCGATTTATTCGTGGTCTGTAGAAAGACTGAGAAGAAATGTTCACATTCAGAGGTAAATTCACCAATATTTGACGATTTGTATCGGAAAAATGTATAGGAAACGTCATCAAATGTTTTATTTAACAATCATTAATTTTAATAGAATGAACAGCTAGATTACTATCGTCTAACTTCCGATTTATGTTAACTGTATTATCTAAAGGCTATACGCGTAGAAGTGTGATCGATTTGACAACATTTAAAATAAAACTAATGTTTAGTAAAAATGCTTTACTCTATGCTTATTCTTAAGTCGCCCGTGTGGTTCCCGAGTGCCCCGTTTGGTCACGGGGCAAAGAATAGGGCCACTGCAGATCCCTTTGAAGGGGTAGGCAGAGGGGTAGAATCCCCCCCAAATTCATGTTCATTTTATCATTTTTTGTTCATGTTCATTAAAGGTCTTCATCATGATCCCTGCATTGTTTCAGGTGCCATCTCGCTCACATCAAAAGAGCAGTGGCAGAAAAACAATAAACGTGGCTCCAGCGCAAATGGAGTTTTTACGATATAATTTGCAGTTCAGGGTGAGAAGGTTCTAGGCCCATTTTCCATATTTTATCTCGATGTTCATGGAGGATGAGCCTGGCATGTTCATGCCTGTTAGGCGCCATATAACCTGTAATGTGTTGGTGCGCCTTAAAACCCAAATTCAATTCAATTCTTCTTAATTCTATACCTTGACTCGAAGGAATAATATTATAAGCGAATTCTTTCCCCTTTCTTCTAAAATATTCCATTTGCAAATTATTGATTTTCATATGGAACGACCTTGATATAAAGGACATTGTTGCTCGTCAGACAATGACTACTATGCCATGGTGGTAAATTAATCATATCACTGCTAGTGATGGAAATAATTGAGTCAAAATGGACTTCGTAATTGCCCTATCCATTATACAACTGATAAAACAATTTGCATTCAAACGAATGCTGTCAAACTCACAAGATGTATATAACTACGACCTCGTGTTGCACATACCAGTAATAATGCCCGTGTATATATATATATATATATATAAGAAAAAGGCACACATTAAACTAAATTAGCCCCGTGTGATTCCGGGGGCCCCGTTTGGTTACGGGGCAAAGAATAGGGCCACTTCAGATCCCGTTGGAGGGAATGGCAGAGGGGTAGAAGCACCCCCGCCCCCACCCCCACCCCCCAAATTGATGTTCATTTTATCATTTTTTGTTTAAAGTCTTCATCATGACCCCTGCATTGTTTTAGGTGCCATCTCGCTCATATCACTAGAGCAGTGGCAGAAAAAACTATAACGTGGCTCCAGCGTAAATGGAATGTCTACAATAGAATTTGCAGCAACTCTGCAGTTCAGGGTGAGAAGGTTCTAGGCCCGTTCTCCATATTTTATCTCGATGTACCTGCAGGATGAGCCTGGCATGTTCATTCCTGTTAGGCGCCATTTAACCTTTCATGTGTTGGTGCGCCTTAAAACCCCAATTCAGTTCAATTCAATTGAATTAAATTAAATATATACTGAATATACAGATCATTAGGAAGAAAAAAACATTACCAAGTGAATAAAGAATCAGACTCGGTTGTATTGAGTTTATTCAAGTGAGGTTATGTAAAAAGCAACGCATATCACGCCCCTTAGCACGGCTTAAGCGGTATTCTACTTATATCGGCCTCAATGAGTAAAAAACAGTCAAACATACTGATAAGGGTGATACTTTGAAAGCAACAAACACAATCAAGACAACAAAGTACCAGACTCGGTTTTATTGAGTCTGTTCATGAGAGGTAATGTTAAAAAGCAACACCTCTCACGCCCCCTAGCACCGGCTTAAGCGGTATTCTACTTCAAAGCCACCTATATTGGGCTCGGTGATCCCAAAGGACCAATAAAATACGTTAGGACAAAACAGAATGGATTCCTTATTGACCTCTACAAACATTTCTCGTCAAACATATCAAATACACATATACAAATGCAGCACATGACAGGCGGAATTTACTCTAATACTGGTACATATAAACAAATGCTTTATATCAATTGAGATTTTCTTGCGAAAACTAATAAAACATTATCGACCTCTTCACGGATAATATTTTGGGGTTTTACCAAACAAATATGAATATTTAAACTATAGAGGATGAACGAAATACTTAGTTAACAATCATGGAATACTGAGGTTAAAATATTCTTTAATATACTTTGCCATATATATCAAACTTATATTACTATTTGCCACCATTAGCTGTTCAAGTTTATATACATTTGGGCGGCTGTAACAGTATAGTTGATATACATTTTACGACAATCGTTGTATAAGGACACACTAAAACGTAGTGGTACTCGTCTTCAATATCCGCATAATTTCACATTAAACTGTATCGCTTATATCTGTTTGTTCAACTTTTTGCATATATATCTGTTTTTATTCCTAATGCAAGAGGTGATACACGTAATCTAGACAAAGGCGTCTTTAAACAAAGTAATCCGCCAAATAATGTCAAAATTACACAACAAAACTGTTTATCAAAACTCCATCCAGGTGTTCAGGTCATATAATAATGTATATGTGCCAATTACAAGTAAAAGGTTTATTCACGCTTTCTTGAAATACCCGTAATCGAATATGCGTAAAATGAATTATTTATGATATATGTGTTGCTTTCTGGTTGCTTTACAGAAGGCCACGTGCACACTGTAAATACGTGCATTGAAACATTGTTTGCATTGTCTTAATGTGTTACCTTCTAAAAATAAAGAATTTATTATTATTATTATTATTATTATTATTGCCATTGATATTATTATTATTATTATTATTACTGATTAAATATTCATTGTCATCAATAATCAGACCCCGGTTTGGTTTCACTTCAACAACAATCAGACCCATGTGTTTTCCCCTCAATAATGTGTTAACGTTTGAAGTACAAGTCAAACCATCGAGTCACCTCCTCAATATGTGTTAACTTGTAAATCAAACACCGGCGTCACCTCTTTAATAATTTGTTAACTTGTAAACCAGACCACCGGTGTCGCCTCCTTAATATGTGTTAACTTGTAAATCAAACACCGGCGTCATCTCCTCAGTATGTGTTAACTTGTTGACCAGACCACCGGCTTCACCTCCTTAATAATGTGTTAACTTGTAAACCAGACCACCGGCTTCACCTCCTCAGTATGCGTTAACATGTAAATCAAACACCGGCGTCACCTTCTCAATATGTGGTAACTTGTTGACCAAACCACCGGCTTCACCACCTCATTATGCGTTAACATGTAAATCAGACACCGGCGTCATCTCCTCAATATGTGTTAACTTGTAAACCAGACCACCGACTTCACTAAAATAAGATGTCCGCTAAATAATCATTTCTTACAGTTACTTGTAAATCAGATCACCGGCTTCACCTCTCAATAATGTGTTTATTTGTAAACCATACCATCGGCTTCACCTCTCAATAATGTGTTTATTTGTAAACCAGCCACTGTCATCACCTCCTCAATAACGTGTTAGCTTGTAAACCAAACCACCGGCCTCACCTCCTCAATAATGTGTAAAATTGTAAACCAGACCCCGGCGTTACCTCCTAAATACTTCGTTAACCTGTAAATCAGACCGCAACATCACATCCTCAAAAATGCGTTCACTTGTAATTCAGACCAGTGCGACACCTCCTCAATAATGCGTTTATAAAGTACAAATCAAACCATTGTTTAAGCCCTTCTAAGATGCGTAATAATCAGACCCGGTTTTCACCTTATCAATAATCACGTGCAATAATGCATTGATTTGTAAATCAGACAACAGTTGCACCTCTTGAACTGTGCGTTTCGGTTACATAATCTTGAACACAATTGCCAAGTGCAAGCTAAAATACAATGAACTTCGCAATTATTCAATATGTTTTTATGACTTGCTAGACTATTACGTAATGAATGCCAAGCAGACAACAACGAGCTGGTCACAATGACATTGCACATTGGTATAATTATGTTGCCATTGCACTATCGGAAGCAATACTCCTATTTCGTTTGTACTCCTCGACACTTGTTAATCAAATTTTGGTTTAATTATCATTATAATTCATTGACTCAATTAACGCAGTATAATCAAGGGTTTGCATGCAAATAGACTTTTGGCGCAGTTCAGTTTTTATTTATCTATACAAAAGCAGCTTATATCACACAGGTTTTTATTTCTTCCGTAACATATTCATACACGGTCTTGGAGAGGATTTTTGGCGCGGTGTGGGTGCGTGAGGGGAACTGGCAAGACTGAACTGCCTCAAACATTCGCAATAATTTAATAGAATGCCGACATTTGGAAATGTGTCTCCACCAACAAGTTTTATTAATATCTAGATATACTGACAGATTTACTTATATTGTGCATAACCTTAGTTTTTTTACTCTTTGTGAATCATATATATTGATGACGAACATCATTATATATTATGATCCAATGCGCAAGTAGTCTTGATCATCTTCGACGCTTGATTGTAAATACAAACGTCTTGACCGTTTGTGCAGAAACAAATTTGAAACTGGAAGCACGTGACCGTAATTATTTCTGACCATCCGCTTTTAGTTCGTCGGTATACTGATGACGTTTCCCTCTATGTTTATATGTAAATTTATTATCTTTCTGACTTTCTGTATATCTTGGATAGCATGTGTTTCTGTCTCAGCCAATCTCGGCAAAGTCAAACTTTGTTTAGGAGAACTGTTCTAGACGTTTGTCTTGAAAACAAGCAAGCGTCGCAGATGATTTACTGTGCATTTCAGGGTGCCTAGACGTCTAATATGAATCGAGATTATTTTTTACCACTTTCTGTATGTTTTCATACCTGATATGATTGAATATAATAAAAACGGACACTCCTGAATCTGTTTGCGAACTTCGCGTAGCCATCCTCTAAGCTTCGCAAAGCCAAAAATCATTTTACACCCCAATTTTATTGACATCCGAAAACCAAAATGGCGACGGCGGAACATTGCATTTTTTAAGTTAGACTTAAAAAGTCAGTTGACCAACAGTTGTGTAAATAACAAAATATAAACGCAGTATACTATTTACCTACATCTTATTTGCTAGATATAATTATTTACATTCCGAAATAAAAGATACGCATGCTCGATTGCTGGAGGTGCTGAACATTGAAAAACAACACCACCCTGCATAACTTACGTTTTACTTGGTACAAACAAACATGCGCAGACGACAATTTATAAAAATAACGACGCAATGTTGTTTTAATTTTTACAAAGTAAACAAGGGGGTTCAAAATCAATTTTAGGCTTTGTGAAGCATAACGGATGGCTTTGGCAAGATTGTAAACAGATCCAGGAGTGTCTATTTTCATTCTGTCTAACTATATCAGGTATGAAAACAAACAGCAAGTAATAAACAAATAAATCTCGATTCATATTTCACGTCCAGGCACCCTGAAATGCATAGTAGACGAATGCGCAAGCAGTACAACCCCGTATTTTCTATCAGTATAGAAATATCATTAAATACGGGAAGTTTTAAACCCATCCGTCAATCAATGTTAAAAATAGTACGCAATAGCATTCAAGGACCACAGTCAGCCATCATAATGAAGAATTCTGCTTATAAAAAATGTAAAAACTGTTAAATGGATGTACACGAACCATGTTTGAGTCAGTCAAAACGAAGAAGACTCTTGACTACTGCACTGACAACTAAACATGTCTAACCATGTCAAGTATATTAACACAGAGATGTTCTCCGCATTTAATGTGCAGTATGGTCACAACCTAGGATTGCCACTTTTTCTAAGCTACATCCCTTTCTAGTGCGCGCAGAAATAGGTGCAAGTTTGAATGACAGTAAATATGTGACCCCTGGAACTGGGCCAAATCTAACCACATGGTAACTATTTTAATACATTTGTAACGGATCATATGCGTATGCTACATGCTAAATATACGATCTCTGGCTCTAACAGTTTAAGAGAAGACGATTTTATAAAAGACTTCCAATTTAACTCTACGTAAAACTGTTACAACCGCCCTAGAATGAGTTAAACACTATAGAAATAAATAGTTGAGTATTGCATTAGGCAAGTTAATCAGTCGATTTATAATCACTGAAGTGTATATAATCACTGGAGTGAAACACCTTATGATGACTGAAATTGAATTAAATTAGGTACTTTCACCTCAACATTTCAATGAGTGCTTTCAAGTGTTTCATCCAGCCAATTATTTATGATCTTTGATACAGCATGTTAGTGCGTATATGTTAAGTGAGTCGTTTTTAAATATATACATAAGCATTCAGAGGGGTTCAACGCTTTCTGAATAACTCTTTACGTTAGACATGTATCGTCGCCATGAGGACAAAAAGTTGACAATTCGTAAGAACAACAAAACACAAAAGTGCAAGCTTTTCAAGTTCAGCAAACTAATGCAATATTTTTCTTTCTTATTTTCTTTGTTTTTAATCTTCCTTGAGCAGATATGTTTAATAATGAAGCAAAACATATGAGCATGATTTGTTTGTTTGTTTGTATGGTGTTTTACGTCATTTTCAACACCTGTAAGTTTATATATGACGGTCGATTTTTTTGTGATGGAGGCAGACCACCCACTTTTCCTGGGTAGAACCAGTACTGTAAACCTCCCGTTATCCGTAAGAATCGATACTTCCTCACTTACATATCGAGCTCCCAGTGGGATTCGAAACCGCAGCGGTGAGAGACGAAGGTTTACAACACAACATCGTTAACCATTCGGCCACGGAGACGCTTGAAAATGAAAAATATGGAAAACAAAAGTAAAAAGGTCTTTGTGCGTAACTGAAATATGAAAACATGGCACAATTAAGATTGTAATGTAATATATATATGATATACTAGTTATCTTTATACTGTATACAGCGTGTAACCGGGTACAGGTAAATGGTGAATAAGCGATTCCTAACCGCGTGTGCTCGATAGCTCAGTCGATAGAGCGCTGGTATCATAAGCCGGAGATACTGGGTTCGATTATTTCACCATTAATCTATAAATCACTGTACACGTTGCAATCTAAAGCAAAAAAATGCATCCTCAAAAATGTTGCTTGAGGCAATATAGTAACGAAGTTACCAATGTCCTTCGCCTGGGGTATTTTGTTAAGAATTGCTTCACGATCAATGGGTTTGCATTATATATACATGTTTAACCCTTAGCCCGCTAAGCACGACTGTGATAGCCTTTGTGTCCATTGTACACCCAGATCACTCGCAGGCTGAACTGAATGTTGTTTAACGGCTCATAAACACAGTATATGTTATTTAGAGCCGCCCCAGAGAGAGGGGAAGGATACATAGGAATCCGGGAACCTGCCCTACTCTTATTATCGAATAGATTCATATGGTTCTTTAACGTGCTCGTAGGATAGACCGATACACGGGACCGCCCGGTTTACGTCCTCATCCGACGGACGAGGCTAGGGAAAGTGTCTTTCCCAAGAACACACCGACGGAACTGGTCTTAATTCAAAAAGGAATATTCCATTATAATTCAAAGAAGGAATATTCCATTATATATATGTAGCGGGTTAAAGGTTAATATAATTATCAATAATGACATGTGATTATTAGATACACTGTTGAGAAACAAGAAAATGCTATGACTATTCCCTTGGTCCTAAAAGAGTTGGGGTGGGTTGGGGGAGCAGGGAAGGGGGTTATACTCTCAGAAAGTGCAGAAATAAGGCTACAGGGATAGTGAGCGTTTGATCTCCGTACTCGCATTTCCTGAATATTCCATATAATAAAAATTCAGTATAAGCTCCAATACGATTGTGTATAGGACGTTGGTAAATGTTTGTCGTCAGATTAAAATTGTATCTGAATACAACAAAATACGAATCAACCTTTAATATTCACTCCAAGTTGAAAATATTTCCCGCAATTTGACGTGCCAATGAAACAGCTTATAATTCAAACTGAAATTTGGAAATTCATTTCTTTGTTAATGAAAAGTAGTTAAAACAATAATCGGTGTGTACATGCACTACTGAAACATAACGCGTTGTAATTAAATTATTTCCTGTTATGTAGGCATTTCCTATTTCATATTACTTCTAAATGAAGTCGAAGTCATGCACCATAACAAATTCTTCACACGATTCTTCCAGACGTACAAGGAATGTCTTTGTTGAATATCGTCTTCACTGGCGTGTCCTGCGTGATGGGGGCCGCCAAGTTATCAAACTACGTTTTTATAAAGTGTATTATTTAGGGGAAGGGATGTATTTGGCTCAAGTTTGACTAGCTTTTATAACAAATCAAACTTTCGTTAATAAAAAAGACATAAAACCAACCAGGGTCACCATTTGAACAAACCTGGTAGAGGACAATAAGCTGATGGTAAATACAAAATATTAAACCTTTGGCTCTTATAGTTTCAGAGAAGAAGATTTTTGAAGTTTTTCCCAATATAAGTCTATGTAAAATTGGCTGATAATATATAAAAAGTATTAAACCTTTATCTCTTGTAGTTTCAGAGAAGAAGATTTTTAAAGTTCTTCCCTATAACTCTACGTAAAACTGGTCAAACAAGGGCCCCTAAGCTCCCAATTAAAGAAAAAGAACGATTCTTATGAGAAAAAACAAACTCTGTTGATGCTGCCTTGTTGGTTAGATTAGATCATGGCGGGGATTTCTTTATTTACACTGTCCTGTTTTAATGGGATGACAGTAGGGTAAATGTGAGGTTTGGTGCACCCTAGAACCGGTTTAAACCCCCCAGTGGCCTACTTTACCACTGACCGTTCCAAGGCGGTAGCCCTATTGTCAAACCTTTTGTGATGTCGTTTACTTTTATTATTACTTTTGCCTTCTTGTTTGTCTGTTTGCATGTTTGTTTCTGTGTTTTGTGGTTGACTGTCCACCTTGAATGCTACTTTCCCTGTCCGATCTTTTTATATTTCTAAAAAAATCCTCAAGAATTGTTTTTAAAATTTTATGGAAATATTTAAAAAAAAATAAAAAAATAATAATAATAAAAAAGAATTAACCCATGAGCTAAGGTTTCTTATGAGAAAAAAAAATGCCTCCAGTGAGATTTGAACCCACGGCCCCTGGGGTTTCCGGTGTACATTACCAAAAATTGAAAAAGGGCCAAAACTCCAGTGTTACTGCTTCGACCTGGCTGGTTTTCAAACCCGTCTGAGCGATCATTGATATCAACATTCTGGCAAAGTTTGGGAAAGATCGAATGCAAAATGAAGGTGCTAGAGTGTTTACAAGGCTGAAAATGGCATTTTTCAATAATTAAAGGGCACACAATTCTGGTGTTCCTGCTCCGATATAGGTGCAAGTTAAAGCTTTCGTTGATATTAACAATATGTTAAAGTTGGGTAAAGATCGGATGAAAAATGAAGGCACTATCGTCTTAAAGAGGCAAAAAAAGTATTTTAACTAAATCAAGAGCCATAACTCCGGTGTTACTCCTCCGATCTGGCTGTTTTTCAAACTTGTCCAAGCTTTCATCAATATTAACTATCTATGTAAGTTTGGTAAAGTTCAAATAATAAATGAAGGTGCTAGAGTGTTCACAAGGCAAAAAACTTAATTTTCAGAAAAAATCAAGGGCCATAACTCCGGTGTTACTCATCCGATTAGGCTGGTTTTCGAACTTGCCTGAGCTTTCATTGATATTAACAATCTATGCAAGTTTGATAAAGATCAAATAATAAATAAGGTACTAGAGTGTTCACAGGGCTTAATATGGCATTTTTCACTAAAACAATGGCCAGAACTCCGGTGAAATTAATCCGATCTGGCTGGTTTTCGTACTTTTTCGAGCTTTAATTAATATAAAGACACGGGCAAAGTTTTGTAAAGATCCGAATAATAATGAAGGCCCTAGAGTGTTCACAAGACAAAAGTTAACGGACGGACGAGGGACACCTCGTCATCCCATAAGCTCATAATGCTTGAGCGACCTTCTACCAAGATTGTTCAAGTCGATCCGTCAAAAAACATGGCCGCTAGGGTAGATGCGTATTTTTCATATATGGCTATATTATTACAGAAAAGTTTAAATATCTTCTTGTCTAAAACCACTTGCCAGCTTTCAACGTAATTTTATAGAAATGGTGTTTTGGTGACCATTTACCAAGATTGTCACATGGCTAGTGGCTCTACACGAGAAAATGTATTAATGTTTAATTTGTTTCTTCTATATAGCCATGTTTTTTTGACTGGTATAAGGTCGCTCAAGCATTATTGTGTTTAGTAAGGATTTATAATGGACTTTTCTGGAATATAAAACTGCAGGACTATATCCTACCTTCCTATATTTTCCTTCTGTTGGCATTACAGGTAGAGTTCTGGGTGCCAGATTTTGCATAACCTTGAGAGATAACCACCGAAAAATCGTTCCTGTGGAGTCTTATGAAATTTCGCCCAATGATTTCAGGGATGGTCATCTTTCGAGAAAAAATGTGGGTTGTGTGCGAAGCTTAAACATAACCACAATGGCTTGTCCAGTTTAATCCCAATAAAACAGAAGCAATGTTCTTTTCTTTATCTGAAGATGATCGTCTCCCAGTTCTATACCTTAATAATATCCAGTTGACATTTGTTGATCACCATAAACATCTAGGTTTAACGCTTAGTCATAATGGAAAATGGCACGAGCACATCAAAAATGTTGTTGCTTCCGCAACAAAGGTATTAGGATTAATGCGAATGCTTAAATATAAAGTATCTCGAAGAACACTTAATCAGATTTATTTATCCTATATGCGTCCAATCTTTGAGTATGCTTCCATTACATGGGACGGTTGTACCTTATACGAAAAAGATACTTTGGAAAAATTACAATATGAAGCAGCCCGCATAGTTACTGGACTGACTCGTTCTGTATCCATACATCATTTATTAGCTGAAATAGGATGGATTTCTCTTTCCGATAGGAGAAAACTGCAAAAGCTTATTACAGTATACAAAGTTAAATATGGAACAACTCCAAACTATATCTCAAATCTGTTCCCACAATTGGTAGGACAAGTGAGCTCTTACAACCTTCGAAATAGTGATAATTATGCCACTACTGTTCGTAGAACTGAACTATTTAATAACTCGTTTGTACCTTCATCTCTTAATCTCTGGAACAACTTACCAATAGATATACGTAATTCAGAATCTATATCGATATTCAAGAGGAAACTTTTAAGTTTTGTTTTTCCAAGCTCAAAAGTTCCTACACACTACTTAACTGGCCAACGAGTATTTGCTGTTTTACATGCCAGAATACGAAATTATTGCAGTAACCTTAATAATGATCTTTATTTAAACCATTTACGAGAATCATACAATTGCGATTGTGGTTCTGCAGTAGAAGACGCTGAACACTTTTTTTTCAACTGTATTTTATTTCGTACCCAACGGCTTCGTTTGTTTCAGTCAACTCGTACATTTCACCCATTAAATTTAAATACAATACTTTTTGGTCGCGAACACTTGTCGGATGACGATAATCAAATTCTCTTCGAAGCAGTGCAAATGTACATAAGAGAAACACAGAGGTTTGCCTAGATTTAGATTTACTTTTGCAACTCATGCTGATTGACTCTCTTCTTTCGAACTTGACACAATCTCTATACTTCTTCTTTTTTTCCTTTTTTCTTCACTAGTTCCTAGTTTTTCTTTCTCACTACCTTTTCTCTATTCATGATATTATGTGCAAGTTATGTATATTTACCTATGTAATTGTCTAATTTTGTGTGTATACTATTTTGTCGGGAAGGGCATTAACTAATGTTGTAAGAACTTGTAGCCCAACCCTTTTGCGATTATATATTGGCAATAAAATATGTTTAAATTAAATAACCACAAGTGACGGCATTCCCGGATTTTTCACATCAAGGCAACTTGTTATGAACTAAACAAATAACGAAGAAATAGTAAAGCATACCGACTTTATTGCCTTATGTTTGGCGTTGGAACTAGCTCGGCAGTGGCATTAGAGCATTTTCCCATATACCTCCAAACTGAGGTAGCTCCACTGATTACCAGCCGTGCGTATTGCTCTAACATATCACCAGATAGTTAAAGTAGCTATCCCGCCAACAGCAGCCAAATGTGACAAAATATGTAGACAATTTCTAGACCTACAGACGACGTGCTGTACATATAAGTTACCTATTTTGAGAATCTACACTCACCAGAAACAATATAAACGTCTTAAACCAGTCAGGCCAAATCCGAAAAATGGAGCGTAGAAATTAAGAGTTACCAACTGATAATTCATTTTACGCATATTCAATCTCGGGTATTTAAAGAACTCATGACAAAACTATATTTTTAATCGACACTTACACATTATTATATGACCTGAACACCTGGATAAAGTTTTAATAAACTGTTTTGTACCATAATTTTGTCATTATATCGCGGGTTAGTTTCTTTAATTATGGGTCGATTTATAATCACCGGAGTGAAGATAATCACTGGAGTGAAACGCATAAAAGATTATTTAAATTGAAATAGCTTAGGTATTTTTACCTCAACATTTTAATGGACGTTTTTTTCCTACGTTTTCATCCAGCCAAGGATTTATTTAAATGTGTGCTGTTTTTAAATGCATATATTAAGAATTAGGAGGGGTTCTTTGAAATAACTATGTTATGCAGGCATGCCAAACGTTTAAGGGACATGTATAAACTAGAAGGCCGCGGTTGAGATGTCGAGCCGCCGGAAACATGTGACCTAAGTATTAACAAGTTTATAAGAGAAGCGTGACCTAAGAAGAATAAATAAATACCAAAGTAATATGTGTACTCATATTGATCAATTTGAAAGTTGTAAAGCTTACAGTTTAAAAGATATTGTTGAAAGAAAAAATGTAACACTTTTTTTTCAAGTTATTTTTCAGTCCTTTTAAACTTGTATGTCAAGGTCGTGGATACATATAAATGTGTTATATGTATAGAATAAGTCCAAATACACACACCGACCATAGTTTAAAGTTGTATCACTTATAATGTATAAAGTTATTTGTCAGTTTTAAATTTAAATGTCAAGGTCATGGACACATGGGTATGTATATGGATATTCTGCGTTTCCCCCCGCCTTTTTGTACATAATATTTACCGGTACCCATTCAATTGGGAAAGTTTGCGTTGTTTCACCTTATATTGGGAATTTTTCACAATCAAACAATAGCTTAATATATGCTTAAATACCTGATCATCATGTATACATGAGCAGTGTAGCGACTCATTGACGATCTTTCAAGAGAAGCTTCCGGCAACGCACGCTTTTGTTTTGAATTTTATTTAATTCAACAGATATCAGGAAAACAAACGCTTATATTATATTACCTAATACTCCCACTGGGCAAATTTGAAAGTTGTATCACATAATCATTTATAGGTTTAACGATATTGTAATATTATTATTGAAGTTATTTCAAGTCACTTAAAAGCTAAAAGTCACGTTCATGGACATGTTCATATACGTCCTAATACACTCACAGTCTACGTCATTTAATCACTTATAGTTTTACAGATATTGCCGAAAACAACATTTGTTTAAACATTTTGTATACTATGCTATTATTTTTCAGTCATTTCAAAGCTAAATGTCGAGGTCATTGACACATATGGGCGTATTATACGTTTAATGTGTGTCCTAATACATCCACTGACCAAATTTGAAAGTTGTTTTACTTATACTTTTAAAGACGTCGTTGAGAGAGAACATGTTAACTAACGTACGGACGGACGTACGGATGTCCGCCTTTGTGTCGACTATGTCTTGCTTTTCGCTAAAGCGGCTCGACAAAAAAGAAGTCTCCTCTGAAACTTCTTTCAGCATTTATATGAAACTTGGTCACAACGAATCGTGGTTGATTTAGTTGCTTTTTAGCTCTACTGGCCTTTGGAAGTAGAAGATTTTTTAAGTTTTTCCCTATACAAGTCTATGTAACATAAGTGACCCTTCGGGTGGGGCCAGATGTGATCCTATTTATATAATTGTATATATAGTGTTATTTTAGCCTTCGTGCAATATTTATATCTAAGCAATAAATAGCATGGTAACAATAATATCATCTTTAAAATTATTATAAAAATGTGATTTGTGTATGCCTACGGCTATTAGTATTTTGTGGAACGGAACGGAACGGAACAAGTGTTGGGGCCCCAACTGGGGAATTTATTTCCATACTTATGTATTTGTGCACAAAGTATACTTAACGATATATACCCGTGTTTAATGACACTAATACTGATCTGTGGGTTGATAGTAAGTGTAATTGTAAAATTATAGACCATATTTATTAGTGGTTTGTCAGATGAGCATTTTAAAATAAAATAGATTTCTGCTGAAACCGGTGCCACGGGGTGGATTAGCTTTTGTAATTAGCTTTTGTAATCCCTCTTTTTTTATTTTCATCTGCTAGCTTGTGTGGAATGTTCATATCACCGTTAACTGAATATATATATATATATATACAGCCTTCAAGCTAGTTTGAACACCTTAGGTCACTTACTGCCACCTAAGGTGTTCACCTAACCGAATTAAAATAGCCTGAAGACTATATATATATATTCAGTTTACGGTGATGTGAACATTCCGCAAAAGCTAGCAGCCCGACTGTATAGTTACATCTGGGATATAAACAAGGTAAGTGGCTTTGGCGTTTTTATTAAAGGGTAATTAATTAAAATGTCACATAATTGCACCACAATTAGAAGAGAGAAGATCTACTAATTATGTTTTTATTCGAAAACATTAATTAAAAATTAATTGACAACAAAATGACTCAACATTCAATACATTACGTGTTTCCGCCTTAATTACATTAAGCGAATGAGAAGGCTTATCTTAACAGAAGTACATTTTATTAACTTTTACGTACAACTGTTACCAATATAATCCCCATTTGAATTAATATTTATTATGTAGCAACAAAACGCGGCCGAGTCTGAAGCGGGACTTCAAAACGCAGCTGGAAATCTAACAGGATTTTATAACAGATCTTTTGACCATAAAACACATTTAAAAACATTTTAACTGAACAAATGTGACAACCTGTTTAACATTACCTATTAAATGTTTTAATTTAACAATAAGCAAACTTTTTAAGCTAAAACTAATAATTAATTTAAACCCCAGCCAACCCTGTTTCCGCTTCTTGGAGAAGGGGTTGGACTGGGTATAAAAATGATTACTCGGACCACGTAATGTTCACTTTACTTTCAGAATACTTCCAGCAATTTGACGTGCCGATGAGACTTATATTTTATATTTTTATTTTACTTATAGCTATGCACACTGATTGCTATTACCAACAAGTGCATATGCACTAAACTAGGACACATTATGCGTACGAATTAATTATTGTTAATGAACATGTTCGGTCCGCAAAGTCTGACGACTCGGCTACGTTTTGTTGCTACATCATACATATTAATTCAACTGGGGATTATATTGGTAACAGTTGTACATATATAGTTAATAAAATGTACTTCTATCACAAAACAAGAATTAATAAGAACCTTAAAGCATCATGTTGATTACTATTAATGATTTATATAATAAAACCAGCTGTGTCGTCTAGGTTTCCAGATCAAACTATTTTATAAACAATAATTAATTCTTCCGAATATGCACATTGAATATGAATCTGAAACATAGTATGATGGTTGTATCCGGATTTGGATTGACACAAGATCGCCTCCATTCCCTTTAAGAAACTTAATAATAACTTAAATACCAAATTTACGATGATACATTTACGATTTGTTAAACAAGATATTATCCCGATTTTAGCGACTGCCTTATAATTCAGCATAACGACTTTATCGAGATCCCGAACTGACTGCAGACACTTCCAATTTTTCTTCATTTCGTTCAAAGAAATGTTTATTTCTACTGGGTGGAAAACTCTTCCATTTTATACGTGTGCTTCTCAATACTTATAGATTTAATTTGTAACGTGGATACCAATCGAACGGTGTGCAAAGGCGCGAGTTGTGGCTGGATTGTTGGTACATTTTGCTTATCGGGTAAACCTTCGTAAGTTTACAAACAATAGCTCGTCTATTTTCCACTAATATTGACTAGAAACGTATTGAAATAATCTGGATACATATTTGAAGATCGTAGCATACTAAATATTTGTAATAGCAATCAATATGCATAGCTGTAAGTGAAATAGAAATACCTACCGTTTCGTCCGCACTTCAAAATATGAACCGATTTGAAACTATATCCGACTTTGCGTTTGCAGGTTTTACAGCGTGGTCATCTTTAAAAAAAAATGGCTTACATGAAATACAACATTCATAAACTGATTGAGTTTAAAGCAAATATTTAAGTTTACTCATTACCTATCTGAATGTTTACAATGATATGATACCGTCCTATTACTGTATTACTTAATTGTTTTAAATACTTAGAGCTGAAAGAAATACAGTTTATAAATCAAAACACCTTGTTATGTCACCGGTTTCGAATATAGTGTCTGTCTGTCTGTCTGTCTGTCCTATTTTATTGGCCAGTTCATACATTATTTAATGATATCGTTAATGATATTCGTTTAAATTGCCACAATGAATAACCATCTTGTAACGAGGTTCAGAGCCCAAGATCCATAAGACTGTTTATGCATTTCAGCTGAGTAACGCCTCTTTTTAAACTAAGGCAACTTGTGCAATATTCTGGTTTGTTTACAGTCCATAACTTTAATATCGTTTAATCATTTGATGTCAAACTTGCTACACTGAATACATTTTGTGTAACGATGTGCCGAGCGGGAGATTCACAAATCTGTCTAGAGTTAAGCCCATTTTTATACCTTGGCAACTTAAGCAATTTTCTGTTTCGTGTCCGGTCCTTAACCCGATGTGCAGAGCGCAAGATCCATGCTTCTGCCAAGCATTTATGTGAAGTAATGCCCCTTTTAATATTTAGGCAATTTTTCTTTTCGTGTCAGGTCCATATCTTCAATATCATATGTTTTTATTTCCTTTTAAATTCGCCACAATGAATAATCATCTTGTAGCAATGTGCAGAGCGCAAGTTTCATAACTCTGTCCAGCATTTCTGTAGAGTTATGCCCGATTTTATGTTTGGGCAACTGGGGTATAATATCCGTTTCGTGTATTTTATTTCAGTACCATTTATTTTCAAGTTAACAAAGTTCACAGCACAAGTTTCAAAATGTAAATTGCCTTTTATCAATTTCATGGACCTCTTTATAAATGTATATATACATTTGTGTATGTACAGTTTTATAAACTGTTCCTAGGAGTGATGCTGTTTTCCACACACATATATATAATAGCAAAACAATGTATCGCCTTTTTATTCCAGATCCCTAGCATTTACAATCGGGCCAAACATTAGGTCCATCTGGGGTAATTCGTTTTTTTAAAGTAAGATACACATAACTTTAATGATTTCCGAAAAAATTCAAATAGTTTTTACTGATCATCTTTTTTTTTAAAATTACTATATTTCATATATATTTTTTTCAGAATGAGGGTGAATACTGTTTTAGTTATTACGCTGATTGCTGTTGTGTTAGTCACATGTGTATCGGACGCTGGCGCTCTATCAATTTCTTGAATTACTACATAATATCATTTCGTTTTCAGAATGAGGCTGAATACTGTTTTAGTTATAGCGCTGGTGGCTGCGGTGTTAGTAACATGTGTATTGGACGTTGACGCTGAATTTAAGCACAGGAGGAGAAGTGGCGCCAATGCACCGAGTATGGTCGACACCAGGGCTAAGAAAGACCTCACAGCAGAAATGGCAAGGATGGCCAGAGAAGAGCTGCTAGATGAGTTGGAAGATGAACTGGACGAGCCGATGATTTAAAGAGATGATACGAATGAATTTTACATAAACAGATATAAACTGATCAGTTTCTTGCACAGACCTAATAACAAATTATTAATTTATTAATATGTCTGTGGTTTCTTGTGATCGTTTCAAAACAAAATATACAATAACAATTTGATTTCATTTTTTCGTTAACGTCTTTTGCTCCTTTTTTTATTTCAAGCTGTATTACTGTTTAACTTTAAAATATATTTTAAATAAAAATCTAGACAACAATAAACATATAATCCATTGCTTCGGCTTTGTCATGGATGATTGTCATCAGCTCTATTTGCCATATAGTTAGTGAGTCTTGTGATAAGGATATTGAAACTGCAGCATATTGGGATTGAATGTTTCAGTAATACATTGAACGAGTTCAACAATGAGCAAACTCAACACATACATAACGGAGTTATTGCCCTTTATACTATCAAAATAAACGAAGTTCAGGTTGTGCTAGAGGTTTACCACCACTAATTACATGTAAGCCTCCGAGGTGTAGTCGAATGTAGTTCCTATTATAAAAAGTAATCCCTCCTTTTTTGATGAAAACGGGCATTATAAGTGGGGGAAAACTGCCCATTTCTATTCGAGTTTGTGGTTGTATTTCTAAGAAGCTTATTAATAAGTTTTACTGGATCACTGATGAACATTTTCGAAATTTCGACTCTATGCTTACACTTTGTGAGCAATGAAAACAGTCAGTCAATGAAAACAGCTGTACCCTTGACCTGTTTAGTAAACAGACAAGAACTTTCTTACATGTTTTGTGTCTCCACCTTTTCTGGTGATTTTTCAAGTGGAAAATTAGTTTTCTATATGAACATTACACTGCTGCATTATCCATACTTGAGTTGAATTTGCAGCAAATCATTAATATGTGACAATTTAACATTGGTGTCTATGGGGAAATAATTAGTGGTATAATACCTAGACGTGAGAATCATGGCTCTCATGGTAGAATGTACGCACTAGCGGATCCAGTGAGGGGGTGGGGGAGGGGGGTGGGCGCACCCGGTGCGCGCCCCCTAAAAAATCTGGATTATACATGTATGTCCATGTTACTGTTGATAAAATATCAAACAATTTCGATGCACGCCCTCAGTATAAAAAGTTTTCTCGCTCGCTTCGCTCGCTCAACGCATAATGGCTAATGAGTGGTTTAATTAACACATTGTTAAATCCTTTTATTTGAAAATGGACTTTTTTTACCCTATCAATGCACTACCGCAACCGTTTTATGAGGCTAGAAACGGACCCGAAAATTGACCAAAACCTTACGCTCCCTCTAAGCTGAAATCCTGGTTCCGCCCATGGTACATACCATAGAGCCATGATTCCTGTGCCTTTAGTAGGTAGGACCCCGTACCGACCCCATATGTACTTTTCCGGCGAGGTTTCTGAAAGAGGATGTAACCCCACCTCCGCACCGAGTACTGAATACTCCTTATTTTAGAGACCGAGTACTGAATACTATTTACTCCGGACAAAAATTTTAAGTATAAAATTACAAAGGGCAATAACTCTAATTTGAATGATGACCTAAAACACATAAGAGCCGGGATCTGCAAGATGAATGAAGGCCCGTTATCAAAATTAGACCTTTATTTACATTTTATGATTTTTTTGTACATATTTGGTTTTAAAAATACACTTTATGAGTACTAAATACTAAATAGTGTGTTGTGCGAATACTGCGTACCAGGCTCGTGCATACTGAATACCGCCTAAAATGCCCTGAATACTGCGTACCAAAAGTGTGTGTGTGTGTGGTGGGGGTGGGGGGGGGGGGGCAGGGTGGGGTGGGGGGGGGGGGGGGTGTTCAACCTCCTGAATGTATGATAAACAACCGCCGTATTTCAATAAAACAAACCGTAAATACCACAACTGTATGAAGAAGACTCACCAAAGTGTTCGCAGACCACTGTTAATTTCCGATCTCGTTCTCGTGTGACGTCTCGTTCTGTATTTGGAAACTTAACCCCACCCTACTCAGACACCTGACACTCTCCGGTTAACGTTGTCGTTTTGCATCAGCTGTTTGAGGCTTAATACGGAAATTAAATATTTAAGAACAATATGTCTGCCGAAACACGGAGTTTACAAAAAAAAAAATCCCTAGAATGACGAGATATTCTTCTCTTTAGTGAGTTGTATCATGCAGGCGTGGTATGTGGGGTTTAGTCTATTAGTGAGTTGTATCATGCAGGCGTGGTATGTGGGGTTTAGTCTATTGAAATACGGCGTTTTTTTATTCAAGCATCGCTTGATGTCTTCAAAAACCTCGCTAATTATAATACCTACCTGTTCTATACAGGATCGCATCGCAGCTCTATTTTAGGTACACACCATAATAGCTATGATTCTCGCAGCTAAGGTTGTGTAAGCGAACAGTTCGGTAAATAATATTATATTTTTACCAACCTTTAGCTGAAGGTTTATTTCAATAATGTGATAGGGGATGGGGTAGGGACCCCTAGTTACAAGTAAATCACTTCTTCGTATGTATCCATTTTAATCAATCAATTGATCAAACCGTCGATAACCAAAGTTACACTTCAATACACATATAATATATTGGTCACAGTCAAAGGTATACCACCCATACTACAGTTAAAGGTACACTTTCTGCAGTATACAAAAAGATATTGCAGTTCTCCAATGAGCAAGATAAACACATGCATTACACAGAGTTTACACTGATTCGTAAAAATATACACATATTATAAAAACGCAATAACTTCACAGGGACACACAGCATTCTGTAATTTTCTAAAATGTGTCTTGTTCCGTTAACATATTTGCAAATCATTACTCATAATTATTTGAATAGTCAAAGCAAAATGATTTTTGCATCTTAAATGGACTAGAGGCGATATGGAGTGTTTGGTGTAAATCCAAATCTAAATGAAAAACCTCACAATGTGTTGGAAGAACGCTCGCATGCACGCACGCACGCACGCACGCACGCACGCACACACACACACACACTAAATCTATATGACATGACAAATACAACCGGGGTTGACAGTAGGGCTACCGCATTGGAACGTTAAAACCAGGTTCTAGGGAGCACCAAACCCCACTCTTACCCAATTGTTATCCCAATAATACGGGACGGTGTAACAAACAAGGAAGTATTGTGTTGAAAAGTCATACGTACTTATTATATAGATGGAAGTTGACGTTTATTGCAAACTGTATCACGAACGTCTCCAGAATGCTTAATTTACCAAAATAAATTAATCCAAGAGTCGTCGTAAGCTTTAGCAGAATATTGTTTAACGTGATCATTAACGCCAGTAAGACATGAGGTTATCATGTGTGTAGGTGTTTATAGTGGTACAGGCACTAGCATTATAAATGAATACATTTATTAGGCTGTTTGTGTAATTAAGGAATCCAGTACATAATTTACCGTTTGCATTAATATCAATAATCGAAGGCAATCTATGCTTCGGACAATTATTTTCTATGACAAGGTCAGAAACTATTTTGTTGTAGTTGAACAGAATATGGTCTTTATACTTATAACACATTATAAGACTTTCTGAATTTTTGAAATGGTTAGGAAAAGATGATTATACCGAAAAATAGTTGGCATGTCAATAAAATCAATACCCTTATTAAGATATAGTAGACGTTATCAGACAAGAGGTTATACGTTTGTAGATGTTTGTAGTGGTACAGGCATTATAATTAGAAATAAAGCGGGCTTTATGAGGCTGTTTGTGTCATTTACACTGTAAAAAGTATAAGGGAACTTTACACTAAAAATGGTGGCAGCTGTGTTGCCACCATTTTGAGTGTAATGTTTTCCACAAAAACACGGAGCTAGGTAACTCCTTGATTTTATTGGAAAGATTACACCAAAAATGTGTAGTGTAACATTTCTTTAAAATATATGGAGCTAGTATACACTCTTTTAAGCTTAACGTTTCTCTATTTTCTTTTTTTTTCAATACATTTTGTATGGTTAGATAACCTCAAACTAAGGAAACATTATACAAATACACGAGACTAGATAACTCCTCGTATTTGTGGTAACGTGACACCATTTGTAGAATAATATTTCTTCAAAATATATGTAACTAGTATACACCCTTTTCAGGTTAATGTTTTGATTATCTTGTGGTTTCCCCCAAAAGATTTGATACAGAAAAGCTACAACAAAAACACAACAGAAAAAGCAGAACACAATCAGATGTTTAAATAAATCTTTTATTATTTGAAAAATGGAAACAACGAGAAGAAGATTCTATTGTGAGAACCACCTAAAATCAGTAGATGTCCTTCTTCAGCAGGCTCGACCATTCGATTCATTTGTCACAATAACCTGGACATTGATAAAGGTTGATTTGTTTTTCCTTCATATAAGCAGTCACACAGCTTCTAAGTAAAACATGTCAACACTTTCACAAACTTCACAACAGTTATCAAACCTTGTCCTTTCAGTATGTTAAAAGGTTGCATACACGAATAAAAATAAAACAAAATTCTGGGTCGACACAACTGTCTTCTATAGACGCTTATATTTAATTGGAGCTCCTCCTATTTGTTCGAACACAATGTAAACGTCTTGCAAACGCCTGATAACATCGATCAGTAGATGATAAAACGCGGTAAAAATACATCGTTTAAGCAAACGTTTCCTTTTAATAATAAATACTGATAAAGGTGATCCTTCGGGAGCAACAAACACAATTAAGAGAATAAAGCAGCAGATTCGGTTTTATTGAGTCTGTTCATGAGAAGTAATGAAAGAAGCAACACTTCTCACGCCCCCTAGCACCGGCTTAAGCGTGTATTCTACTTCAAAGCCACATATATTGGGCTCGTTGGTCCCAAAGGACCAGTAAAAAATAACACTACTGATTCGTAGGTAACAAGGAAAGTTCCAACATCGTAAAACGCTCTGAAACGTTAACTAATTTATTCATTTAGTCAAAATTAGCTAATGGAGCATTATTATAAACTTATCACATTAACTATTTAGACACGTACGCCTACATACATGCATGGAAAGTTTAATCACAACCAAACGGTAGGGGTTACATGAACTGTACTACAGGTCGATGTCGTTATATTTTGCAAACGGACCATCAATGACTTGTATTGTTTAAATAAATAATTAAAAATGTGCTTAAAGTTTACCGTTACCTCTTGGGTGCTATAGAGACAACCATCTTAAGGGATTCGTTTCCATGTGTTTGGAGAAATGTTATCATAATCCAGATACAAAGTTACGCCTCAGTTTATTCTCTTTAGCTAGCCGTTATAGTGGCAAGACATTGCCTAACTTAAACATATTTACACTTCAGATTGGATAAAGTTTATCCCAAAATAGTGAAGTTTTGCGTGGTGTAAACTTATGTATAAGGTTATACGTTATTTAGTGTATTTTGCGAGAAAACACCGGCATAAGGAAAACATTTCCCTAAAATTGTTTACACGATTACACTTACTTTTTACTGTGTAGGAATCCAGTTTTGTTATGCTTTACTTCTACCCCAGCATTGAAAGCGGAGCACCGAGTGATATGCGTGGATCAGTAGATTGAACTGGAGGATACGAATTGGTGCTAGGAAAGTCTCGGATAGTTTTGTCTGTTCCCCACGCATTGGTGGCTAGAGGCCGCGTGATTGAGTGATTCTAAAATTAGCAGAAAACATTTAGGCTTACCACCACCACCTGCATATAAACCTCTGAGGTGTACCTAAAATGCCAATTGGTATGACAAAAGTGAGAAAAACAATCTCTGACTATTGAGAATTTCAGATTGTTGTCCTTGGTATTATTTCAGCAAGTATTCGTTTGATTTACATAAAGTAAGTATCTTTAGCACGTTATGAACATGACTACACAAAAGCCTCATTAAAAAAATCTAAACACGTTTACTTCACTTATAGGTTTAGTACCACCAATTTCATATAAACCTCCGAGGTATAGTCCAATGTAATTCATATTATAAACATTAGTCCCTCCTTCTTTGTTGGAAAGGGGAATTCTAATTTGGAGGAAATAGACAATTTCTATTGGACTTTGTTGTTGTATGTATAGGAAGTGTATTTCTAGTTTTTAATAGATTATTAATTATCAGTTTCCAACTTTCAACTATCAATACAAACAGCTTTATCCTTGACCTGTTTATTAAACAAACGAAAACTTTCTTACATGACTTATGGCCCTACCTTTTCTGGTGCTTTTTCAAGTTGAACGATATTTTTCTATATGAAAATTACACTGTTGCTTTATACATACTTGATTTGAAGTTGCAGCAAATCATTAATATGTGAAATTTTAACATTGCTGTCATTAGGGAAAATAAATTGGTGGTTTCATACCTTAATAGTACGCGACCGTCACCTGTCCTGCGTGATCGGAGTATCGTTATATACTGAAAGGAAAAAGAAATAACAAATTGCCTGTACTACACTATTATATACACCTAATTCCACGTAATATTCCAGATATATCTCAATGTGTTTTGTAGAAAAAAAGGGGCTACAACTACTAATTACAAAAAGGAAAACTCTGTCATGTAGTAGACCTTTTAATCAAAGTATACTTTGTTACACGAAATTCATAAATGTTGAAGTTTCGCGTTTGAAAAAGTCAAGCCATTTCAGTATTGTGTTTAATGTTAATGTTATTCTGTTGATAATGAAACTTTAAAAGGGTAACCATTGGTGTGTTTGGTTCTTTTCGAAAGGACAGGCCTAATGTCGCCCTGTACCTTTCGATTAGCAGTAGCATATTAAACATACAATATATAGCGGAAATACCCATTATGCTTTTCTTTTTTCTTTTCAGTATATAGTCTCTTGTGAGATCGATATCATTTTTTATCGTAGATCAACTTTTAAACAAAGCAATTATTTTTGTCCTATATAATATTTTTTTTTGTGGCTTTAAAACACCAGGAAACAATGGTCAAATATAGATTAGTCTGCATACTTCATCACCATCAGTTAACCTGTATTGCGCAGGTTCGATAACTCTGATATACATGTTTGCGTATTATGTCCCTGTTGCTATTGTTCGGTTGTCTGGCGAATGAATGGACCGTTAAAAAACATAAAGGCTGGGATGCCAACATTTTGTAATTATACACTCATTTCCATATTAGGAAACACACATATTAGAAAACACACAAAATAATCAATGTTTGAAAATGTAATACATAGATTGATAATGTGTTATAAACCAAAAGTGGCAAACTAAATTAGTGAAAATGCTTTTTCTTAAAGAACGAAGAGTTATTTACTGACATGCCCCGTGTTAGACTTCGACAAATGTCTACCACAGGCCGACACTTCCTGTTCTTCAAGGGTGTGCTACATATTAAATACCACCATGTGAAGACGTGCATGTTTGCGTTGTTGATATGCCCCGTGTAGTACTTTGACAAATGTATTACATATTTACATATAATTTAGGGCCACTAATAACGTCTATTCGGGGGCATTCGTCAGACTCAATCATTTCTTGCAATGTAAGTAAATTATCGGTGCCATTGTAGAATATATGACACATTCTTGAAATAGTAATATCAAAAGCATAACTTTTATTTAATATGTATTTACGATTGCATATTTTGTTATGACTCCTTGGTATCAAAGCTGTTGTCATGAAATGCACACGCACTAATATTTATGTTTGCTTCAAAGGCATTTCATCCGTCGACATAATATATACTGAACAAAATAAGTTGAGCACGAGTTTTTAGGGAAATCAGTTAAACATATGAACATTGATATAATTTGTTTGAAGCTTTAAGAAATGCTAGGTAAGGCTGAATTTTTCAAAAATTGTGTTATCTTATTACTTTCTAAGCGAAGTATTAGACTAACCCCCAATATAATAAAAACAACTAATTTCGTTATACAAACGTATTGCTTTGAACACATTTAAAGTTTGGCATTGACAAGAATTGCCCATTGTGTCATTGTTTACAAACCGCTAAAATGTGTTCACAAGACATTGTTATTCTTACACAAAACGTTTCAAACTTCGTAATTTTAAATTACCTCCCTGTTCTTTGAATTGAGAACGATTTTCGATAACCTATACCATTATGTTTCCAACATATATGCTTTAGTTATACCACCGACTTTGTTTACAAATTACTTTGTAGCATTAATGTTATCTCTATGTCCCTTTATCATTCGTATTTTTTTACAAGCTAAAGTTATCTCGAGCGCTGGACTTTTTTTATCTAAAAAAACGTCGAGTGCTCGAGTTAACAAGTCGAGCGTTCGAGATAAAACAAAGTCGATCGCTCGACTTTTTTTCATCTCGAGCGCTCGACTTTTTATGTCGATCTGCCATATAAATATGCGTTGTCTCGCGCCATCATTTCGCCAGTTCCAAGAGGAACTAATACAGACATTTCATCACATTGGTCTGAAACAGAGAGAAACTGTGACGGTCCTGTCATCACTTTGGCATGAAACAGAGAGAAACTGTGACGGTCCTGTCATCACTTTGGCATGAAACAGAGAGAAACTGTGACGGTCCTGTCATCACTTTGGCATGAAACAGAGAGAAACTGTGACGGTCCTGTCATCACATTGGCATGAAACAGAGAGAAACTGTGACGGTCCTGTCATCACATTGGCCTGAAACAGAGAGAAACTGTGACGGTCCTGTCATCAAATTGGCCTGAAACAGAGAGAAATTGTGACGGTCCTGTCATCACATTGGCCTGAAACAGAGAGAAATTGTGACGGTCCTGTCATCACATTGGCATAAAACAGAGAGAAACTGTGACGGTCCTGTTATCACAATTTGGTAATTCTATATCATGCCGTCATATGGGACGCTTGCTTCGGCGTCTGAATCTAAAAGTATATATAGAAATCGAACAGGAAAAGTAGCATTGAAGGACAACAGTCAACCACAAACTCACCTTGAACCAAAGAACAACAAAGAAGAATAAAAGATAAGATTAGACAACACAAACACAAAAGAGTTGGCAATAGCGCTACTACCTTGGAACGGTCAGTGGCAAAAAAGGCCGCTGGGGGTTTAAAGCATGTTCTAGGGTGCACCAAACCTCACTCTTAACCTGTTGTCATCCCAATAAACAGGACAGTGTAAATAAAGATATCCCCGCCAGGTTATAATCTCTAGCAAACAAGGCAGCATTAATAGGCGATATAAGTAAAACACATACATGATCATGTATATATAACATAAATAACAAAAGCCAAGAAAGCCACAAAGTAAGTACTCATTGATTTGGCAGAAGCCAGAGTCACAAGAGAACACACCGTTAAGGGTACGAGAACATTAACAAACGCTACTGTCCTGTAAGTATTTAGGTTTACGCCCTAGGGTCAAGCAGGCGAGTTAAAAAGTCCGAGATAACTTTAGCTTGAAAAAAAGTCGTGTGTCCTAAACGTACCAACGTAATTATATACATTTTCAAAATAAAATATACTGAGCATATATTGACTTAATTGATATGCTTGATAAATATGTACTGTGGTGGAATGGTACGTTTGGAGAGGTGTTTCAATGACAACCAGTGTGGCATAGAAAACGGTCGGTATGTTTTGGTTTGATCTGTTGACGATGTTGTCTAGGTGCATGCTGCCAGCGCATTGCTAAACTTTAGTGTTGCCACACTGGAATACCAAGACGTAGACAAATGACAGGATATCCCGCCTAGTCACAATACGCCGACACCGGGTCGGCCAGTCCTAACACTAAGTACCTTTATAATATGCTGGAAAACGTCAAACAAGGGAGCTACTAGTACATTTTGTATGGAGACGTTGATGTAACAAGGCCGGGGATCGAACCAAGACATTTCTTGCATGCAAGACAGGAGCTTTACCACTACACTATCACCACGGTTTATAAATCAAGATAAGATAATTATTTCTAAATAGTTCTAAATTGCGACAGTTAATTCGCAAATGTATTCGATTGCTAACGATTATGTGCCTCTTTTTTTTCCCGGTATGTCTGCATCGTTGATTTGGTGGTGACGCAACACTGATATGCATTTTATAACTGTCTTTACTGCGCTCTTCTGAGAAAAAATAGTATAAAATAATAGTTTGAAGAACCAACAATACATCGTTACCTAGATTTGTTAAAACTATATTACTTGGGAAAAAGAAGTAAGCTGTCGCCGTATGATCGCCGTTTAGTAACCAGGGATCGTACGTTCTATCCCAGCCAGGACCAAAATTGAGTTATAATTTATCGAAAAGTTTAGTATTTCACTCCTTACCAATTCTTTGGATGAGATTGAAACCGAAGTCTCCACAAACAACCAATGGACGACAAACCACGCACACAAAATAGTCCGTACACAACTGGCAACCTTGGGGATTCCCTCTTGGTTGATATGCTGGATGGACTATGAACCCGTCTACACAAAGTGGTGAACACGACATCAGTCAGTTGTTCGCAAATGGAGCATAACATTCCGACAGCCTATGATATTCAGCCATGACGCCTACTTTAACCCATATATTTAGCTATCCCGCCAACAACATGCAACTTTTACAACATAACATGTTCAAACGAATTTGACCAATCAGTGATCAATGAAATGGCAAACCTCTCTGTGATGGTCTCGGGCTTTACATTTGATGATCAACTGACACAAATCATTTATTTAAGGATTTAGGTAGACGTCATCATAGGATCCACAATCTGTCCGGTCATCGCACAAAGAGGAAAGCATAGTTGCACTTGATTGAGTCAAACGCGTACTCTGTCAATAATGAAACTTTGAAGGAGTATCATTTAGTGTGTTATGTGTTGTTGTAATCTTATTTCCGGAAGAAAGGGTCTTATGTAGCCATGAACTATTTGATTAACAGCAGCATATTTTACATACAATATATGGCGGAAATTCCCGAGTTGCGTTTCTTTTTTCCTTTAGTATAGTACAAATAAGTTATGTTTCATATTAAAAAACACACTTATAATGCCTATTAATGCTGTTAGGTTGTTAGAGGATATAGCCTGCCGGGGATTTACAATGTTCCGTTTTACGAGGATGACAACAAGCCGCTAAGCGTGAGGTTTGATACACACTAGAACCTTGTTTAATCCCGTATTTTGTTTTGCCACTGATTCTTTCAAGGCGGTATCCCTATTGTCAACCCTTTCGTGTTTGTGGTATCACATACCTTACCTATTGTTTATCTTTGTCATTGTTGTTTGTTTCAATGCTCATTTTTGGTTGACTCTTGTCCTTGAATGCTACACTTCCTGTTCGAATTTATATCTACTTTCACTATGATTTATACAGGTTTGTCATACCTTTCCATTCCTTGATTCCAGTTGGAGTTGTGGCCCTTGATGTTGTTAAATATGCTGCTATAGCTTTGCCTTTAAGACAATATGGCTTACATTTTTCATCTGATGTTTATCAAACTTGACCAATTTCAGATATCATTGTTGACTCGAACCTGTTTGAAAGCTAGCCATGCTTCACTCATGTCCATCTATATTACCCTCCCCGACTCCCATTTTTTTTATTTTACTTTTCATGATTTTTATGACGTAACCTTGGTCCTAGAAGAAAGTGGGATACTTTCAAAAACTACCAAATTTAAACTAGAAACAGCAGAGGTATGGTCCTTGATTTATTAAAAAAATCTATATCTTACTTTGTTCAATAGATACTTAATTTTTCATCCGATCTTTACCAAACTTTACCAGATTGTTATTATTAATTAAAACTCAAATAACTTAGAAAACCAGTCAGATTGTACCAGTAACGCCGTCTTTGATTTAGTTTAATATGCCATCGTTTGATAGGGTTTACATGTTTTTATCTGATCTTTACCAAACTTGTTCAGATTGTTGATATTAATGAAAGCTCAAAGTTGAAAACCAGCCAAATCGGGTCATAACAATGGAGTTGTGGCCCTTGAATTTGCTAAATATTATATATCTTTGTGTTTAAGACAATAAGGCTTTCATTTTTCATCTGATCTTTACCAAACTTAACCCAATTGTTGATATAACACCGATAACACCGGAGTTATATTCCTTAATTTAGTTAAATATGCTATATGTTGCCTTGTTAAGACGAATAGAATTTATCTTTCATCTAATTTTTAACAAACCTTATCAGATTGTTGATTATAACAGAAGCTCAGACAAGGCTCAAAACCAGTTATATTGGACTAATATTAACACACGAGTTATGACATTTGATTTAGTTAAATTAGCCCTATTTTGCCTCGCTACGACTAT